>CM067352.1:41785481-41915481 GCA_034190875.2 Urechis unicinctus
AAAACATTTGTGCTGGAACTCTTTACGAATGTGGTAACTTGCTGCGCGTTTGAGAACTCGTATTGTCAATAGAAATCGAAGCTCAACGAATAAATTTCAAAACAATTTGTGTAAAAAACTTAGTTAAAATGATAAAATCTGTTGAAATGAATATTATCAGAGAAAGTCTCCATCGAAAATATCAGGCAATATATTATTATCATTCATAAGCTGATTGTCCTGCTTTGTTGTTATTATTATATACTTACCATGTAAAGATAGGTTAATATCGTAAGACTTTCAGAATGCACCTCTTCGAAATGGCGCTCGGCCCAACTGGCAGTGAACATTTTCCTAGATCCTTGAATATATTAATGCGCTTACGAGTGTTGCACAATTCCTTTATGACGCAACAAGATAGCATTTTACAAAAATTCGAAACGACTTTTCCCACAAGGTGTTAATATTCTATCTTCTTTTATTCTGTTTCAATATTTTTTACGTTTCTGCACACTCAAACGCTAGATTTACTTTTTCCCCGCATTCATTATTCAAATTAACCTGTGGAATTCGCCGGTTTTGGCGGCAAATAGTAGACCGGGATCGTGTCAGCCAATCGTTCATTGGAATCACACTCCAGAGTGACGTGAGCTTTGGTGGCTAGAGCTCGTATATTTCACAAAAACCCCCCCCCCCCCCCCCCCCCCCCCCTCTTTCCTCACTTCCCACCACTCCTTGCCGCAAGTAACAACATCAATAGGTTTTCGATCGAGATCTAGCTCTGGTGTCGTTGCAGGAACTGGTTTTATCAACCCTATCTGATGTGCGCTTACAGGGCCCTCACCTCAGGGTGGTATATGTATAATGTTAACCTTCACCAAACGTTATAGACCGTATTTATTTGCAGTAACCATTACCATCAAGAACAGAACGAAATAAAACATAAAATAATTTGTTGCATGATGGTGTAGAATGACGTTATCACATACATACATACATAGATAGATACATAGATACATAGATACATACATACATACATACATACATACATCCATACATACATACATACACATACATACATACATACATACATACATACATACATACATACATACATGCACATACATACATACACATACATACATACATACATACATACATACATACATACATACATACATACACATACATACATACATACATACATACATACATACAAATACATACATACATACATACATACATACATACATACATACATACATACATACATACATACATACATACATACATACATACATACATACAACATACATACAATACATACATACATAATAACTTGTCCCAGGGTAATGACCTTGTCATACCTAATGAGCGTAAACATCAGCGATGTTAAAGTATGTGACGTAACTGACAAGACTAATGGGCACGCTCGATCGAAAGACATTAACCTCATCATGCGCCGGGCATTATTTTTTCCTCCTTTTATGACTTGCGACCAGTTAATTGATTGATTGGACAAGTTACTGAGAATTGTCAAGTGTCCCCCATTGCAGAACATCATGTCTCTTACAAACATACGTCCCATGGCAAGGTATCTCGCTGGAATGATTTGACTGGGGGTTGACGATCTGATGTCTCGATTGACAGCGTGGACAAGATATGTCGAGGGCAGTCAAATAGCTCGGACGTTTTTTTCGGTAAATGTGTTCGGTGACTCAATGGATGCGTACGGTCACTTGCTAGCAATGCGCTTCACTCACTAAAACCTTTGATATCGTCAAAAACGATCGTTTAACTTTGGTGAAAGTTTACAAGACGATAACAACATAGGATTTAAATGATGAGATGACGACCAGATGTCGTTCAGTGATATGACACATGGGTAATCATTTACAAAACATTTGCTTTGTGATTTTAATTTTAATGTATTTTTGTCACCAATGAACAAGTTAAAATGACGCCTTGAATAATCTCCGTAAAAACGTTTCTTACTTGTTAATCCTCCATATGTTGTTGCCCCAGCCATTCCCCAAGTAACCATGTAAGTTTTTTATTTATCTTATTCATGATCACTGAGATATTACTAGAATGCTACAGGAAAAAGTTGCTAAGATTCCAGATCTTTATCAACTAAGTGACGTTTCACTTTGCAGCCCTATGAACAGGTAAAAACGTGAGTGCTATAACACTGCAGTCACTAGTCGACACCAGCAAGAGTGGGTCGCTTGCGAGTGAAGCGCTTGTTACTAGAACCACACAGACAGATTTGGAGAGCAGGTATTTTGCGAGCGAACAACAGTCGGTAGAATGATCCAAGTATATATATAGATATATATATATATATATATATATATATATATATATATATATATATATATATATATATATATATAGATATATATCTATATATAGAGAGATATAGGTATATATCTATATATATATATATCTCTATATATCTCTATCTCTTCTCTGATATAGATCTCTATGTTTTATCTCTATATCTCTGTTATTTTCTATATATAATATCTCTATATATATCTATATGTTTATATCTCTCTCTGTTTATATATATATGTATGTATCTCTCTGTATCTGTCTCTCTGTATATCTCTCTCTCTCTCTATCTCTCTCTATATATCTCTTATATATATCTCTATATATATATATATATCTTCATATATATAGTATATCGATATTCATAACGGTTTGTATAAATCGCCTTAGCTCAGCGTATAAGTACGAAAGTGCAGGGATTAAGTGAAACAAATAGCCGGCTCTAAACATCAACTTTGCATTAATCTGCCACCATGTTCTAACTATATTGTGTCTTAATTATACTTTTAAACGGCTTGATAATCCCTTGCAATAATAAAATTATCTACATAACGATAATCTTCGCTACAAAGCACTATTAATAGGAAACGAATCTAATGGATAGCTGTTAAGTCTAGAACATATGCGTCTGAAAAGACAAAACAACTTAATGTATCTGATGTTATAGTCAGTGTGAAGTTATTAGCCCTCTTCTGTTAAGCAACAACGTGTTCAAGGCGATAGGTCATGTTCAAAACTTGCCAACTAGGCAACATTTGCTAGGATCTAAGATTAAAAAGGAAATACTAAGGTACTTATCAAGCAACAACGCAGAATTATTGCATTTCAAGTAATTAATACACGCAAGCAATATCACAACAGTTGTTAGGATCTATGATCAGAAAGGGAAATAAAGTGGTACTTATTAGGCAACAGCACAGTAGAGTCATAGATATCCACAAACATAGACAAATGTCAAATATGGGACATACCAGGTCACATCTTTGCCATTCGTTCAAACATTGCTTCTCCTTGTTAGTAAGGAAGTTGTATATTCTTCTCAGAACGATACCGTCCCTGAATTATTGCATTTCAAGTATTAAGTACACACAGGCACACCTACAGGGGCTTCAGATAATCCACTGTGATGCTAACCTATCAAACGCAGTGATATATGGACGCAGTTATAGAAACATGCAATTACGAGGCATGGCTGGGTGCTTGGGATATTTTATGTAGCTTCACTGAGGCCTCCCATCTATTATTCAGTAGTCCATTGAGCGAGTTTCCTTCCCAAGACTGTTAAACTGCCCTGCAACATGTGACTGACCCAAAAAGGCTGACTGCCAAAATAAACTTCCTTCACTCGCTGGCTTTCCCATCAATACTAATGAGATCATTGCGCGCATGTTGCTTTACCTTTGTGGTTGCCTTTATGCTATTTACCATATCATCAAATATTTATCAATCATAACACTGATACAATTACCTATGTCGGGCGAGTTGACTATCACAAATTTGTGTTTTCATGTCACCGGGTCGGGTTTTCGTCAACACATGGGTTCATTTAGTCGTTTGTGTCTGGTCTTGCCCTGTCGACTTAAGTGACTACGTTTAAGACCAGTTTCATTTAATGTAATTGGCTCACGAAACGCTGGCGTCTACAAATATTTGATTTGATTTGGTAAACTGCCCTAGAGGGATGGACTTCAGTAAGACATAGTGATTTGCAACATATCGATTAGGGGTTCCTGTATGTGGTACAACTGCCCCGTTCTAGTCCATTTTGCAGTAGTTTAGATGCCGTTACAGAAATAGTATATGCAATTTAGGTTGTTCACCACTTAACTAAAATGTTCCCAAGATGAATCGTGGTTGACCTCAACCAATGCACTTCATTTCGTTAGTCATCAAGCGGGACCGTATCATGTAAACGAATATAGAGGGACTTTTCGCCAGCGTTACAACAGTCAAAAGGCTGGTATCATAGGAAGTCACTGTATAGATAAGCGGGCAATATAATAAAGTATGACCACTGGGTGCGGAAGGGCTTCGGGTCGGCGCACTATCTAAACGCTGAGACATTGTTATATCATCTCTTGTATCTAAAATCAAAAAGGAAAAAAAGTGGTACTTTTCCAGCAATGGCAACGGTAGCTATTTCCTACAATAAGAGCGGAATTATTAATAAAATACATTTCCGATGACAGTGTTCAGTTATATAAATGCCCAATGTGTCGGCAGAGTACATGAAAAGATATCCGAACACTTAGACATAAAGTCAACATGAGACATTCCGAGTCACATAAATGCAGCAACTGCGGTACAACACCACCGGTTTTAGAACTTTGTATGCAGAGTAAATATTGCTGAGTGACGTTTCAATTTGGTCGCAAACGAAAACCCTACTTTCAGGCTGCTACCATCTAATGATGATGAGCAGTTGTGTATGTTGTGAACTCTCCTGGCTGCGTTGGTTCGATGCATCCTTAATACAAAGATAACTATGTGTATTTTGCTCGACCCTATATGGCTGCCCTCCATAAAACGATCTTTGTCAAGCGACCCCATGTCGGTCCTCCTCACTTTCCTACTCATATCAACTTCTTCATATCATTTACCTCGCCCATTCCCACATACTAGTACTGAAGTAACTGACAGCGCAATCTTTAATCTATATCTGCTTATCACTCTTTGCTTACCGCCACGGTCCCCAGGCCAGTTATCATGTAACTTAATTGTTGATTTCCAACGAATTGGATCTTTCTTCAGTGATAGCGTTACGGTAATGATATCTGCGTTTATTGATAGCCGTGCACGAATTGAGACAGCGGCTATCAATATATGCAACTTAATAATATCAGCAACTTAACATATATCATTCGTTGTAATAAAAGGCCTTCCTCCATCACGTATTTCAATCACTGATCGAAATGCTGTATATATATTTGTTAGGTCACCCCAACATCTGCAATGCTGTAGATGAACTCAACCCACTTTAGGAATATACGACTGACATGTTCCCTGTATTATATGCACAGAATGTCAGAGAGGTCATGGCCGCCCCACATTCCTTTGCCATCTTAATTTCTCTGGTAGTCCTCACATGATGCTCATATTATTCCACCTCAGTGGACTCAAATGCCTCTCGCTATTTTATATCTCCGGACTTTTTCCCGAGGTCTCTCAATGCGAGCTGATAGTTCCTTAGCTATAAAGATTAATTGCAACTCTCCACTCCCACCCCACATCAAAACTTCTCAAGTATGCTCTACTGTGTCGCATATGAAGTTACATTCAGGTATGATGGCTCATAAGACTGCACAATGCTTTACAGATGCACTGCGTTGCAAGATGATCACACGGTATAATTGCTGCAACCGAAAAATATTGGTTGATCAACCTCTGACAATCAGCTCCTTAGTTTGAATATGCAACAACAACGTGCCACTTCGTATTCATTTATTGAGCAATGTTCATTGGTTCATTAACATGATAACACATATAAACCAGTATGCTTTGTTATCATATCGATCAGGAATATAGACCAACAGGGAAATGTATTCAGCTAATATTTTATGTAGCCTGCAAATAAGTTGTTGAAAAAATATCCGATTTTAATAAAATCAATGCTATAGGTAAAGCATGAAACTGGAGTCAGGTACCCAGGTAAAATATGGAAGAGGGGCTGCGTTAAAAGGTGAAACATGCAGCAGGGCACAAGTATACAGGTCAAGCATGACAATTGAGTCGCGTTTACATATATTTTGCATCCAAGACAATTGGCAAATATGGACGTCGATATCGTGTAGTTCTGACATGGGCATTTTGACCCAGAAAGAGTCCTTAACCGTTATCACTTCATCGTTTGTGTACATTGTGTGTCGTATGTAATTCGCGCGGCATGATTATTCCCTTAGTTCCTCAAAATATTCATTTGCTTTTATATAATTACCGAATGCCGTAATGAATGCAATCACAGAAGGTATCGATCTGGGTAGTAGGCTGCAAAATATTGCTTGACATGCGCCCTGAGCGCTATTCGAAAATTGCTGACAATATCAACAAACGTCAGAGTCGCCGTTCCGACTGGAATGCCAATCTGCCCCCCCCCCCCTATGTACTGCCCCACACTTTCTAGATGTAATCATTTTTTCATGATGTCATTTGACATAGCTTAATTACCGACAAGAGTCCATCGCGTGTCTGCGTACAAAGCTTCTGATATTCTCTAAAAACTCGCATTGGCTTGTTTGCTGTATTCAGTGACATTTGCAAATAAATACTTCATAATTTTGAGCTGACGTACCACGACCTTTCGCTGCAACACAAAGCGAAGTTTGTCAAATAAAAAAGGTTTATATAAAGTTGTCATAATGTCTTAGCTTCCTGTATTATTTTAGCAGGCTAAATGCAATAGTGATTGCAAAGTAGATAAATAAGGGAACCAATGTGAAACAGGTAGATTGGATGTAAGCTGTGCTTAAATGAGTACCTGGCCGGATGAGTTGCTCCTTAGCATGGCATTTTGAGATGCAGTGGCGCTTGATACCAATAGATTGGGTTCAACAAACAGCAAATGTATATGATATTCTCATAAGCATGCATATACGACAAACTAGAAATCTCTCCTTCAGTTAAGCATTTGTCCTCATTTGCACGGACACTGTTACCCTCAAAGCCAACTTAATCGCTGATAAATATGCCGATAAGCGCTTCATATGTGGCAAATTATTCCTCTATGTCCGTGGTGGACATTAGACAGCGCATTTCCGGAGTGATGCTGACTTAAATTGAACAGGTTATTATTAAGTCACATCGCCGAATAACCACTGCTCGGCCATTACCGCTACCTCCATGAAATATCGACCATGATGGTGTGTCAGTAACAGCAATATCTTCTCGGTGCTTGTTATCCTATAATTGCCTGTCACGAGTCAACCAAGAATGACAAGACAGTTAACAGGGAATAGACGAACGTGCCTCCTTATATTGACATCAATTTCTAAACAACAAACAGACTAAGATTTGTCTGTCCAATTACATGCGACAGTGAAGTGATTTGGTGATTGGTCGATATCGGCCGATACTGATGAACGTAACCTTTCCATCACTCATCAAAAACAATCTCCACAAATCCGGTACGCTTTAAATCCTAGGCAGCAGTGTATGCATGCATAACCCCTTCAGTGCCATGGCTATACTGATGTAGTATATACTGACGTGTAATATACGTGATGTAAGGTGGTGTCCCCAACATTTAAGCTAAGGCATGAAGCAATATACTGTCATGTGCTGTATTAAAAGTCAGGTATCCGACCGACTGCAATTTGAACAACATTTCGACAAAAGACATGTGTTGATAAAAAACAATTTTGACTATGCTCCGGTTGCAATTGTTACTAGATATATGACTGCCTATTCCCAGGACTATACCTCTAGCTGTCGTCGCTATCATTGCCATTGCCACAAATTCGATCACAGCATCTGTCTCGCTGAATTTCAGCTTATGTTTACTTTCAGTACTAGGTGAATAGTGCTGTTTTGCGAGGAAAGAGGGCTGTATTCCAATATAAATGAGATGGGAACAGGCGTGAATGCTGATAATGTGGGTCTTCGGGCATGATTAGAAACTCTCTTGGTTGAAACATTATGGTGGTGTGGGTTTAACTACGCAAAATTAGCAAGAAATGGAAGTATATATATATATGTTATGTGATTAGCATAACTGCAATGTAGTTCTCATATGATTTGCGTCCTCATCTACGCGACCTCTGTTGCCTCATATAAAAGGCAATATATATCAAATATGCTGTGCATCATCACAATAATGTCGTATGTTTTGCAAATATTTTGTAGTGTAACACGTGCGCAATTGTCTGTGTTACCAAAGTGCGCATGTTGGTTGCGCTTAAGGCACTGAATGTCGCGACTGCCAAGGCTAATAGGTGAATGGACAATTTTGACTTGGATATTGCACTCTGACACTCGTTTGGGGCAGTGGTGAACTTGAATCCTTGCACTCTTAACCCAATCTAGTCAAAATGACTAGCTAACCTGGTCACCCAGCTATCTAAGTTAGTCAAACTCTGTAACGACTAATCACATGGTCAAATCGACTAAGCAACATAGTCACAATGACTAGCAAGGCTGGTCAGGTGTTATTTGACTAGTTACCTAGTCAATTTGACCACCCTGAGAGCGTTATCTTCTCTTTGTTGGGAGACCACGATGCGCGGATCACACGGGTTGGTTACATAACCACAGATGCGCGCCGCGGCATACCGGAAGTTTGACGTTTGCGGCGGTTCTTTAACCAGTTGCTGCAGGAAATTGGAATTCTTCAGTTGAAATTTTCTGACAATCGCCTCCATACTATTAGGTGAGAATATTAAATAGTTTTCTGTATTTTTGTATGTATTGTCGTGTACCATTGCTAGTATCAGTACTAATGAGTGCTTAGCTTCAACCATAAGTCTACTATGTGTTTTAGATTGTCGCAACGCAGGACGACACCAGCAATAACATCTGTTGGAGAAGCTGTGGATGTAACAGAGGTCATGGCCATGGGCATGCTGATGGCCGCCATTTATGTGTTTATGTGCCTTACCACCTATCGACCAAAAAGACGTTTCGTTATGTAAATTAGGTCATGCTGGTCATTGATGATGAGGCTAAAGACCCTGTTGATGCGAAGCTTCTTTGTGTCAGGGCTAGTATTAACAAGGGCATGCATGTAAGTGTTTATATACAATAAAGTCTACTTGTTTTGCATATTATGTTGTCTGACTTGTTTTTTACACTGGTTCTTACACTGGTTCGACCTTTAATCATAGTCAAACTGACCTTCATTCATAGTCAAACTGACCAAATCTTCTAGTCGGTCTGACTAAGTACAATAGTCATTACTACTTACGCTATAGTCAATGTGACTAATGAGATAGTCATAGTGACTAATAGATTAGTCATATTGACCACTCTTTACTTGACTAGGTAGATTAGTCATTTTGACTAATCAATATTTGACTAACTGCATTAGTCAAATTGACTAACACATTAGTCGTTTGGTGGACAGTCAATATGACTAGCCAAGTTAGTCAAGTTGACTAGATTACATTAAGAGTGTGATTGACACAAGTGATGCCTAGACATTGCAGTGTTTCCCATCGGATATGTCGCATACTGATATATTATGACACAATCTGTGGCATATCACCAGCTAGTTTATCGCGTTTCCATGCATGGAGCCCAATGAGTCGCAAACCACTGGATAAGGTGGTTTATATACTGCCAGCACGGCTATTTTAAGAGACATCAATATTCCTTATCAATATACACGAATTCGAAGGTGTCACTTTCTATTGTTTGACAGAACTTGATTATTATTAACAAATAAAACGATCAGCTCACGGTGTTGGTTTGTACGCAGGGAATGTGTGTTTCTATTCTAATTAAGACTATAGTCTGGTGCGACCATAAAACTCGCATATGTGTTTCCGTTTGTCATACCCAACTTATAACAATCTTTAATTGATTTGTCGCTATCTTAGCCCAAAGACAACTGTAGTTTCGGGAGCTGCATATGTCTTAGCACTGAAGTAGCGCGTGTTTCGGTGTATTGGTAAGGAGCAAATTAACTTTGCTTAATACTAGAGGATATACACAGTTATTGTTAACCAGTCGGCGGCATGATGTCGGATTTAATGAATCCGTTTAATTTCACGTTCGTTAGAATATCTAAGAAAGCCTGAAATTGCATATCGAGCAATTGCGACTGATGAATATGCCTTTATATTGGTTCTATACATCTGATCAGGTGGCCTATGTAACCATTGATGAATCACCTATGCTGTGATTATTTACCGACAAGCGTGGCTGGAAAAGTTCCACCATTATTCCGATCGCAGCATAGCTCTACACAAAGGCATTAGAAGCCTGGCTACTATATTGTGTTTCTTGTGCTCACTAGAATTATCCTTATTTTACTATATCTATATTTTACACATCCGATATCATAAATCAACCACAATCTCCAGATTATGTGCAACGTAACGGCTGTTAACAATTGAATGAGAGCCGGGATTAAGCTATATTAAGTATATTGTCGTGCGGCAATTGTGACCGTGAGTCCGGCGATAGAAGTTCATCTTTAACGGAGTTTTCTCATGCAATAATCTCATTACACGTTAAGGAAATGTGTCTGGCACGAGTCACATTATATTGTCAATGCATCAGCGACAACAATTCACGAAGGATATTTAAACACATGCAGAATTATCAGGTGAATCACAATTTATTGTCACAGTAATTGCGAAAGGATGCACTTGCCATCTATGTTATCATGCCAATAATTCAGATCGAGGTCATAACGTGTATCAGACCTACCCTGTTACCCATATATACAGCCATGTGATATGAATGTTTCAATTTCAATATTCCACAACGCCTAAGGAGTGGTTCTGTGTGGCTGTAATAGGAGGATTTGTGTATGTAGCATATGGCGCGCATTTGAATAATTTCCGTGCATTACACCAGGCCAGGATACCATATGCTATGTGTAGGTGCACCATAGAGAAATAAAGTGTACTCAAGGCTGATTGAGGGAGCGTGTGTTTGACTTATTTTTTAGCGAATAGAGCGCGAGAGAATTTAGTGTAGATGTGTATGGCATATGATTTCCATGATAGTTGCTCGTCAATAAATATACCAAGGCACTTGTAAGCTTGTACGGGTTGTCCTGCATCTCAGTGGTGAGATGGACAAATTGTCGAGGCAAGGTGCTTTGCTTCATTCCAGCTTGAACTTATTATCATCCTTATCTACTGCACTGACCGTGTTGCGTACAAGCAATATCATAGGATATGGACATAATGCAGGATATTTAAGCCAGAGAAGGATACATTCGGTAGGTCTTTCCTTCGTTGGGTATTTAATTTAATAAAAGTATCCCCCGTCACTGTTAGTGTATATCAGTCTATAAATCCAATTCACTGGTGGTGAGTATGAGTCTATAACCCCTCTTAACTACCATTGACTGCTTTTGAATGTCGGTCACTAACTACCATTCACTGCTTGTGAATGTCGGTCTCTAACTACCATTCACTGCTTGTGAATGTCGGTCTCTAACTACCATTCACTGCTTGTGAATGTCGGTCTCTAACTACAATTCACTGCTTGTGAATGTCGGTCTCTAACTACCATTCACTGCTTGTGAATGTCGGTCTCTAACTACAATTCACTGCTTGTGAATGTCGGTCTCTAACTACTATTCACTGCTTGTGAATGTCGGTCTCTAACTACTATTCACTGCTTGTGAATGTCGGTCTCTAACTACTATTCACTGCTTGTGAATGTCGGTCTCTAACTACCATTCACTGCTTGTGAATGTCGGTCTCTAACTACAATTCACTGCTTGTGAATGTCGGTCTCTAACTACTATTCACTGCTTGTGAATGTCGGTCTCTAACTACTATTTACTGCTTGTGAATGTCGGTCTCTAACTACTATTCACTGCTTGTGAATGTCGGTCTCTAACTACAATTCACTGCTTGTGAATGTCGGTCACTAACTATCATTCACTGCTTGTGAATGTCGGTCTCTAACTACCATTCACTGCACGCGAGGTCTGCCCCGACTCGACAGAATGGCTGGTAAACTGCCTTGGTTTTGGCGTCTGCGTGTAATTGTCACCGAGGCGCCTAGGTGCATTGGGTCTTGTCTCCTTACAGGATCATTCGGTCTTGTCTCCGAGTTGAGCACATCTAAGTTAAGAGACAGGCGCCTCGAACCCAACCCCCCAAACGGGGCCGAGGTGGTTCAGGCACACCACCTCTCATCGCTATGGCATGCTAGCTTGTAGGTAAACTAGTGTGGCAATAGGACAAAGTGTCTACACCGCATATTACTATATTACAGATCTTAACATAATCAGAGAAGGTCGGCGCCCTGATCCGTTTTCTGTTGAGTTCCATAAATATTCGCTTTTTTAAAAATCTTGTTAAATTGAAGAAAAACACTAATAGGAAGGCCGTGATTGACCAATAGACGCCCCTTATTATCCCTTATCGGAACCTTTAACTGATTCACAGCTCCGCCAGTAACACGTTTTGACACAGGATTAGCGATGTTTTTGGCTATAATATCACCATAAGAGTCTTTCTCAGAGCCTGCAACTTCCAGAAGCGTAGTGGGCGCACCACCAAGCATGTGCGAGGTACTGACTTGGTCGAGGCGTATATAAAGTGGGTTAAAGACGCCAATACTTTTACGTCACATCGTTAAGTCCCATCAGGAATTTAGAGGGTAATAATCCCATCTAAAGCAGCAACCTCCAAACCATGGCTTAGAGCAGTTCGAGAGGCCAGAGTCAAGTGGGCACTTGCTCATTTTCCTAAAGTCCTTGACCGCCATAGAATAATCAAACTTGATTCAATGTTATACCAATCCAAAGTATACTTGATTGATCTTAGGCCAACGCATATATAACTTTAACTGTTGTCAATAGCATTTTGCAGGGATACAGCCTCGCGGCTTGGAGCATTCGTCAGAGTTTGATCAGGGCATTGACACATCAGATGACAGAAACACAACTAAGATATGAGTGGTGGCAGGAGACAAGGATGAGACCGAGTAAGACTTTGAACTCCTCGAGAGCCACATGCCATTCTACCAGAGTGCACTTATTGACAGACTGGATTACGAGCTCACATTAAACGACAACAACCGCCTGATTCACCCAACGGGCGACACCAATGCCAGTTACAAAATTGATGATGTCTCCTTAGAGTATGACATTGTTACCCAACCAGAGTTGGCCCATATGATACACACCCAGTACACAGGTCGACTTGCGATTCTGTATGAGCGTGTGCTTTGTCACAGGAAGATTGTATTCAATACAAAAGAAACACTGTGGAACATCAACCTGAACGTGTGTGTTCGCAGCATGAAGGGCATCCCACTGCTCTTTGAAGACCCAGCCAATACTTCATTCGCCAGGAAGACGTTCTACAACCCAAACATTACAAAAGTTGAGGTGACCATTGAGCGCATCCCCAATCAACTCTATGCCCAGGGCATGCAGTAGGATGAGGTGAAGAAAGCATTTGCAGCAACGAGTAAATGAGACCCCATTGTAGCAATAGATGTAAAAGACTTGGCATTGTCGGACGATTGCCTAATAGAGTACCTAACCAGTAAGTATGCTCTGTGGCTCGACTTAAGGACGAGTGCTGACGACTAGCTGCACGGTAGTGGCAGGGCCGTGGATAATGCGTCTGAGAGTATCACCATTCAGATTACGTGCAATGAACGTCTATATGTATATTGTCATAGATGCACAACTTATCATTAAAGATGGCAGGTTCGTCAGCGCAGTCTACTAAGTTTACATTTCCAGATGGTCCCTGTTCGGCAATTGTTTGTGGGCGGACAGGATGCGGGAAAAACGTATTCATCCTCGACCTACTTGCAGGGCCCTTGTTCGGTGCCTTTAAGCATATTCTAATCCTCTGCTCTTCCATACGTTTGAACGAGGCCTATCATTCGCGGTCATGGGTGTGGGATGATTCAGAGGTGTACGTGGTTGATCCAGAGGAGCGGCTCCATGACCACTTGAGGGCTATCTACCATTGTCTTAAGGGCGAGGCTACCCTGTACATTATTGAAGACTGTTCGTCAAAGGCCCTAACCTAGAAGAAAGACGTGTTATCCAAACTTACCTTTAGCGGTCGCCATGCGCTGGAAAGTGTCTGGGTCCTCACCCAAAAGTATAATTCTATGCTGAAGGACCTACGTGAGCAGACCTGCTGGGTGGTGCCCTCTTACGCCAAGAACCGTGACTCATTTGAAAGGGCCCTATGTAAGAATGATTGGATCCCAAAAAGGGGAAAACGCGCCGCAGTACGTCAGCTACTAGCAAAGACCAAGCCCATACAGCTCCTGAAGACTGATCAACCAACTGCATATGCCGTCGATTGAAGGGATGTTGACCCTGACAGCAGCCGCTGCCTTAGTTACCTGTTTAGGTATCTTGATACGGGGAGTAGTGTCCTACCAACGCTCATTTCAGCAATATATTAGACTCTCAAATTGTATACGTATATTCATGGATCCTGATACCATCATTGATCAACTCCTTGTACAGGACGCGGCTAGACCAGTGGTCACAAAGTCTCAGCGAGCGGAACCCGGAGGAGACATGTCTTATAAGAGAGATGGACTTGCTGCTGTCATAGCTGGGAGTCAGGCCCGTCAGTACCTTGGTGAGCAGCGCTTAACGAGTGACCAGTTTGAATTAATGACTGACGAAGTAATCACAAAGTTGTATGTGAGATACAAGGCTTGGCTAGGCTGATGAAAAAATGCTCGTCCACGCGCTGTACCACAGTGCAGTTGTTTCCTGTATATCAATAGGTTATGCCAAACTTGCTAAGATGGCTCTGGGTGGGGTTCAAATGGCCACAAAAGCTATGCTAATTGAACAAGGGATGTTACCAGTAAATAAACTTACTTAAGTAATGGCCTCGATTGCGCTTCTTGTTGGAGGTGCCCGTGTCAACGCCGTTGCATTCTTTGGGAGAAACTTCTAATTCTCGAAGTTACGAAGCAACCAAGTGGAGGTGGAACGTAAACGTCATAATATGGCAATAAAACAGCTACAATCTGCTCAGGCTAAGAAGCAAACTGAACTTCATCAATGAGCAGCTCCGCCGCTAAGGACATGCCAATTATACTTTCATGGATGTTGACGAGGCTAGGCGTGAGTACTACCTGATTACAGGTATATCCGTTGACCCACTGGACTCTGAGCCTCAGCTTTTGGACCTTTACGTGTCCTCAGATGATTAAAAGGACGTGAGGTGACGTTTATTATCCTGGTTATGGGTACGACTGGACTAGTCGTGTACTGGCTCGCTAAATAACTTGCATAATGCCAAACTATTGTTTACTTGACATTAAGAAACTCATTAGTATATAACCATGGATCGCATGCAAAATATCTACTATAGTCCTATGGGCTACTAGAAAGGCATTACAGCTATCAAGATACTTGCAACAGAAGCAAAGGTTTCTGACGAAGTTGCCAGGGGATGGCTAACAAAGCAAGCTATATGGCAAATCTACCTGCCAACAGTCCATTCCAATTAATTTTTGAACTCCTTTTGTATAGCGAATTTCGTTTACACAAGTCCTTCTTTAAGGGACGCTATGACAGGCACCTAACTGGTTGCGTATTTTCGCGGGCTGAGTGAGTGCTCTTAGCGAAGCTTTACACTCTTTGATAATATCACCTCAAAAGGCATATTATCAGAGTACCAGTCATTAGAGGGCACATCACACGGACATGTAGCACCTCAAGTGATAGCATCAGAAAGCGTAGCATCAATCACAAGTCCTCCAGTAACTCTGCCGGCATATCGATTATTCAATGAAAACCAGCATCGATAAAACAGTTAGGCGAGTAAAAATTTATTTTTGAAATTAAAAAGCTGCAGTGGGTAAGCCATCACCCCCCACCCCTCGAGCTTAATGCACTATCAGGAAGGATGCTCCGAAAATCTAAATACGTATGCCTTTTAAAGGAATTTCAGGAGAGTGCGGCGCATCATAGCTTCCCGAAATAATTAGTTCCCAGAATTTCAGCTCCGAGGGCTGAAATGTTGCATTGTTTCTCAAACGTGACGCGATAGTTCGATAATAATTCCTAATGTCCTCCGATGGCATACAACAAAAATGTGTTTATAGTGTATATACTAAAGAAAATGTATAAACTGAAATAAACGGAGGTTATATTTGGGTTAGCTATAAACTGATATGTTTATCAATTAATGTATGCGTTTTTATATGCGTATGTGTGTGTGTGTGTGTGTGTGTGTGTGTGTGTGTGTGTGTGTGTGTGTGTGTGTGTGTGTGTGTGTGTGTGTGTGTGTGTGTGTGTGTGTGCTGAGGAAGGTGCTGAGGTAGGGGTTTCACCTTTTGTGCTTATGTATAACATATCCATATACTCGCACCGAACGACAATATATTACCAATCTGTATATCCTGCTTTTATTGACCAATAGCCGGGTCATATTATCTCAAATTCTCATTTCCAATTGCAAGGATTTATGTCCTTAACTGTAAATATACATCAATGTATATAAATTTGCCAACATTAATCTCTTTTTCTCACTATACTACAGCGTAAATTAAAATTAGCTAATAACGATTATAGTTATGATGTCATTAATGATATGTAGTATTAACATTTGTTAATAATTTAGATGAATTTAGGCTCATCAAATCCTTTTAAATAACAGTCTATATGTCTATGTCGAACACAACCTAACTAATCCACCAATCTAAACACTATCGTAATTAGAACATTTTCTATTATTTTCGACTTGTCATGTGTACTCAGTGGCTTTAGCTGAAAAACTTTTCCGTTAATAGTAATTATTGATGCCATAATGATCCTTATCACTCTAGCCATCATTATAACGATAGTAACTGCATCGGTCAAAAGAAATGTCAACAATTATAACCAATGCAATCAGTTACACTATCCACAAGAATAGCATAGACTACTATCAGGTAGATAACTCACTTCCGGCAACAGGTTGACCTGGGAGGGTTGGATTTAGCATGCCCTGATGAGGTGCTTGGTACTGAGGGGGTGGTTGCTTGGCAAAATCGGCGTTTTGTTGTAGCTCCATATCTACTATTAGCAAGACAAACTTCACACAGAGTAAATCCTGGAAAAAGAATGGATAAACTGTTAAAAGTCAGAAGTGCTTGCTAATATTGAAAATCATGGACAAGTAATCCATTCTACGTTGGTACATTTTCAAATTTTCCCATTCGTCCCAATACCATATAATTTATTACCACGTCCTTTGAACAGACAGCTTGAAGGCAAAATTCTATCCTTATACCAGCTGCTGTGATACAGTGTGCCCTTTTTCTAAATCAGCAAGCATTTCGAAGTAGCATAAGCACTTACTTAATTCTGTAATTGATTCGATAGAAATCTTGCATATTTTCTTCACTCGAAATCACGCTTAAACACGTATCAGAACAGCTCACAATCGGGATTGACAACGCAGATACTTGTTTGACAGTATGCTTAACAAAACTAACAGCTACGTACCAATGAGCCGGTGTGTGTATTTTCAAAACCATTGGATACATGCAATTATACTCATTCTGAGGAGCTAACCTGGCCCTTAGCCAAATTGTTAGGATTGAGTTCCAGGTGTTTGTAGAGGACACCCACACTCCAATCTCTAGGGCTCCCAGCACTACCCCCTCCTCGAATATGCAAATATAACACCAGCCCCCTCATCTAAATATCCGGGACCTCCCCCGTCAGTACTGCCAGAACGACCCCCTACATGCTCTGCCCCCCACCCCCCCCAACCCCCACCCCCCTTTGCCATCATTGGAACCCGGCTATTGGTCTGGGTAGAGGAATATATTTTTGCTGAAAATGGTACGAAAGACGATAATAATATCGATGCACGTCAAGTTATTATTTAACCACCGTATAAATACGTGGTCGACGAGTATGTTAGTTGATTATGATTGAACATCATCCTACCTAGGCTGCATTTAATGGTGCGCGTTCACACATGTGCCCCGCGCCCCTTCCAACCATTAGCTTTTGCAACAGGGAGGGGTCTTTTGCGAAGTTGCTGTTCAAGTTTATCGGTTTACCTGTTTCATTCTCGCACATTCTGCCACAAGGAAGTTCACATGAAAGAAGTGTTTGTGTTATTTATGTTATGTGATTGGTGTCTGTAAATTGAGCTATGTCTACTCTGATGACTCATCTATCGGTAGATTTTTTTTCTGGGTCATTAGTTCACAACTTTGCCTCGCGAGTTTGAATACAACGATATGTTTGGTAGTCCTTTACGAAAGACCACTTACGTGCAAAAACGTGTCGTACTGGTCTGCTTCTCGTGATAGGTCATTAGTATCCAAGCTCTTACGAATAATAGAACAAAACAACCCAAATAGCTGTCAATCCCCTTTCATTTAATTGTTTAATCGTTAGATTTATAGCTGTTATCTTACGAACAAAAGCTCTCGGGTTCGTCTTTCTGACATATACGGACCATTCATTTAATGGCGACTGTGCATACAAATTGGCGTCACTCAACTAGACTTAAATCACTGTGCGTAACATGACCGGATTAAATGCACAGTTTTAGTCGTATAGAACAGCGGAGACAGATTTATATGGTCCTTACAACTAGCACGTTTGTGATCACAAATTCACGTTATATTGACGTTATCAGTAAACAGTACTTGATGGTGAACGGTACGATACCCTGACAGTTCTATATGTTTACATATATATCTATATACGATTATATACATATAAATATGTATACATAACATGTATATCAATATTTATACAAATACATCTAGATATCAAATATATATATATATATATATATATATATATATATATATTCGTATATATATATGTATATATATTAACTATATTTGTGTGCATATGTATATACGTTTGTATATATATATATATAAAATATATATATATATATATATAAATAAAAAATATATATAGAATAATTAGATATATATCTATATATATATATATATATATATAAGATATATATATATATATATATATATATATATATATAGATATATATATATATATATATATATATATATATATATATATATATATATATATATATATATATATATATATATATATATATATATATATATATATATATATATATATATTATGATATCTGGGTCAATAAAATAAATAAATAACTTTCATCTTTTGGCAACGATTGTTATTTCAGCTGAGTTATTTTCATGATAATGCGGAACTTAAATCTGAATATATATTAAATTATTGTTCAAGGTTATATAATAGGTACCTAAATTGAGCTTTCGTACTAAATAAACCATATAATGGTTTAATAAAGCATGAATAGTCTGTGTCATCAAATCATTTGTCCATCCCATAGGGTTCTGGATAGTTCTTCCGATTTGTTATGTTGCTCCTTGACCCATTTCCCTTGACTTGAGTGTAAGTCGGCGGTATGCGACCAAACGACGGCACTAATAAAATATGGTCAGTTATGCCATGATTAACTTCAAATAATTGAACACTTATTACCAAATAAAAATATCTATGATATATGATAAAGACATAAAGACACCTGCTAGCTTAGGATTTGTCATGCTGTAGCCCTTAACATTAGCCATTAACAACATGGTCACTTCTCTAATCTGTGCGGTGTGTCTTTTGATACGCATCGGTGTCGAGGCCATCGAGGAGCAGCAACCTTTGATGACGTCACGCACCAACGGCAGTGGAAAGCCGAGGTACAGTTTGAAATTGGAGACGTTTTTACTGCTTCTAAATACTGTTAATAGAACAGCATCGCTTGTGACAGGATGTTTGACATGGGTCTACTTAGGATATGTACATGATATTCGTTCACTGTTTCTGTTCCCCTTTAAGCCCAATATTTGTCATTGTGATGAATAAAGGGAGACAAGTGGTCTCTTAGGTACGCATCCTACTTTGACATCCAAATAAAGAGGAAGGGAAGACACTTGTGAATAAATATATGTCATGTTTAGATCAAATTCATTCTTAAACAAACACCTTGTCTTAATCGCGACTGATGGAACTAACCTTTGCTCCCGCCTTTCCGATAGCTGTTCTTTCGGGTTGCTGTTCCTGCAATTTAGTTAATATAACAACCAGAAATTAGAAGAACGCAAGCAAGCGATGTAATTATGGAAATGTATCTGAATCGGGATGATTTAATCAGTAACAAAAGTAATACTAATCGACAATGATGGCACACGGCAGCATTATTCATATTTGCACGACTCGATACTTATCATAGCTTAATTGTTGGTTTACTTGTAAGATATACCTATAAGGCAGACAGACTCATCACGGAGTGCTAATAATTTCCTTTCATAATCTTTCACGGTTTCCTCATGACGTTTTTTCTCTGTATCCGCAATGTCTTTCAGGTCGAAAAATTCAGGTGCCAATTCTGCTTTCCTGTATATCAACACATCAGATACAAACCATAGAGTGATTACTATCTACAAGACAGAAGCATAATGTAGATATATATTGGTAAATTTCTTCAAACATTAGAAAAACATTGATAACATTTTAGGAAAAACTTTTGCAAAGGTATTCATGGCTGTTAACATTCCAAGATATACACAAATCGATTCATAAGTTAAAACTCAAACCCCGTACAATACTTCCAAAACATGTTTCGATGATATTTCAAGAGAGTTATTTGTAACAAAAAACTGTTTAAATTCAACAAAATTCAAATATCCTCTCCATCAAACGGCTCAGAGATTTTAAAACCAAAAATAGTTTCAACAAGCAAGCTGTTACGAACTTAGCTTTGACGAACGAGTCCTGCTTTTGACTTTCCGGCATTTTCTGGTTCAAGCCATCAGCCTCCCTTTGTGCCGTTCAATCGCCTCGCCCATGCCCTCGTTGGTCAGCGAGTTCTTTTTGTAAGGTCGTGATTCTGTTGAAGAATGTAACAAACAGCAAATAATACAATGACTGTCAACAAGGTCAAAGCATTAAATAAATAATACACTTGTAAATACTTGAACAATACACGAAATAATAGGTATATACGGCTATTAAGAATGCAAAGAAAGACAAACAACAGCTAACACAACGAACGCCTACAAGGCAAAAGCACTATAGAACCTATTATTTTTTATATACCTGTTACTGTTGAGAAATATTGTCGAAAGTTCCAGACAAACGTTTGTAAGGGCGTATATGGCTATTTAGAATGTAAACAAAACCCGACAGAGAAATGAAAAATTACGTACTGGGTTGTGAGACCATTTACTTTCTCGTGAACGCCTTTCTTCTCCTCTGATAGACGTTTGATTCTGTCTCCCCAAAACAGGACCGATATACAACCAACCATTCCACCAAAAACCACTTAACGTATATGTTACATGTGAATAATTAGTGATTGCAGGTAAATTGAGGTGAGACTGATACGTCACTGTTCATATCTAGTCCATGGTGAAAGTAAATCACCTCTTGTGTTTTTGAGTCCCAAATGTTTGGCTAGAAATGAAAGGAGCTTATGAATATATATTTAGCAATTCGCCTAGTCATATAGTCAGCATTACATTCAGATGGAAATTGACAAACTCAGTTGTGAGATTTAGAATTTTCCTGAAGGTTTCTCATTTCCGTTGGCAGATCTCAAATAAAAGAAAAGATATAGAAATGTTAAACAGCGACAAATTCAACAAAATTCAGACATCTGACTCATTTTAAAACCAAAAGAGCATCAACAAGCAGGCTGTGACGAACTTAGATTTGAACCACCCACTCACCATCGCCCTCAACAATTTAAAAGGAAATAAATTTATAAACGAACTGTCAAATTGACAATTGCTATTCACGAATGTTCCGCGCCGTTTCATTCGATCCGCACGGCCGACAAAATAAGGTTTATTGCGCCGTGCAACCAGCCGAGTGAAGACATGCCGAGCGCAGCGTCTGATCTCAGTTTCGCTGAGGAGAAAACAGATGGGATCGTATCCATACGAGTTTCTCTTGGGATCTGTATCCCGTTCAATTACGCAGAAAAACCCTGTCCCTCGCTTGAGGAGTGATATATGTTATTCGTTTATTGTGCCCGTAACAGTACAGCTCTACTTGGGGTGGTAAAAGAACGTCTCACGGACGATAAGAACAAGTGATCGGCATTGGCATGGTTTTACACAGAAGAACCTCAAAGCGCGTGTATCGCTGCAACAAAGTTTATGTCAGACATTCGCATTTCATGACGCAGGATGCTCTTGTACTAAACGACCCCAATCGCGATCTATTTTTCCAGCTCATGTTAAAGATTCACGCAATTCGAGTTACGCCTCGAGTGTATGTATTCATTCAAAAATAGGTTTAGGTATATGATATCGAAAGAGGCAAGTAATTACCCTTCCTAAACGATTAACTGCAACTCAATGCATCTAAACGCCCCCGCAATCAAGATATACTTAATTGGTCGCATGAATTATGATTGTTTTTACAAGGAAAAGGGAACATCATGACATCCTGACCGTATCGGTCGAGGTCGTTTTCGCCCACGCCATCATTTCCTGCATGCCGACAAACGTCGATGCACCATGGTCTCAACTACGATATAGCCAGGCGCGCGGTCCCATTGGGTGTAGCTGTAGGCACGGTATAGGCAGATTTATCACCACAAAGAGGAACTAACTATGATATATTTTTAGTTCTTAGTTCAACTGTATTTTTTTACCTTCGTTTTGATGAAAAGTCGCGCCTACTCAGACGGCCAAGTGTTAGTGGTCATCATTAAACAAAGCTTACTTACACAATTATTGCGCCAATATGGTTAGTTTCTGCTGGACATGTGGATTCTCTTGTAAGGGACATGTGGTTATACGTGTAAGGGACACGTGGTTGTACATGTAAGGGACATGTGGTTATACGTGTAAGGGACATGTGGTTGTACATGTAAGGGACATGTGGTTATACGTGTAAGGGACATGTGGTTGTACGTGTAAGGGACATGTGGTTATACGTGTAAGGGACATGTGGTTGTACGTGTAAGGGACATGTGGTTATACGTGTAAGGGACATGTGGTTATACGTGTGAGGGACATGTGGTTGTACGTGTAAGGGACATGTGGTTATACGTATAAGGGACATGTGGTTGTACGTGACATGCGGAGTCAGATTTTTACTACTAACAACTGTACCATACGTCGCTGCCATGCGCAACCCAATCTCCAACAAAATATCATGGCACTGACACGCAGAACCACGTGCCTCACAAGCAGAACCACATGTTCCTGACACGTACAACCTCATGTCCCATAAGCAGAATATCCCTGCCACACAGAACCACATATCCAAAAAGCCTAAACACAGTTACCTGACACACAGAACCTCCAGTCCCTGCCACACAGAACCACTTATTCCGACATACAGGACCACTTCACTCACAAGCAAAATCTCATGTCCAAGACAAGCAGAGCCATATGTCTCTGCCACGCACAACACCATGTCTCTGTCAAGCACAACACCCTGTTTCTGTCACGCACAATACCATGTCTCTGTGAAGCACAACACCATGTCTCTGTCACGCACAACACCATGTCTCTGTCACGCACAATACCATGTCCCCAACATGCATGACTACATGTCCCACACGCATAATTTCATGTCCCTCACACGCAGCATCACATGTACGTGACACACATAATCACATGTCCCTCACAAGCGGAACCGCATATGCCACATGTAGAACCACATATCCCTGACACACGGAACCAAAGGCCCCATATGGGTGCCTGATGACCCGCAAACAGAATCTCCTGCACCTGACAAGTAGAATCTCCTGTACCTGACAAGCAGAATCTGCTGTCGGAGGTCATCGACTCTCCCACGCGCTGGTGAAAAGACGGAGAAACTATGCATGTCCTACGGCTACTCAGGTATTGAACGAGAAATCATCACATTCGCAATTCCACTTGGAAACTCCTGTCAAATGGCTGGGTCCAACTTCTGGTCTTACTTGGCTGCTCAAGTCAGATGATTCCATTCCGCCTTGCCAGCTCGATTAATTCCACATGATTGTGGGATTCATGCCCATCTGAAAATATAGGGCCTGCTATTGCGAGTGTGCTTCAGGAATGTTTCTTCAAACAACAGTCACCTTAATCCCAGCTGGGTCCAGCCATATTCACTGACGCATAAGTTGGTCGATCCTCAAGCAGTTTCCACTTCATATCCTTGCTAAACACATTACGTTTTGCCGGGTATAATTACACGGGGAGGGTGGGGGGAGGGTATTTTTAGCTACAGCATTCCCACCTGCAATCACTGTCAACATCTCACGAGGGCAGACAACTTGTCTTGAAATTGCTGCTTCTAATGAGGTAATGCACTTTTATTTTTGCCAACTTAACTTCTACTACTATCTAGTGGCTGCTGTATAACAAAAGTATTCTCCATTAGGGTTAACAGCAGCCCATGTGTGATGTGGTTGTTTGTTTACTCGGAATGAGTCACATCAGCCCAGAAGACTGTAGTGTTGCAGTCACCATAGGGATCATATGCGTCACGGTCTCCACCCAACACGATTCCAGGATCGAGTTTGTGGGAGGCCAGACTCTTGTAGTTCTTCATGGCCTCCCGGATGTGGACACCTTCATAGCCAGACAAATAGGGATAAGTTTGCAATAAAATTTTATTTGGTTAAATAACCTAGCAAGCAATGGCTAGTCAGAAATAAGTGTTCTAAAACCTATATTTATATTCACCTGGAGCATCAATATGGTCGATGTAAATGCTTCCCAAATCGGTACTCGGTCATTCTTACAGACTTTCGCTTGGAACAATCCTGGAGTCTACACAGCTCCACTTTTCTTTTATGACGGTCGCTCTTACAAACCAAGTACGGGAAATGCTGCTGAACTTCCTCTTCCTGCCTCAACAAGGTAATGAAACCTGACTTTGGTCTGGTGGGCTAGTATTTCCCTGTTACCCTGATATATAATCCGACAACATTTCGGGTGGAAATCAGCAACAAAATCCAAGACAGCTGTATGCAAAATAATTCAAAATCTGGGCCAAAACTATTACTGGAGTTAGAATGTGTTCACTTTCTATGCAAATATTATTGTAATAATTTTATCTTTTTACTAGATAAGACTAAAAAAATGGGAAGACAATGACTATGAAACTTTAATGTTAATTAACTCTACGCAGCTATTTAACCAGGTGGGATCAGTCTACATTCTGACGATGTGGTTAGGTTTTTAACTAGATGTATGAGGCCACGACTTCGCATCAACTGGAATATGACGTTGTCATAACGTCGTATGTCCAATACGGCACTACGTATTTGTGATTCATGTCATAGATATTATGAAGTATTGAAGAAAAGTCCTTGTACCTTCTTCTTTTCAGATACTGAAGTAATTCTTTCTTTTTGAGACTGATACATTGTTTAAAACAACAGAAAGAGAGGCTGAGCCTATGATGGGGGTAATATGAGAAAGGTTAAGGTAAAAGTTTCTTTTGGCTCCATATTTCATGGATTGATGGTAATAGATGAATGTTTCTAGATAATTGTCTGCTATGCACATACATCCGCTGCAAGTTTTCTTTACAAAGAAAAGGGGAACTAAATTATTCATCAATCTGCTCTTTCCTGACCCTCACAAAGCTTTAGAACAGAAAGAGCTCTCTCTCTCTCTCTGTTAATTTTTCCCACAATATGATAGACACATGATAACATTGATAAGCTCACCCAACAAAAGATAACATCTATGCTTCCATACCTTAGTCCATATCAATACCTGGTCAATAGTGAAAACTCTCGGTCATTCCAACATTTTTTATTAAAGGTTGTTTGGCCAAGATGGTGGAAGCTTCCTAATCTTGAGTTAGTATCAAGATGTTACACATTGCACCACATATTAATAATTTGTTTACATAGCACATCAAGTAGAAAATAAATAATCTATCACACACACATACTCATACCAGCCATTCACAAACTCAGTGTTGTTGACAAAAGCGTATAAAAAAGCCACACCAAAAAATAAACACTGATTAATTACCTAGAAACAAACACATACACACAAAAAAGAAGCCTACTTCACAAAGTCAGAGACTCAGTATTATAAAATGATACACAAAACTGCTGACACAAATATCAAATGCATTTACACATGACATGCATACGGGTGTTGAGAAGTGATTGATAAATCGAGTATTGATCAGTGAGCAATGTTGACATTGACCTGGATAATGCCATTGTTCGTGTATATATTTCACATTCAACACCCGTTTTATGTGGTTTTGAAGAAATATATAAAGAGACAATTGGATGAAACTATAATGGGGGCTTTTGCATCACATTACATAAGAAACTGGCCATTTTACACGGATATCTTCATGAAAATTATCTTAAAAATATCCCCACACCAATTTAAGCAACCTTATTAAACAAAAGTCGTGACTCAACAAGAGCATCTTTAACAAACAGAGTGATGAATCCACAACTCATAGCATTTTAGTGTTCAACGACTGATGTATTGTCATCAGGTGAAAAAGGTAACATACGTTATTCAGTTGATTCAACAAATGCAGCGAAGCAACTATCCAGGCTGCCACTAGCTAAAAACTACAACAACAAATGTTTCCATATCAAATGGTCTTGAGGAACAAAGATCAATAATATGAAACGAACGACATTCATTTCATCCAAACCAGTCTCATACAAACTGACCTTATAAAATGCTCAACAGGAATTCTTCCTTTAAATTCATTATAGACTGGCCATGTTTCAAAATCATTATATATCTTGCTTTAGCCTTGTTGTTATAACCGATATGGAGCACCCTACAACAAAAGGCACCCGAGTCTGGAAAAATCCCTCTCTTGAAGCCATATATAAACAGTTAATTTGCTAAGCATGAAGGGCATTTAAAGACTCGAGTGCCTAAGCCTATAACAACCAATCATAATGATACCATCAACAAGCCATCAAGTCTTATAACTAGCGAGGAAACGACGGACTAGCCTCGATGCTAATAAGAAGATCAGAACAAAAAGCATGCCAACCAAATATTTGCCATATATAGGAATCTTTTTTTCTCTTCAAGACTGTAAGAGATTATTTTCATATAATTTTATCCACTGTTTGTTGAATTATCCTGTTTCATGAACATACTGACAGATGCACATTTCAGAACATACATTACTAAAAACACAACATACTTTGGATTATGACAGGTAAAATTGAGGGGTATTTGTCACGAGCAGTTGAAATCGCACAACTCGAGTCATTGGAGCCAAAAACAAACAGGGATCGTCCTTAACATGGGTAGATGGGGTAACATCATACAACAGCAACTCACAAACAAAACATCCCATCCTCATATTAAAGTGTGGTGTATGTTTGGTGCATACCTGGTGATGATTACACTGAAAGACTAAATACATAGGGTCAAGTCAATGCCCTATAAGACAAGGTCACCAATCTGACCTCACTCTGACCCTTCATTATCCTCACAACTGATTATACATGCTTCATTGACATACAGTCGTGAATCATATTTGGATAAATGCAATATGGCCACATTTAATGAAGGGGCCATTCAAAATAAATACAGTAAGAGTAGGTGAGCTACAAGAAGATTATTATTTCTGGAATTATTCATAAATATATAAAATATATAATTTATATACCAGATTATGCCCCCACTTGTTAGCCATATGTCATTTACACACCACGGGACATGCACAGCAACAAATAAACCAAGTGGAATACAGTCAACTGTCCTCGGGCGAAACAAGATCTTTATACAGAGTTACTCGATACATGGGTACCTCTTGTTCGAAATCCAGGTAAATAATCTAAATATATCCACTCACTAATACATCAAACACAATCAAAGAATGTGCAAATAAAAGCATGTAATTAATTGGGATTATTAAGCTGTGTATATTTTTAATTAATTTACAGCACTTTTTATCATTTATAAAACAAATATACCATGGGATCAATCTGCTTTTTTTGTGTGCTGAATTGAATTTTTGAAGATAATATGATAGGTATTTGAAACATAAACTGAGTTTCTTTTCTGATATAAGATGATTCAAACTGTAAAAAACATGATTGAGGAGCAGATTTCTGCTATTGGTCGCAGGTGTAATAATCATCATACCTGGACAGAATGCAGAACTAATACTGGCCAAAACCCACTCATTGCTCTAACAGCTTTGTCAGGTGACAGTTAAGAGCACTTAGATTGAATTAAGGCACATGTCCAAGTGTAAACATTCTCCTTGACAAATGTCAAGGAGAACGTATTTTTTTGTTGTAGACAAACTCTCTTGATACAGCTGAGTAACGATGATGTCACCTGTGACTCAGCTCTCTTGATACAGCTGAGTAGCGATGATTTCACCTGTGATTCAGCTCTCTTGATACAACTGAGTAGCGATGATGTCACCTGTGGCGATGGTTTGACAGGCGACAGACACTGATTTCTTGCCGGTAGAACTTTCGCCAGCCTCAGTGAATCTTACTTTAGACCCAGAATCTGCAGTCTTCAATTCTCCATTTTCTGTAGGTTTAGGACTGGCTGCTTTGCTGGTAAGGTCACTAAGTGCTGAAGCAGACATCTGGTAGCTCTCAGGCACCATAGTAAGATGAGTGCTCCCCTCCCCAGCACCGTCAAAGTTCCAGATTGGAACGACCCCAGCCCCACTCGGGGCCGCGTCAACAAACTTACTGGTTTTGTCGTGCAACATGGCTTGATCACTGTCGGGGAGAAACTGGTTGATTTCTTCCTCTACTCCTGAGGGACTATGTAAGAAATCCCTGCTCTCAGTGGACGAAAGTTCCGAATCATTATCGGAGGGCTCCTGCTCGTTTTCTTTCCAGACATGAGTGGCTTTCCATTTGGCGCGGCTCGTCTTTGGAGCAAGAACAGCATTGAAAGACAGGGTTTCACCGACCTTGAATTGCTTTTGAAGGTCGTCAATGGGTGCCTTCATGATGGACTTGTCGAAAAAAACGTGCTCGTGTTTTCCCAAGTCCACTATACCCCAGAGCTTAGCCACATGGAAGATTTTCCCTTTACGACCGTTGAGCGTGCGAGAGCCAGCCGGGGCGCCGACTTGTGGTGCCGCTTTGTGGCCTGTGATAAGAACATTCATCTTCTGAGCTTTGCTATTCAGAATCACCATATCATCGTCAGTGACACTAAACATGGAAGCATTCTTGAAGATGAATTCCTCCAATTCGGCCTTAGTTCGGCCAATAGCACTTCGGACTGCTTCAGACGCCGTGTTCAGGTGAGATGCAAAGTTGACCACCTTGACTTGCCCATGCTGTTCCAGTATTTCCTTCATGAATATGACAGCCTTGTATTCATTAGCTGTCATGGTAACTGGTGCAGCAGCTTGTCTCCGTCTCAGATCCCCTGAAGGCAACCCAACTGAGTAGGAAGCCAAGTCCAAGCTCGTTTCAAACCTTGTTTGTTTCCTCTGAGGCACACGAGGTGAGGCTCCTTCCATCAGCAGTGTTTTCTTCTCACTGAAAGAGTGAGAACGACGAATGGTGGGCGGAGTCTTAGGCGGAGCTCTCCTAGTTGCCGGGGGCGTTTTGGGTGGAGCTATGACTACATGTTTTGTAGGGGTGGGTGACTGCAGACTGGAGATGGCACCATTAGAGTAATCAAAAACACCTGAATGGCGGTTTGGAATTGTGGGTGTTGAAACCGCAGCAATACCATCTCGTAGCCCAACTAGTTCACCTTGCACCTCAAAGATATGAGGATGTTTCAGTAGCCACTTACGGAACTCCAGCTGAGGCCCAACAACTGAACGAACATTCGCCGAAGCTTGAGAAATATGTCCGGCCAGACTCTTGATCTGAATCCATTTTTCTTCCTTTTTTATCATTTTATACTGGAAGTATTGCACTGCTTCCATCTCCATGGAAACATCCGGTAAGTTCCTCAATGTGATGCTACCTCCGGATGATGAAGCTGGGCTTGCCTCCCTTGTGATTTCCTCATCTCCCCCTTTGCCGTCAAACAGTGACACCATATTGCCCCTGACAGTAAACAAAGAGGGGTACTTCAGCAGGAACTTCTTCAAGCCACTCTCATTCCCTCCGGCTGCAGTCCGCATCTCCGCCGAGAAACTCCGACTGCCGAATCTTCCCGCCATCTGGGAGATAGTAAGAGGTCCATTGCTATTCATGAGGACCTCTAGGAAGTAGAGCATAGCCTTGTGGCTGGGTTCGTCCGACATTCTGATGAGTGTGCTGGCTTGATGTCCAGTGGAGAAGATAGCAGTTAGCGCCTGTCCTTCCTTGATGCCCAGGATCCTGCCTCGAAATATCTAGGGTGACTAAAACATGAATTTCACCTGCAACACATCAATTCAGGAGGGGGTGAAAAAAGAGCCACGTACTCAAGGCCTTCAATTTCCTTCCACAATAGGCATACAGTACTGAAATTGTGCACAGTATGTCTATTTGTGCAGGACAGCTGTTGATTCTGCAAAGCTGAGGATGTAGTATGGCTGTTGATGCAAACAGCTGTCAATGCAGTATGGCTGTTGATGCAAACAGCTGTCAATGCAGTATGGCTGTTGATGAAAATAGCTGTTGATGCAGTATGGCTGTTGATGCAGTATGGCTAATGGTGATACATGGATATTGATGAGAGATGGCTAATGGTGATGCATAGCTATTAATGCAGTATGGCTGTTGATGCAGTATGGCTGTTGATGCAGTATGGCTATTGGTGATACATGGATATTGATGAGAGATGGCTAATGGTGATGCATAGCTGTTGATGCAGTATGGCTATTGATGCAGTATGGCTGTTGATGCAGTATGACTATTGGTGATACATGGATATTGATGAGAGATGGCTAATGGTGATGCATAGCTATTAATGCAGTATGGCTGTTGATGCAGTATGGCTATTGGTGATACATGGATATTGATGAGAGATGGCTAATGGTGATGCATAGCTGTTGATGCAGTATGGCTATTGATGCAGTATGGTTGTTGATGCAGTATGGCTATTGGTGATACATGGATATTGATGAGAGATGGCTAATGGTGATGCATAGCTGTTGATGCAGTATGGCTGTTGATGCAGTATGGCTGTTGATGCAGTATGGCTATTGGTGATACATGGATATTGATGAGAGATGGCTAATGGTGATGCATAGCTATTAATGCAGTATGGCTGTTGATGCAGTAGGGCTGTTGATGCAGTATGGCTATTGGTGATACATGGATATTGATGAGAGATGGCTAATGGTGATGCATAGCTGTTGATGCAGTATGGCTGTTGATGCAGTATGGTTGTCAGTGATGCATGGCTATTGATACAGTATCGTGCATTGTAGCAAGTGATATTACATAACTGTTAATGACAAATGTTGGTGCATCACAACCAGGGTAGCCCCTAATCAATCTAAAACTATGATTTCTCCCCAATGGCAAATCCCTGTGTATAATAACTACAAGGCCTTTTGATATTAGCACCACATGCACTCGGTTCCCAATGCCAAGTTTCCGAGCGCCGAGCCGCTTCCGACCCGCTAGCTTGATTGTACATAGTATATATATAGCTAGTGGCTAGGCGTTTATGATAGCAGCTCGGCACTCAAGAACCGAACGTCTGTGAACCCATTCATCCCCATTCTTCATGAGACAATCTTGTTAATGCCATCTTGTTAAAGCAGCAGTTTGCATCATATTGGGATGCTATGAAATATGATGAGGTGGTGGTGGGTGCTGTCGTGGTCGTGGGGGGGGGGGGGGCGCTTTTACGCCGTTACTATGGTTGGTCTGAGGCAATTTGCCCGGATGGAGAAGGAACGTAGTTCCTCCTAAAGCGCTGTGAACCTAATGTCTTGAGGTGAATAATGGGTTTCTATGTCCTATGTAGTGCCACATACCAAGACCGTCAGCGATCGGAGTACGTTGTCGCCAGGTGCCATTTACCCATATGGGACCACAGAACCCGGAACCTCTTGGTTTGCAGCCCAATAGAATCACTCGCTCCATGCATGACCTAACACGTGTATACATCGATGATAAAATAGGCCATTTGCCATGCTGCTACAGCGGCTGGCAAGGAAGATACTCCACGCTAACAGAGGCACATCCCTCAGGGGTGAACGCTGGGGTCAATTAGTGGAACGTGTGCAGTGGTGATTTACCATGCCAAAGTACCTCGCCGGCAGAAATGGCAAGTACTCTATCAGCTAGATAAGCGGATATAACTTATCCTTATCCAGGGACGGGAGCCAACCGATGTTGATAATAATATCTCTTGTGGGGGATGGCTGAGAAAACGCCAGGCGCTCGGTTCCCGATGTCAGGCTACCGAGCGGCAACATCTTGTAAAACATCAAAAATCGTGTTATATATAGTTCTAGTCGCTCGGAAGCCTAACATCAGGAACCGGGCGCATTTGAACCAGATAAACTTCACATACCGAAAGAATTGGAGTTATAATCCAGAAAGTCACGTGACCTACACACGATAATACACGATGGTAGGGGGTCCAATTATTCCGAAACACCGGCGACATTCCTCCCTCAAGGCGTGCGTCGTCGATGGATATCCCAACATGCAATGGGCTTGTAAAAGTTAGCGCGTAACAGAACGCGAGAAACACGTGGCTTGGTGCGGCGATGAAGATGTGCGCAGCAGCAGTACACGCTAGGCTACCACAAGCAGCATACAACACACTGCTTCCTTGTCTAACGCGAAGAGTTCCGAGTGCGATAACAAAAGTAAAAATCCGAGGGACCGTCTCAACAGCATACGCATCTGCAGAAGCTAGAACGTCGGGAGGATGGGTGGCAGAGATAGAGCGCTGGAGGGATGGGTGAGGCAGGGGACCAGAGGCGGGAGGCAGCGTAGGTTCGTCAGACATTTACCGGAACGTTGTGTTAAACAGATGGGAAATAAGGATGCGGTGGCTGGTTTGTTCAGCAGCTTAGAAATGATGAGTCAGTGATGAGTGAGAGGAGAGGATAGAGGGGTCGTGTTCGGGAAGATGCGTATCCTCGTGTTGTAGTAGTAGTTGGGGTGGTGGTTTATGGATCAGGGGGTGATAGAGGGAGGGGGGGGGGGGTGTTGGCATATAACACAACTGACCGGTTGGGTGGTATAGGAGGGTGGTAGACGGATTGCCTTCAGCGGGGTTACGTTTCAGTCTCAATTGCAAAAGCTATAGGAAAAATCCAAGGAGCAACATATGGTTTTTGATTCAAGATCATGTCAGTGCAACGTGGAAAGTGATAAAAGACCGACGCAAAGTGGGAGAAGAAGGGGGTGAGGCAGTGTGTCTGAGAGAGCGAGAACGCTTTTATACACCAGTGTGTATGTCAGTACCTGCGAGTGTGTGCTTGTATGTCTGTGTGTATTGTTACAAAACAAGACTCCTTGAACTCTGCTAACTACTAATTTCACTATGTGTGTGTGTGCATTGGCCTTTGGAGTAAGGGTTCCTTAACTTCGATGCTTCGTCCATCTTAATCAACCAGCTCACATCCTGTCAGGTATGGTACAATAAATGAATAAGTTTAAATACAACCTTCACCCTATCACCATAACTCACTCCTATTATCTATACATTGCATAACATCCAATACACACTCTAGTTAAGCTCAGAATTTCTCAGAGAATAACACTTCAGTACAGTTTTGGCCAAGTGCCACATTCCTAATCCACCACAGCAGAACCAGGCGACTGTGTAAGATGGGTGGACAGCCCAGATCAATTCTGAAACATTCCTCTGTCTATATATAGGCCAGCTGGGCTTATATAGAATGGACAAGTTCTTAAAGATTGATGAAGGATATATTCAAGTGGACAAGTTTAAAGGGTGGAATGAGGTCAATGGAGTGTGGCCGATGCATAAGGTGGGGAGATATAACTTGGAAGGAATATTGGAATGTCTACTGTTATTTCTGTTCAGTTCAATGGTGGTGTTGATACTTGACATGGCCAGATCAATGACCAGGGATGTGATTGCCCTGGCAGCTGAAGGGCTGAAATAATTTCCGCGAGAGGTTTGGGGGCCGCCCAAGGCCCCCAATGGGGGTCAAATGGGGCGAAGAAATGTTCCCTGGAGCCATCGGATCCGCGGAAATCCGCGGACAAATCACATCCCTGATGACTCTTACATTGTACCCACCCCCATCTCAACCCGATGATGCCTGCGTTCAAACAAGATGGCCCACATTCCTGTGGCACTTGATAGTTACATTATGCAATAGGTACAGAAACTTGACCTAAACTATGACATTCTACAAGCTGCTATAATGCTGATGTTGGATTTATCGACCAACATAGGCTGAACGGTATGTGAAACCTAGTATGTGAAACGTTGGTGGTAGACAAATATATAATGAGTATATGGTCAGCCATTAATTATATCCTACTCTGTTTGTGATAGTGCCAAGTTTACTGGTCTGATATTTGATATCAGGGTAAAACATCAATTCGTCCTGTTTAGGTAATGTGATTTGTTAAATCCATGCAAAATACAGAAACTGGGTGGAGAACCAACATGCAAGGTGACCTCAATCTATCACTGATGTCAGAGTACAAACACACAGCTTATGCCATACTTACCTATTATGAACCAATATGGAATGTGAATTAATCAACTTCATTGCATAGCATGTCACAATCACTGAACTGATCTTATCACATTATATGAAGGACTAAATCAATAGCACATCTATTGTAAAGAAATGGTGATCCCTTATTTCCTGAAATAAAACGATGTTTTGAATGTGTAACTGTGGTGTGTACAAAGCTTTGTTCATGAAGTAAATGACCATGAAAATGAAAATAAATCGAAATAAGCGCTTGGAAATTAATGTCTACCAAGGAGTAGATAAAATACAGTGACAATTTATCATGGGTTCTTGGTATATATCATCAAATGTATTAAGTATGTCTATAGCTTGTTAACATAAATAGAAAATCTTTCTTTTCAATGCTATTGAAGTCATGACTTAATATGGTCTAACTGTGGCTGTGCTCCAAGAATGACCACTGCCAATCTCATGAGCCATACAAAAATTGTATCCAGACACTAACCCAAGGAGTTACATAACTCCTTACACCAACTGACCAGCGTTTATTCCTTTGCAAGACCCTCCCAAGTTGTTTTTCACAGCCGATTCAATTTGCCACGACAAGTTACATACTTTACTGAAATTTAACAATGTTACCAACGGAAAACAACAGCCAACTAAGACAGTCCCGTTCTATAAACCCATGCCATATGGGCATGGGCTTATGGCAATGTTGTCATTTCCACCTCACTCAGACGAGCTGTCAAAATTACACCCGCAGCCCGTTTGCGTAAAAAAACGTAACTCTCTGTGTAAATGATAAGTTTTGCATCTTATATCTGCGAAACAAAACAAATATAAGGTTATGCGGTTCAGGATTAACTTACCTTCGATTAAATATGAGAGAAAATTACGCAGGAATTCCAGGCATCTCGCTGGATCGAAACTAAATTTTGCGTGGGATATGTGGGCTACAACAAGTTCATGCCTTGCAGTAGAGATGACGTCATTATGGATTACCGAATGTACATAATTGCGAAAAGTGATTTGGCCAAGTCGCTCTTTTGCTGTGCAACATTTTCGAGACAAGGTCCATTTGTACTTGATGTTGGTTAATCACCACTGCCTGAATTAGCTAATTGTCACTGGAGCTAAACAACGTGTATTGTGATGTAGCACACAAAGGCTTTCATACATGGATCCATACATCGGAGCTGTTAATAATATTTCACTTCATGGAGTTACTCCGTGACCACATCTACTGTGGTGCTGATAACGGCGAAAACCAGTTATATCACGCAAGCCGTTGAGGTGGCAAACATTATAATTTAATAACCAATTATGTATTTCTGTAAAACGATTATTGTGCGAAAGAAAAAAATATTGAGGTTTTTTTCGTTTAAGGTAGCATCATGAATGATTAGTTAGTTTCATAGTAATGCCATTTTATGCATCTAGAATCGCATTACTATTCTACAGTAAGAAGAATATTTCCAACACATCAAAGCATGATGTATAACTAATTTGGTGTGGCATTTTATTGCATAAATTAAAATAGATTATGATAGAATAGTTTTTATACAATAAGTTAGGATAAAAAAGATTGACCCATATCATAACATAGCAGTGCTTTTTGTATGAGAGATGAGAATTACATTCTTAAGCCCATTTTCACATCGTATCGAATCACAGCTTATGGAACGGACCAATGAATAATAGAGAACTTGGCAACGATACCAACTTTACCGAAATTTAATTACATTGTAGTCATCACACATACGATGGCTGACCCTCGAAAAACCCGCAGTGAACTGACCGTTCGTTCAAATGGAACTCATGAACATCCACGACCTTTTCTTATCGGTGTTGCTGGTGGGACTGCATCTGGAAAGGTTATTTCTTATGTTTTAAATTACCAATAAACCTCCTACTACTATGTTTAGTTAAATGGTGTATAAGAGAACGATAATATGACAACAAGAACTTTTTCAGCCTGTTTCAATCCGTCGCAAAAGCCTTTCTATCGTCCAAGTTCTGTCGATATTGTGACTGTGGACGCCGTTAATATTGACTGGTCGTAATGGCTATCAACTCGGAACATATTCACCTGTGTTTTGTTGCTTTAAATCACATCAAATATTGCGAACGATGACCCTAATGAATTAACTGTTTTAACATCTTCCACCTTTCTTATTCCAGTCTACCGTTTGTTCAAAGATAGTGGAGCAGTTGGGCCAGCATAAGGTATCACAAGAGAAGAAGAGAGTTCAGACCATGAGTCTGGAGAGTTTCTATCACATTCTTTCACCTGAGGATCATATCAGGGCCAAGAAGGGCCAGTACAACTTTGATCACCCAAGTGAGATTCAGCCATTGTAGTCCTGTCCTATATTAGACATGTCATTTTTAAAAAGCTCTCTTGAAATAAAGCAGAAATAACAGAAATGATATTGTGCTGAAAAATATTCATTTGGTTTAGAAATTGAAATGCAGTTTTTGTCTATTGTTGACTTGTTTCATAAATAAATTACTTTATTGTCACTTATCTAACAACTGGATTGTATGATTCCCTGCACAGGCTTGCAGTAGAGACATACTGTGATCTTTGCATGACAAAAGTATGGTTTTATTGGGGTCAATAATATATATCCTTTTTAACTTATACAACATCATTGATATCCATGTTTCAGGTGCTTTTGATGAACAATTACTTCTCGAAACACTACAGGACATCAAAGCAGGAGGAACCGTACTGATCCAACAGTATGACAAGATAAACAACTGCAGGTAAGAACAGGAAATCACCCAATATTAACAGCATATTTATGATATATTGTTGCACCTATCATCAACTCCAGGAGAAAGTTATTTCTGTTGTACTGTGCATGGTGCTGTGGTGAATTACATATTTTGTTGCTTTACAGGAATATTGACAAGCCATTGACCATCTATCCTGCCGATGTTATCATCTGTGAAGGAATTCTCACCTTTTACTTCAAAGAAATCCTACCATTGTTTGACATGAAGCTTTTCGTCGACACGGATGCTGACACAAGGTTATCTAGAAGAGGTAGAAACATTTATGCCATCTTTCAAAGGAGTCTCATGTGGTGTTTTTTTTGGTGATAGGGTGGGGGGGGGTGGATTGTAAGACGGAGCATGATTCTCACTAAAAATCATTAATAATGAATTTCACTTTAGTGCTTCGTGATACAAAAGACAGAGGTCGTGACTTGGATCAAATTTTGCACCAATATACGAATTACGTGAAGCCAGCGTTTGAAGAATTCTGTTTACCGGTTTGTATATTTCTCCATCCTTTATTTTATTCCATATTACTGAATCTGTGACTCAAGATACAGGTGTGGATTATGCTGCCAAAAAAATGGATAAATATTTGTATGGATTCAGCATTAACTTATATTAATAATGTTTGGTTCCAGACAAAGAAATATGCTGATGTTATCATTCCAAGGGGAGCTGATAATAAAGGTATGAATTTGATATTTGTTTGCTAAAATCATTATTTTTCCCTGAATAATGACTTCCTTTTTGCAGTCCAAGCCATCAAAAGTTATTAAAGGGAAGTACAGTTGTCATGGCACTTTGTCCCTTTCAGAGCTGCATTCCATTTCCTTCATATGCATCCACCCTGTCCTACATTATTAAGAAAGTGCACTATCTTCTCAGTCTTCTCCATAATATAATGGCTGTCCTGTCAAAGCAACATAAAACAGAATGTTTTCATCTCTATAATTTACTAGCAAAGAATAGATGCCTTTGTTTTCTAATAAACAAACCTTCTATAGTAGATCTAGTTGTAAATTCTATTTAGCTTTGCAACAGATTAAGGATTTTTTTGCTATTATTTAACATGATCTCATTGAGATCAAACCTGGTGATTTGTGGGTTTTTTTCTTTATTACAGTGGCCATTGATCTGATTGTACAACATATCCAAGACCTGATGAACCCTTCACCGAGCAGAATTCCTCGTATACGACACAACTCGGACACACTGGTCAGCAGGCCCCATTGACCAACTCGGTTCTCCTCCCCCTGTGTGCTGCTTCATGACCTTGTTTTGAACACTCTGACCTTGAATCTTTTGATCTTTAACCCTTTTCTTATTGACCTCACCCCTGCTATATTTGTCGTTAAGATTTTTATTGAGTGTCATTGCTTTCACATTTGCTTGGCACGACCTAACCTCAGCTTTAATACACCCCAAGATGATTATCATTTTGCATAATTTAGGCTCTTGTCTTAAACTCTCCTTGTGTTGTGAAAAATCCTAGATACCACCATAGGACCTCCAAGATGATAACCCTATTGGTGTATAGGTAGTAATGCACTTCAAATTAGATTTGATCAATTGATCGCATGGTTACATGACATTGATGGCAGTGTTCATGGTCACATGACATTGGTGGCAGTGTCCATGGTCACATGACATTGGTGGCAGTGTCCAGGGTCACATGACATGGTGGCAGTGTCCAGGGTCACGTGACATGGTGGCAGTGTCCATGGTCACATGACATGGTAGCTGTGTCCAAAAACATTCTTAAGACATTCATTGATAAATGCATTTAATCACAACATGATAAGTGATGCTTCCAGGGGGGAGAGGGGGGGGGGGGGGGGGAAACCTCCATGCAACTTTTTATTTATTTATATCATCATGTTCAATTATAAAATGCATTTATTCCAAAGGCCTCTGAAACTTTCAACTGCTGTAATAAGTCCTTATGACTGCATTTGATTGTGCGGCAATTATTATTAGTTTGATTAAACATCAGCATTAAAACAGGTATCCTCCTAGTGCTAATGAAACATTTCCAAAACAGTTAATTCCTTTTTTATTTCACAGTAGAGATCCATGTCAATCTAGTCTTGTTAAGAATCTTAGAACATTAACTTACGTTTTAGAAAATTGTTAAATGCAACAACAAAAATTTGGTTGGAGTGTATGATTGCGTAGCTGTGTGTAAGCAATGTGGTTTTTGCATAGTCTTCTTTGATGTTTCACTGCCAGTGTGTGTGACTTTGATGGATGCAGTGTGGTGTTGCATAAAGCGTCTTATAGTACAGACTCGTGATCATGGCATGTGAAAATATAGAATGGAACAGAGCATGGATGCATTTACGTAATCTCCTTTCCTCATCAAATTATCTACCCCCTACATCTTTCATTTCAAGAGTTTTTATTTGGTGCAAAATCTAACACCTTTTGTCCTGTATTCAAACATGCATCATACAAACAAGAAATATTGTTTGCAGACTCTGCAAGGATATTTTATATAAATGAAAGCATTGCTTCATGAAGCCAAGAAAATTAACCTGAATTCTCTATGAATTTTCCTACATTTGTGTTGATTGGTTGGGTAAATATTGAAATGTTTGAGTAAACTATGGAATGATTTTCGTCATAAGGACAGACACTCAAATGTTGAAAGCTACTTCATTGTAATGGTGACATTTTATTGTACAATCTTGTTGTTTGCTGTAGCATTTTGTCTGTTACAATCCCCCAGTGTTACTATGATTCTTGTTCAAGATCTCATTCATTTTGTTTGGGCAAATTTCAGCAGTTTTTGCCACAACCTGTATTTGTATATACAGATTCAATAGAATTAAATGCTCTTTAAAAGAGGAAAAATTCTTGCGGTAGTTTCTTATTCCTGCTTGGTATTAATTAAATGGATTGATTACTTGCTGGAATCAACCACTCTTGATAAACATGCTAGTGATGATCTCCCTAGTACAATTCTTACCATGCCTTGGGTTTGCTTGGTAGTATGCTTCATAACTTCCCCCCCTGTAATCAAGCGTGCGTCGCTAAATCAGACAATTTGAATAGTACAGTTTGCAAATACTGATATTCCTAAGTCTATGTTAACAAGAAAGAAAATACCGCTTTCATGAGCAAGTGTGTACAGCTATTTATTGTTACCATGGATACTGTTTTCACATCTGCATATTAAAAGAAGGATTCATATAAAAGAAAAATCCAAATGGCCTGAGATTACGAACAATTTAAATGTAGGCATATTAATGTTGTCTGATTTTAGTTACTTCCTTTAGACTTAGTCTACCTGTTAGTGAATAGTGCATCTGCATAAATGCATTCAACTTCTGGTGCAGGAAAATGCTCCACTATCTAGTTACAGCCAGTGCACGTAGAAATCTAGTCTGATGCTGAGTTTTGGCACTATGTTGTCACAGATGTTCTGACTCTGTATCTTAGTGTCATGATCACTCGGTCACTGTACAACAGCAACTTTTCTGTATTTGCTTCTGTACACTGATACCCAATTCACCTTATAATATCAGATGCTTGAGCAATTATGAGGTTCCCTGCGATATCTTGGGGTCAACATTCATCATGTGTCTGATTGCAGGTTAACTTCCGCAACCCTAAGGACAAGGAGCATTTCTACATGTCGGCACACTAGAAATACCACTAGACATGGTTTTTGACAAAATTAACCCCCTGATGGCATCTCTCATCCACACCAAATGCTGACGAAAAGGAAGGCTGAAAGATTTCAGAAATTCAGCCATTGATTTAGTCTTTTGTTGACTCAAAATGCAGCTTGTTTTTGAGTTGCTGTCTAACTGATGATCACTGAGGTGTTAGGGTAGATTGATCCTCCCCCCATGTATATTCCAGTGTTCGTTAATATTAGGTAACAGTGTAGCAAAAATGGGGTTATAGCAATGCAATGTTTCTATTTAACTTTGAGTACTGTCCACAGTTATTGTAAATATCACATATTATTGGAAGATATTAGTTTACATTAAATGTAATGCAGACACCTAATGTTTTAGAATTTGTGGTTTTTTTCAAGACTAATGTTCAATTTACAATATTTTTTATCACTGATCGTCATTAAGAATTATTTTGCTTTATGTTACTGTTTTCGATTCAATTAAGTATTTTTAAATGTTTTACTTGCCATTTTACCCTTAGGTAATTTTATTTAGCAGCATGTTTAAGGGTGATAAGCAATAAAATCACTATTCTCAGATTGAAAAGCAGAAATTATTTCTTGGTTGGTGGGGGTGGGGGGAGGTGTTCGGGTGGTTTTTTTTTTTTTTAGTTTAGTCTCTGTTTTATAATATTGCTTGAATCAATCAAAATCTTAGTTTTATGGACATCAATGCATCTGAAATTATGTGTTTGTTAATGTAATGTTTAGGGCAGTTACTGGGATAAAAGGACATTTCTCAGATGTCCACTTTGTGAGGTAATTGTTGGCATACTCTGGTCTGGCTGTATCACATGAAATACATCTTTATATGTTGAAGTTGCAGCTCAATATTTCTAACACTTACGCATGGTTTTGAGACTGGCTTTGAATATTCGCAGGGTGCCTTGCTAATATGCACTGTATTGTTATTAGGTGAAGTAGCACAGCAACATTAGGGAATATAGAATAATGCTGTGATGTTGATTTTCTAATAAATGTTTTCTTCTGTTTCTTTGTCCTGCTCTTCACCACAGTATCCCTCAAATTCCGACCTCATCTTGTGCAGATACAAAGGGGACCACTGCACTTGATGAACAATGTGATGTGTATGCTCGATTTCTCCCATTAATAGAGTATGTTATGAAGAAGGGTGGTAGTGCATCACTCCCTTAGCGAGTACATACCAGTTGTAAACATAATTTCCTTTGACCTTTCACATTATCTGACCTCTCGAAGGTGATGATCTACGTAAACCACTCCACTGAATTAATTATAGGACCTATGAATTAATGATTCTGTTGAAAAAAAGTATTAATCAAGAATCTATTCTTTCTGTATATTGCCATGGATATCATCAGACCATTGCACATAGTCAATCAACACATTTGATTACCAACTCAATAGATATTTATAAAGATTAGATACGTCCTTGCCAATGTTTTATTGAGTTGTAAGGTTTGTTGACAAAATATATATTTCAACAGGTGTGGATGTCCCATATACAATGAGGTATCAACCAGCTTACAGGTTAACATTACTTTTTATTGAAACAAGAAAGACTATGTACTGGAAACATTTGAATACTAGACACCATTCACTGTGAAATATGACACTTGCCATAATCAGTGGAATGGTCAATTCTCAACAAATCCAGTCACTGCATCACTTTCACTGCCATATTTTTAACTTGAGGAGTCAAATGACTTAACATGTGAAGTTGTAAATTATACATCGATAAAAAGACCAGAAACAGGCATGAATAAGCACCAAAGGAAAAAAAAGCAAATGAAAACAAGATCTATGGTGGAGCTGACATTGAAAAAAGTTCCATCTGTCATGTCAATACTTTCCTACCTTGAGAGGTATTGGAAAGGCAGGGGGCATTACAATAAATAATATTAATTAGTTTCCTGGTTGGGGACTTAGATTTCAAACAACTGCAATAACTTAATAATTGTACTGGATGTGACAAAGATGAAAATAAATTGCAAGAACCTTTGATAATAATATAAGATTATTACTATATGATACCAATAAGGGCAAAGTAATACCTTTGTGGCACTGTTGAGTTTCAGGTACAGATTCAAGAATATAATTCCAAATTACTTGTAAAGAACAAATAAATGGACCAACTTAACATCTATCTGCTTGATATTACTTCATAAAGAAATACTGGACCCACTTAATATAATATAACAACCATGTGAAAGCCTACATCTTAAACTTAAGAAATTCTGTAACAGTTAGAAGAACCAATGTTGGGTCTCGGGTGGAATAACGGTGACAGGAACCTTGGTGTGATGAAGAACGTATTCGCTCACGCTTCCCAGAACTGTACGTCGGAGCAAGCCGTAACCACGGGAACCCATGACGATCATCGAGCCTTTGTACTTTTCAGCTGCTGCTATGACCATTTCCCCTGGCTTGGTTCCACTTTCAAAATGAACGCTGCCATTGACTTGGTTTTGATGGAGTTTGTCTTCAAACCTGAAGGTCATAAGGGTAAGAGTAGGGGGTAGAGTGATACAGTTTGGGTAACTTAGGGTCAAGACAATCAAGCTATGGGATTTGGGATCAATTGTGGAAATGTTATTAACGTTATGACAAGACTATATCATAACGTAAATGATTTTATTGCATTTAATGTCACACTTAAAATGGTCATAGCGCCCTCAAATTAAGTCAAATTAGCCTTGTAACAGAACCACATGAGAACCACATTTATATAGTATATGAGAGGGGGTGCCACATATACACAGGTCAAACCTTTATTTTATATTTTACAGCACCCCCAAATGGTGTACTGGCTGTGAGAAACAAGAACTATCATTATAAAGATTCACAGCATGCTGCAACTCCATTGAAATTAAATCTTTACCTGTTGACCAAGTTCTCGCCTTCTTTCTTTGTTCTCGCCATCATTTCCGACCATGATTCAGAGGCTGTTACACAAAGCATCTATCATTAATGAACACTGAAGAGGAAAATTGACCAGTCTTATCATGGCACTAAGTGCAATATTCCAGGGGTTTTTTTTTTAACTCCACAAATATATCAAGCTTTGAAAATAATTATGCATGAGACTCTTTTGTAAGTAAGTATTTGTTAACTAAATGTAGGCTGTAAATAGATAATAATCTAGTGCTAGCTAACACCAAATATGCAAAAGACAAGTCCCCACACAGACAGCCTACCTTTGAGTTCATGCTCCCCTCTGAGTGGAGAGACAGACTGTACTTCATGACAGTGAATGATGCGAACTACATTTTCTGGCTTGTGAACATGCTTCACATACCCTGAACACATTAAAACATGGAGGTGAATACAGTTATTGTATATACAAATATGAAATGATTTAGTGAACGATCATGAATTATCACCGTCGTTGAAAATGGATAGAACCAGTATATTTTACTTCATTTACACCATGGCAGTCAACAAGGGTAGGATGTATTGTGCTGACCATTGCTAACTTTTCAACAACAGAATTTTGAAGAAACAATAACTGTGTTGTCCACAACTGACAAGCAAATTCTACTATGGTAGTTTTAGACATGAAACATCAGGTTATCATTGAATAAAATAACCTTTGTGGTAAAAATAAATAATCAAATAATGTAATAGTAATTTCACCATTGCAACATATGCTCTGTCTGTATCTTAAGCTGTATATTCGATTTTAACAGATAACAAACTGTGGAAGTACAGGCCTCAGCTCAGGCTGTCAGCTGTTCAGGTGACAAGTAAATCAGAAGATCTAGATCAGTAGACAGTGTCCCTTAGCTCAGAGTCAGATCCCAAAATACCGTCAAATTCTAATCTAAACAGATAGTCGTATCTAACAACCTGACGTTTGAAGAACAACTTGACACACAACACTGTTGACACTGAGATATGTTGCCAGCCCGGGAGGGGGCACATGGCCCTCTCCCAGATAGGGGTGTGCCGCGGGACCTAGAAAACCCGTACCCGTCGTACAAGGGGAAAATGGCCAAAAGCATACACCGTCGTACAAGGTATTATGCGAATGTATAACCCGTCATACAAGGTGAAAATGGCAAAAAAGCGTACCCTGTCGTACAAGGTATTATGCAAATGTATAACGTATAATCCATCATACGTCGTAGGCATGATAAAAGTTGCGGATAAATCTCAAAATGCTATGAGCAGATTTCTGATTATATGCAGTAACAACTTTGCGTGCTTGCACGGTCGAGCCACAGGGATTTGTATTGGCCGGCCGCTATCTTCTATGTATACATAAACCATAAAGGGTTTGTATACATAGAAGATATCGGTTAGCCGACCAATGCAAATCCCTGTGGGCTGAGCGTGTGATTGTGGGGGCATCACACAGAGACCATTCATTGCACTTGCATTGTCAACGATCGGTGGGAAATCCCGAGAGAAAATCTCGACATACTCCATGGGAAGAGAAAACATACCCTGCTGTACAAAACGAAGCCCCCCAAAAAACCGTCATACAGATTGAAGCTGATAAACAAGTAGAGAGGCCGAAAAAACATATCCCGTCGCACGGCACATGCATACTACCTCTATACACTTAAGTGCACCCCCTGCCCACTCGGGGTCGCCAGCCACCACACTGTCAGTGTCATCAGGTCATGTCAGCAGGTCGGGGATCACAGCAGATTGACGTACATCCCTTAAACGAAGGACGTACCTTGATCAACGTACGCCGTACTACAATAGACGGTCGGACAAGATCAGTTCAACCATTCACAGTGTGCTTCAGTAACTCTCCCATATTTTTTCTTACAGCATATTTGATTGGTCAACTATTATTGTGACCCTGTTCATGACACATTTAGCTTTATTTAGAATGCTAAATTCCCTACCCGCGTCATTTTGGGAGTCTCCAACAGCTGACTGTATGTCAACGCATGCGATCTTTTTCCGATTGTCGTGTCTTTGTTTCATCGTATCTTTTTTTAATCAAACAGTAGGGTATTAATTCTCCTTTCTCCCGATAAAATATTCATTCCTCTAGTCTTTTTAAGTAATTTTAATTAAATTGTATGTCCGCAACTTCAGATATTGTGGAAGTTATAAGTGTACCTGAGGTGCAAAGGTCGCCGTACGTTAAACGAAGGACGATGGCGTACTTAAATCGAGGTCTGGTTTAACAAATGAGAGTCTCAATACAGTATTTGTTTCTTTTTAGTTTTTTGTTTACCAAATTCACAAAGGAGAATAGTCCTGTGGAATTATGAATAATATTAGCAGCCAGTAGAAATGCTACTTCCAAAATGTTTCCATTTAGGTTCCTGTGAATTATCAAAATATATGTTATTTTACTCGACTCACACCTTATTTGACTTTGACTTCATCAACAACAATATAAAGCATTTGATTCAAGTTATGTAACCATCATGTTTACAAACGTGGAAAGTTATTTCTGTGTTGGATACAAAAAATCTATAAATGGATACTCCCACTTTCTTCCGCTTTTAAATGTTTGATTGAAGATTAGGAACGGAACTGAATTCAGTAAATGAAATAGAAGCATGCAGGTTGATGATCATTGTCTACAAAACGTGGGAAAATGTAAACATGCTCATCTTAGCATGCATAAGAATTTGCAAAATTCAATGTTTTTGATCCAAATACATGCATGGATCGCATCACTTACTGAGAAGGGTTTTTGGATGGCAATTTGCAGTTACAAGGAGAGAGGGTAAATATTATGCATGAATAAATAAAAATATCAACAAAGAATATGTAGTAACCAAGAAAAACTTCCAAAATGCACGTTGTTCATTTATTTGATTTGTACTTGAATCGAGGGACGCTGCGTACATCGATTGACGTCTGACAGTGTTGACTCGACATTCTCATTTGTTCAAAGTCGGTTTTTAAGCTAGGCGGACATACAAATTCAATAAAACTTCGTCAAACAATTCATTTTAATGTAAGTTATTACCAAACACTGTTATTAACAGATAAGATGGTATTTTAGGGTCGAATAAACAGCTTCAAACACAGCGATGAGCTCGGACGCAGCAGTGCACTTGACTGAAATCAGCTGTTGAGGAACCCCTACGATGCTAGGCGGTCCGTTGCTGAGAGCTAAATTTAGTCAATGATGTCATGAATCTATTTAAACGAACCCGAGATAACACAAACGTTAGCGAGTCTTCGTAAGTAAGATTATTCTCGGGACCCTGCGCATATTGCAACCGTCCGCCCATCGAAGGACGGCCTACGTTGAACGAGGTACGTCCTTCGTTTAAGGTACGTACGTCAATCTGCGGTGATCCTCGACCTGGTCAGTACACTACCAGTACCACCACAGCACTAGCCGTGCTAGCTCCGGTCGATAGCTCTTATGAACCAAGTGGAGCTTGCGGGAGTACCCGATCGACTCTTGGTCTGTTGGGCTACCGGTCGACGATAATATGTATATGTACCTCAGACGTCTTGTAGGGCTTTAGCCGTGCACGACGTCTTATATTACCGTCCGACCGGGGCTGCTAGTACTTCTACAAGTTCTAGCCACTCACACAAAAATGCCGACTCTGCCTGTTTGCTGGCGTCAACCGGAATGATGACCACATCTGGCTGATCAGGACTTTTCCTCAGCACGCTGAACTTTGCAGGCTGCTCAACGGTTGACGATGTTCCACCCATTTTGTCCTCTTTGCTTGGTACTCCGGAAAATAGCGCCCTTGAAGACCCTTCGCGTTCTGTTCAAATTTGCCTTTCGCTTCTGTCAGAATGATTATGGAAGGCAGCGGTCAACGGAAATCGAATAGGGAATGATCCGATGGTCCAATATTATCGAATGTTTTATCCTTGTGGCAGTGCTTCAAAACCGGGTGAATGATTCACCTTTGGGTCTCAGATATTATTTTGGGATGAATCAAAGTAGGGGGAGAATAGCATGGAAATTACCTAAAGAATAAGAAAAGTCAGTCGCCGGTCAATGATATTATGTAATTGTAGGTGGAAGATCCTGAAATGGTCTAATAAGAGCTGCCATACGTTTTGCCATCATCATTTCTGGTATTATCATTAGACAAAGAAACTCCGCTACTGACAGCGCCGCGCTATTTACTACTTTCGATCTCTCACATCCGCGCCCTAAGATGGCATCAGATCATCAAAACACCAGGGGCGAGTGCCTTGCCTAGTATTCGCACCATCTCAATCATTAGCAAAACTATAGTTTTTATCTTCAACTTTGTAATAACCCAATATTCACTCTTTTCATCAAGATTTCTGAACGTCATTATGGTCTTCGACATCACAATGCACAATGCCTATTCATTTCAATCTTTGAAAACAATATTTCTGATGATCACCATAGGCATATTGTTTTCTTCACCATCAAGCAATATCTTTCATATTTCATTCCAATGAGACAAACCTTATAATATTTATTTGAGTTATAGCGTTCATCTATTTTCGTCACCATTATCACCATCGTAAATATGACCGTCATAATTGTGACCGTCATAATTATCATCATCAGCAGCAACAGCAGCAGCAACAGCAACAACAACAACAACAATAACAACAACAACATCAGCAGCAGCATAATTATCATTATCAGTCAGCCAGCAGTTCATTACAATTAGCAACGATTTGACAGAGACGGTTGTCTTGTCTCGTCTTGCAAGACGACTCTTCAAAATACTTAGTTAGACTCATTCGGCGTTCCATTAAAGTTGTCATCCCATCAATACGTCATATCCTGCTTTACTTGAGTTTAGGAAGTAAACTGTTTCATTTAGCAGTTCAGTTAATTTAATCAGTCTATTTATGTTTTCTCCTTCGTCAAGTTTAATAAGCGTGAAAGGTAAATATTGGGCTACAACTAAGTAGCGCAAGGAGATGAAATATGATTCGCTCGTTTGGGTTTGGTTTTATTTCCCGGCAAATCGGTCCAGATTTATCACATTTAATCCGTTTTGTAATACTAATAGACATTTATGGATATGAAAATCTATGTTTTTTAAACTGTCCCTTGTCTGCATTGCGATAAGGAGCAAATTTGCTTATAACCCTAAAGATTCTGCCATACGGACCCTCGCCCCTAAGCCAGCTAAGGTGGCATCATATCATAAAAACACCAGGGGCGAGTGCCTTGCCTACCCTGATACCACCGTGTTCGACTTTTCTAACAAATGATACCTAAACAATTAATATTTTATGTCCACAACTCTCGTTAGAAACATCAGCACAGCCACAACATCTTGTTCATAGTAGTAAGCATCAAATGGGTGATCAACATTGGGGTATATCCAAATACCGAAGGTAGATGCATAGCAGATAAGAAGTTGGGAACGCGGTTTAACATAACATCGGGCTGGGGGATTCATTAAAACATTAAAAAAGACATAATTGTGTGTTGATCAAACCATTGCTTGGTACAGGGTTGGCCTCGGACTCCTGTGTCAGCCATACATGCTAATGTTGCATCTGCTGATCTGGTTTAATTTGGACTTATCTTCTATTTGCCTGCAAATTTTAAACCTCCCTATAGCACAGTCCACTCTACTCACATCTGTTGTACTTACTGCACAGGACATCATTTGTGCTGATTGCATGGAATCGGCAAACTAAATTAGATATATCACAGGCAGGGAATATAAGCTCCCATAGGAAACTTGAAGTCTATAATATTTGCATATTGTGTTTTGCAGGAATTGCAAGAATTGCAGGAATTTGTTTAATTTACTCTATTGATGATATTAAAAAAACATATAATTGATAGCTAATCAAGCCATTTAGGAGATCTATTTGTAAGATGATATTGGATATAGTGTTACTCATATTCCATCAGTCACAGAGAAGTTCATTGATGTTGGGTCTGGTGTGCACATTTGTTTGTTTTGTTGATCTGATGAAGGCGATGGGAAGTTTCTACAAGAATTGCACTTCCCCCATTTTTTCAGTATATCTTTAATATTGTTTCATTAATTTTTAAAAGTCACCATCAGATCTGCATAAATATGATGTTCTTTTGCCTTGACCAATTATGAGATGGTATTGTACATATTTCACCCTTGTCTGACGTTGAATGTTAAATGACATTTATTTCTGTAATAACGGGTGACATGGACGCCATGTTGGGAACAACACTGCTTTATTCAAATCCATCCGGTCCAGGGAGCATACCGGGAGCATACCGTAATCTGGACATCCCTCTTTCACTTGAAACTAAATTTTACCCAGAGGGGAAATTGAACAACGGAAAAATACAGCACGAGAAAATATCAGAATGTCTCTTGATACCTGAAATTAGAAAGATAACACAAATATGGCTAGCACAATTAAAATCAGATATGCGACTATGTCAATGTTGATTCTCCCTCCCTAGCAAAGAGAAATCAAATTTCTTCATTGAGACGGCGGGGCGCGCGGCTCTGTCATCTTGGGCGTGTTGAAGAATTGGGTGATGACGTCGAGGACGTCACTGGCGGTTGATGATCCGGGACAGGCGTCGATGGGACGACGGGGATCGTCGCTGGAACAACGTCATCAGCTGGCGAGTTCGGTGGGATGTCGCTATCGACCACCTTGGATGCGGGTGTGACCGGCATCGCGTGAAACTGGGACGAGTTTCTAGTTACGCTTGCGCCATCTTTCCATGCTGCGGTTATCATGGAGCCTTGTGCATTGGTGACAACCATCGGTTTGGGGTTGTATCGTGTCGAGAACTTGTTAGTTCGCTGCTGCCTAACAAGGACAACATCGCCGACGTTGATGGAGTGCCTGAGCGCGCTGGTGCGGAGGTCCTTGCGTGCCTTCATGACGGTTTTGGCGGCGGCATCATTGTGGCGGACGAGTTGATCGTCGGGTTGCGGCTCAGCGTGCACAACTGTGGGGATTTTCGTCTTGGGTTCCCGCCCAAACAGGAGACGGTGCGGCGAGAACAGCGTCGAGCAATGCGGACTCGCTCGATACATGCGGAGGAACTTCTGCAACTCCACATTCCAGTTCGATCCTTGCACGATCGCCGAACGAATCGCCTTGATGAGCGGCTTGTTGAAGCTTTAAGCTTGTGCGTTTGCTTGCGGCCATAGCGGGGTAATCTTACGGTGTCGTACACCGACAGACATGAGGTAGTTCTTCCAAGCCGTACCCTGGAACGGGGGTCCATTATCAGTCTTCACGACGACTGGGTACCCAAACATTGCAAACACTTTCTCGAATATTGGGATCACTTTCTCTGCGCTAGTAGAGCGGGTGAGTTCTACCACGGGGTAGCGCGAGTATTCATCGGTTACTACCAGCAAATATTCACCGGTCGGTAGGGGACCACAAAAATCGGCACTCAGATTTTGTCACGGACCGCTTGGCAGCTTTGACATTTTGAGCGGTTCTGAGTGTTGCCGGTTACTGTTCGCCTGGCAGGGGATGCATTTGCGCAGAATACACTCAGTCATAGCATCAATACCGGGAAACCACACTTTGCTGCGGATGAGTGTCTTCGTTTTCGTGAGGCCTTGATGACCCTCATGCGCAAGTTCGATTGCGCGGGTGTGGAGAACGGCGGGTAGCACGAGTCAAGTATCCTGCAGAAGAACGTCGTCATTCGTCACAGTCAGCTCGTCTTTACGGCTCGGAGGCTGACTTGCGCTTCGGTATCGGCATCACTCGTTGCCAGATTTAATAACGGGTGACACGGACGCCATGTTGGGAACAACACTGCTTTATTCAAATCCATCCGGTCCAGGGAGCATACCTACCGTAATCTGGACATCCCTCTTTCACTTGAAACTAAATTTTACCCAGAGGGGAAATTGAACAACGGAAAAATACAGCACGAGAAAATATCAGAATGTCTCTTGATACCTGAAATTAGAAAGATAACACAAATATGGCTAGCACAATTAAAATCAGATATGCGACTATGTCAATGTTGATTCTCCCTCCCTAGCAAAGAGAAATCAAATTTCTTCATTGAGACGGCGGGGCGCGCGGCTCTGTCATCTTGGGCGTGTTGAAGAATTGGGTGATGACGTCGAGGACGTCACTGGCGGTTGATGATCCGGGACAGGCGTCGATGGGACGACGGGGATCGTCGCTGGAACAACGTCATCAGCTGGCGAGTTCGGTGGGATGTCGCTATCGACCACCTTGGATGCGGGTGTGACCGGCATCGCGTGAAACTGGGACGAGTTTCTAGTTACGCTTGCGCCATCTTTCCATGCTGCGGTTATCATGGAGCCTTGTGCATTGGTGACAACCATCGGTTTGGGGTTGTATCGTGTCGAGAACTTGTTAGTTCGCTGCTGCCTAACAAGGACAACATCGCCGACGTTGATGGAGTGCCTGAGCGCGCTGGTGCGGAGGTCCTTGCGTGCCTTCATGACGGTTTTGGCGGCGGCATCATTGTGGCGGACGAGTTGATCGTCGGGTTGCGGCTCAGCGTGCACAACTGTGGGGATTTTCGTCTTGGGTTCCCGCCCAAACAGGAGACGGTGCGGCGAGAACAGCGTCGAGCAATGCGGACTCGCTCGATACATGCGGAGGAACTTCTGCAACTCCACATTCCAGTTCGATCCTTGCACGATCGCCGAACGAATCGCCTTGATGAGCGGCTTGTTGAAGCTTTAAGCTTGTGCGTTTGCTTGCGGCCATAGCGGGGTAATCTTACGGTGTCGTACACCGACAGACATGAGGTAGTTCTTCCAAGCCGTACCCTGGAACGGGGGTCCATTATCAGTCTTCACGACGACTGGGTACCCAAACATTGCAAACACTTTCTCGAATATTGGGATCACTTTCTCTGCGCTAGTAGAGCGGGTGAGTTCTACCACGGGGTAGCGCGAGTATTCATCGGTTACTACCAGCAAATATTCACCGGTCGGTAGGGGACCACAAAAATCGGCACTCAGATTTTGTCACGGACCGCTTGGCAGCTTTGACATTTTGAGCGGTTCTGAGTGTTGCCGGTTACTGTTCGCCTGGCAGGGGATGCATTTGCGCAGAATACACTCAGTCATAGCATCAATACCGGGAAACCACACTTTGCTGCGGATGAGTGTCTTCGTTTTCGTGAGGCCTTGATGACCCTCATGCGCAAGTTCGATTGCGCGGGTGTGGAGAACGGCGGGTAGCACGAGTCAAGTATCCTGCAGAAGAACGTCGTCATTCGTCACAGTCAGCTCGTCTTTACGGCTCGGAGGCTGACTTGCGCTTCGGTATCGGCATCACTCGTTGCCAGATGTAATAACGGGTGACACGGACGCCATGTTGGGAACAACACTGCTTTATTCAAATCCATCCAGTTCAGGTAGCATACCGGGAGCATACCGTAATGTGGACATTACAATTTCCATGAGACATGCTTTGTCAACATACTTTAGATAGTATATATTCTCACTGGTTAATTTCGTGCACTCGAAATGTAATAATTGACCAATATCTCTCTTGTTATTTCAGATTACTTGAAAACGTATGGAGTAAGTGGGCAGTAAGAATAAACACAGCGGACACTCATGTATGCCGGCTCTGATTCTGACAGTGACTTTGCTAACGAGCATACAGGTTTAATGGCGTCAACCAATGCTGAAATGCATCATGTTGGGGCTGGAATAGATCCTGAGTTAGGTGCAAATGGCACCAAAACCGCAAACAGCAACGAACGGGTGGGTGTTGACTTGTGAATCTACAAATGCTATTACATAATTTCATTAATAACTAATTCTGATAAACAATTTGCTCTTTATGTAGAGACATGATTGATGGTGAAATTGTCAATGAAATTGGCATTTGATAGTCTAACAGTTATTCAGGTTGTTATGACAGAAATTTATATTTCTGTTGTTGGTTCTTATGTTGAAAGGTGATGTATTCATTTATTACACCCTCAACTATTCCTTTCCTAGCATGACACAGCACTAGCGACCCTGTAGCATTACCTTCTAGCTATCAATTTGTGTGCTCCTTTGTTTATGAAGCAGTCCTTAACCGAATGCTGTTATCACACAGCGGCTTTGTGATTTGACAAAGGCATAGCAACGAGCTTTAAGCAAAGCTAAGGGGGCTCACCTGGGCTATTTGGTGCCATATTTGTGCTCATAGCCTCTGTCATAAAAGCACATGACATAGCTGGTTAATTCAAATGGGGCAGTCACCATGATCAGGAAAAAAAATAAGCCACAGTAATGTGGGGGGATCAACATTCCAAATATGATTTTGTTTATTTGGTGATAGTGCCATCTTTCAATGATGAATCTGTTGACCAGCTGGTATCTACTTTGCCAGTTGGAGTGAGCTAACTTAGTGAAGCTATTAGTTCTTGGAATGTTGTACCATTCATACATACATAGGGTTCCTCCATTGAATAGTTCTGTTTATAAATACCTGCTACTAACATTACTCAGTGGGTAACCTTTGGAGATATTTGACTTGAACATCCTCTCTTTATTTGCTTCACAATTACTTTATCCTGCTAGGGTGTGTACATTATTTCTAGCAAAATGTTTATAGTCTCGTCAACGTATGCAAGTATTTGGATATGGGAAACAATTATCAAGGCACACCTTATGTTCACATCTTTGTTTGTGCTGTATGATCCCATCGCTGCATATGGTTTTTTAATTTTGTTTCACAAGGCCCCTCATTATGATGCGAGAACCAAGCAGGTGGATATTTTTGCAACGAGAACTGGGTCCGACCCCTCGGTAGGCTTCCTTTGATGTAGCAAAAATGCCATCTGGTTGCTAGTTGATGTCAAGTCGGTCTCTCAATGAAATAAATAATGAAGTTGTCAAATTGGAAAGGGTGGATTTTCCATTTGTGGGTGATTTTGAGGGGAAATAATTACTATTCATTATTGACTGCATGTGGTCGTAATTACACTGAGGCTTGATCATTCCCTGATGAACCTTTTAGATTTGTTAATTTCTATCTATCTTATTAATCTACCATGATTAATTAATATGCCTTGCTGTACATCCCCAACCCCACACTCTTTAAATGCCTCATAGGCCACTCACAGGTACCTGCTAGATTATCAAACTTCACCATAACCTGTACTTGACCTTGGGAATAGGGCTATATATCCTTATCAAGCTTTGCACCGAGCCCTACCTTACATTTTACTTTTTTTTTTGTTATTTCTTACATTTGAAATTATATTATTTTGTGCTTGGAAGCAATGTTTGTTAGCGGGTGCTCGCCGAACGAACCACACAGACAGTAGTCCCCCTCAGGTAGGGAGGAGATTAGTTGCTTATTTAAGATCGATAATTATTGCTGTTAGGTTATGCATGCTGCCAATGCTGTCAGATGGCACTAGCGTTTAATATCAATGCAGCATAGTACCAGGGTTTTAGATTAATGAAGGGTGGTGTCTGAATTTATTGTTAGGTAGCACCAGCATTTAATGTTGATGTTGAGTGGTGTTAGCATTTAATGTTAATACTTGGTGGTGCTGGCATGTAATGTTGATAATGGGTGGTGTTAGCATTTAATGTTAATGATGGGTGGCTCTAGTATTCAATGTTAATGATGGGTGGCTTTTGCATTCAATGTTAATAATGGGCGGTGCTAGCATGTAATGTTAATGATGGGTGGTGCTAGCATTCAATGTTAATAATGGGTGGTGCTAGTATTTAATGTTAATGATGGGTGGCTCTAGTATTTAATGTTAATGATGGGTGGTGCTAGCATTCAATGTTAATAATGGGCAGTGCTAGCATGTAATGTTAATGATGGGTGGTGCTAGCATTTAATGTTAATGATGGGAGGCTGTGGTATTCAATGTTAATGTTGGGTGGCTCTAGCATTCAATGTTAATAATGGGCGGTGCTAGCATGTAATGTTAATGATGGGTGGTGCTAGCATTCAATGTTAATAATGGGTGGTGCTAGCATTTAATGTTAATGATGGGTGGTGCTAGCATGTAATTTTAATGATGGGTGGCTCTAGTATTTAATGTTAATGATGGGTGGTGCTAGCATTAAGTTCTGGCCTAGCTGATGTTGACCTTCTCTGCTGTGTGAGGCTTTGTATGCTGGATGTTAGAAGGGGCTTGGATCTAATTAACCATATTGTAACTAAGACAAATATAATATGTATAATTTGATTACTTTCTTTGAAGAGTGTGTCCATCATGTTCATTAGTAGACAGGATATATTTTTCTTATTTTAGCCTTCCTAATCAACTGAGTGGTACTATCAGGCACTCAAGTCTTAAAATGCCCCTCAACCATAACCACCTTTATATAAACTTATGTTGAATCTAGGAACAAGGGCATTTTAGACTAAATTGCCTGTGAGTGCAATACGATGACCATATCCTCTACTGTACACAATGTTAAATGCAGCAATTTAAGAACTAGCCTATTTTTACCAATTCCTCCTTTGTAGTAAGACCAATGGAAAAAAGTTATGAATTGCGTTTAGGATTGTGTTAAGGCTTGAAAGATCTCTATCAACACACACACACACACACACACACACACACACACACACACACACACACACACACACACACACACACATATATATATATATATATATATATATATATATATATATATTATATATATATATATATATATATATCTATATATATTTTTATATATATATATATATATATATATATATATATATATATGTATATATATATATATCTCTCTCTATATATATATATATATATATATATATATATATATATATATATATATATATATATATATATATACAGGCACACTGTCCATGTTTGGACATCATGATTTTATATATATGATTGTATTATATTATATATCATAATGCTAGTATAGGGAAATCATGATTTCTGAACTCAAGTGCCTGTGTGTGTGTATATATATATATATATATATATATATATATACTGGATATATATACTGTATATATGTGTGCATATACTGAATTTTTCAGTATATAGAGTTTAAATATATGGGTGTCTTTGAATGAGCAGCCTTCCAAGACTTGAGTGTCTGGAGGTGTGGGTGTGAGAATTTGGCCGTCAGTCAGGCGGACTGAATTCATCTGATCCGCTGATCACCAAGGAAGAATATCGTTTGTGCTGTGTGTGGGTGAGGCGTGATATGGTTTGTCTCCAGCCGGCGCATAACGCCGGGTTGATCTGAAATGTACAATGCTGTGTGGCATGCAGACTCGGCGATAATTTGTCCGATGTCATACCACGGGTTACGAGGGGCTGTAGTTTTCTCAGATGCATTATGTGAGAACCAGCTGTCCTTTTGCGTCTTTTATACCCCTTTTTCGGTGTGTCCTGAATGCGTAATCGTTGATGCCCGCTGTTTCATTGGGAAACGACCACTAGGTTTGTGGTGGCCGTGTACAGGCTCGGTGCCCTCTTATTGGCACCCTCTCACGGCAGGTGGCGCGGTCACCAGACGTCGCTGCTGCTGATGCGCGGATCAATAGACGTAGCAGCACTAACTCATCCACGGCTGCCGGGGAGTAAGCAAGGGTAGCTAGCAGGGGACGGAGGAGGTTGGGGAGGTGCAGGGTTTGGTGGGTTGTGAGTCACTCTCGCTGGGGAGACCTCGTGTGGGAGTGTCGGCCGGCAGAGGCTCTCATCTGTCCGCGTCCACTGCCGCTACGTTCGTACACACACAAAAGGCAAGCGGACGGCGAATTAGAGGAACTGTGGCGTGATTCATAAGCTGGAGCGCTATGTTTCGTGATTTGACATGGATTAAGGCGCAGTTCTGATGCTTGTGTGGATTGCAGCGTTGCAACATTCGTTGTTTGTGAACAGAGTTGATTAATTAATTGTGATCGACTCGTGGACGTTTGCCAACGTGGGTTTGTGATTGCTGGAAGAATAACGCGCCTCATTTCTGTCAAAGACGTTGCTGTGTATCTTCTGTGCCAGTCACACATTACTTACAATTAGTTGGATTAGTGGCTATCATATCGCAATCATTATGGATAAGGACAATTCCTGTGGCATAAGCTTTGCGACTTTTTAGTTCTATCATGAACGCGCACGTTGACATGCCGTCGGAACGTCGAAGTCGGGCGTTGTCGGAAGAGTGTGCGGTCCTGCTATTGGACACGGACTTTCCCGAACACACACTCACCGAGTCTCAGCTCTCCCCGCGCCAAGCGGCGTCCGCCCACAAGGCGCTGGGACGAAAGAAAGTCCAGTCACTTGGCGAAACCTATGAATTGGTAAAGTTGCCTATTGCTCCAGTCTGAATTCGAATACTCGCAGTCATATAACATCATTTAAACATACGCCCCGCCAGGTTTCATCTTTAAATTGATGAGTTGAGCTAAGCTTGGCTTGGCTAGAGCAGATGCTTTGGGGCTTTATGAAATGGCACCCTAACATCATCTCAAATCAGAGCTCGAGAAAAAGCTCGGAGATTTTCCCAAATACCTTGGCTAGAAATTGATGCTTTGGGGCCGAGTCTGCTTGCGCTACAGATTTGCTAACTTGGCAACGGCGAACTAATTTAATTGTTTAAACGCGATGATCTTTCGTCTTTGAAAATGATCTTCCTTCGCCTATTAGTTCTTAAGATCCCATCCTTCCAATGATCGTCAATGAAATGTCTTGACAGTCGATAGTCCTTCTTAAATAAAGCGACATTATGAAAACCATACTCTTCTATGAGATGTCGCTGAATCCAGCTGAAAGACCTCGAAGAACCGGGTGGATAGGGCGATCCATCTCGACGTTTAGTTTCGCATATGAATATTGCAAGCCAGTAGTCTATAAGAACGAAGCTGAATGAACTAATGAAAATTCATAGGTACTATTTAAATTTGGGAAAAGGTCCATAAAAACTGGGTTTTTCTGCCTCCAATTCGGGAATAGGTCCATTAGGGTCCCTAACAGTTTCCGGCTGGGTCTGCCTCCAATCCCGCCAGTCTTTGAATACACTCACAGCCCAACTTTCACATCTTCTAGTGTTTCTTGGCAAATGTTCTTCATGATTCTTTAAATTTGTCTGATGTCAGCGGGGTGCTGATCCGACCAGCATAGGAAGCTATAATTGCTTGAAGGATACTATTGATTTGTAATTTAATTGTTTAAACGCGATGATCTATAATTAAGAAATGATCTTCCTCCCTATTCATCTAAAGATCCCATCCTTCCACTTTATCGTCAATGAAATATCTGATAGACGATAGTCTTTGAATGTAACAATGAAACATTTCATTTAAGGACTGAAAATCAGGCAGGGGAATAATTAGCCCCAGTCAGATGTTAAAACTAAAGTTTATACCGTCCCAAAATAAGCGCCACCACTGAATGAACTAATGAAAATTCATAAAATACTATTTATTTGTAATTTGAAAGTGAAAAAAACAAACCATATAGATGTATCTTTCACTTGTCAAAATTATAATATCTCAGTATTACTTTAAGATATCACTATCAACGTTGTAAAGTTAATCAACTAAAATGGTGCATGAGAGAGTCTTGTCTGTAATTTCAGACTGAAAGAGACCCCAGAACAGAAGCCCCCAGTGATCAACAGGGAGATAGGCCTCGGCAACGACCTCCATCTCGTCGCCATGACACTGATGATGATGAAGAGGATGAACGTTGGTGTACGGAGCCAAGCACGTCATCATGCTCTTCATTCCCGTCACTCTCTGCATGTTGGTTGTCGTGGCAACCATCAGCTCAGTCACATTCTATACAAAGTGACGGTGCTTATTTGTGAGTTGATTTCAACTTTTCTCTGTAGGCGATTGACTCAACAAACGTTATATTGCTTTGTTTTAGTGTTTATGAAATTTTTTTTTTTAAATCATACTTTATACACTGACAATGTGAAATGATGGCTCTTAATTAAATGATCATTCATCCATAAAGGAACCATTCATCGTAATTTTCATATTGTGATATTTCTTCATTGATTCTATTTTTTTATCCTACTACATTTTACCTTGATGTAAAACTGACGCTATGTTGATTTTCTGTGTAACAGAGTCTACACCCCCTTCCATTCAGAATCCAATGACACAGGCACGAAAGTGTGGGAGTCTGTAGCCAACGCATTGATTCTCATTGGAGTTGTCGTCGTCATGACAGTCTTCCTGATCCTCCTCTACAAGTATAGGTGTTATAAGGTGAGTTGATTAATTTGCAGGTCTTACTAGGTGAGTTGATAAATTTGCAAGTGTTACAAGGTGAGTTGATTAATTTGCAGGTGCTACAAGGTGAGTTGATAAATTTGCAGGTGTTACAAGGTGAGTTGATTAATTTGCAGGTGCTACAAGGTGAGTTGATTAATTTACTGGTGCTACAAGGTGAGTTGATTAATTTGTGGGTGTTAAAATGTTTATTGATTCATATTCGGGCGTTTCAAGGTAGATTGATTAATTAACATGTTGAGGCTGATTAATTTGCAGGTTGAATATTCCAGTATATGTTTATCTAAGTAATTTAAATAGATAGGTGTTTAGATGATAACAATTATTACAATGTGTATGGATCAGTGCATGTTTTAAGTTCATTGGAACTGGTTTAATTTAAGACACCAACTGATACAATTGTAAGGATACGTTATCAAGCACATTAGTTTTACCTGATGTTATAGAGCACTAATGATGACATTGATTGTTCTCAGGTGATACATGGCTGGCTCATCGTATCATCTCTACTTCTCCTCTTCTTCTTCTCCTACATCTACCTGGGGTAAGATTCTCACCGACCAGTTTACACATATGAACCTTACTTTTTGGAGTTCGGCAATCAACGTTTTCAATTTGCATGCAATATTGTGACAAGCTTATTTCACAATATATTTTGTATACAATGTTTGATGAAATACAGTTGTATTATCAGTTTAACTAGTTGACTGGGTTGAATGTGATGAAGCATAAGTAATTTTGATCTCTCACATGATCTTCTGGGTGTCATCATAACGTTGATTCTTGTTACCTCTGCATCACTTACATCATAACGTTCCAGCCAGCTGTCCACTGCATCATAACTTATCCTATTTTCTCGTTGATAGTGAGGTGCTCCGGGCGTACAATGTGCCCATGGACTACATCACAGTAGCTCTTCTAATGTGGAACTTTGGCGTGGTGGGGATGGTGTGTATCCACTGGAAGGGACCTCTGCGCCTCCAACAGGCATACCTCATTGTAATCAGTGCACTCATGGCCCTTATCTTTATTAAGTACCTCCCTGACTGGACCACCTGGGTCGTCCTCGCTTTTATTTCCATCTGGGGTGAGTACTGGGGTAATTCTGCACATTCATTTGTGGGAAATTTTTGGTTTGGGGGAACATACATGATGGATCTACACACACACACACACACACACACACACACACACACAGATATATATATATACAGTCGAGTATCACTAATCCGGAATGGTCGGGACTGGACGTGTTCCGGATTTCAGAATTTTCCGGATTTCGGAATATGCCTTTCAAGACACCCATTATCATGCGTTCGTAAGTTTGGAGAAGCACAACCGTCTGTGGTAATCATAACGTCGCGGTTTTCCAAACGAACACCGCCTTGTCCACTTATGCCTTATCATTGTAAATATTGACTCGACGATAGAAATCGGAATAATTTTGTTAAAAAAAAGGGTGCGTTAACAGTCGCATGCGAACCTCAACGTTATTTCGTGATGGGGAATCTAACGAAACAGAGCGACGTGATTGTGTGGGGATTAAAATCTAATTCAGACCATATTTTGTCATTGTACATACATAACACAGGCTCAAGACAATGTCAGCTGAGAATACGACCCGAGGTCCTGTCACTCTTTTCTAATTGTACGATGTGAGGTATATAACAGATCAACAGAACATCACTGATGCTCATGCTAATTAGCGTATTATGGTCATTTTATAGGGCAGGCACTCTCCCCTGGTCTTTTAATGATCTGATGTCTCAGCACGGATATGAGAAATCTAAATTAGTAAACAGCGGGGACGCTGTCCGAGGCGAAGTGTCTTTGCCTATGTCGTTTTACTGTCTGAACTGGAGGTGCACGGTTTCAGCATTAATGCTAATTTAAGAGACCCCCCATTGTCGGATGATAAGGTGAGACTAATTTAAGCACCTTGATAACGGCCCCACCACAAACCTCTTGCCGCCGAGGTCAGACCGCAACTGTCTGTCATTTATTGGTACCTGAAATCTTGGGAAAATTTCACTGCGGTGTCATAACAGTACTTGGCAAAAAAAATTCAGAATTCCGGGATACTCGACTGTATATATATATATATATGTAAATATATTCTTATTTCAAAATCATTGCTGTGAGGACTTCTTTTTGGTATTTATATCTGCAGTTTAGATTTGTCACATGTATCCGTTGCCATGATTGATATGTAACCGTTTCCTGTCTTCCTCTGTGACCTTTTTCCGGTGCCTATGTTTGTAATCAGACCTGATCGCAGTGCTGTGCCCCAAGGGACCACTCCGTATACTGGTGGAGACTGCCCAGGAGAGGAACGAACCCATCTTCCCCGCCCTCATCTACTCATGTAAGTAGAAACCACATTCATCACAGTAAACGAAGTGTTGGGAACCTTGGAATGAATTGTATGTGATGAACCCGTTGTTGTATTGTGAACTTGACTGGTTTAATAACAAATTGAATGGCAATGCTTGCTAATGACCTCTTTTTTTTAACTGCAGAAAGCTATTTTATCAATCTCTCTTAAATGAGGAAACCTGTGTTATGATTTTGTCTCTTCCTCTTATGAGACATATCGTCATGAGTTTTTGTTGACTCGTTGTTACAGCCACAATGGTGTGGATGGTGGGAATGGCTGATACAGAGCCAGTTGCAAAGCAGCAATCCAGTAGCTTACCCCAGTCGGATGATGAAGAACCGGGTAAGATCTCAAAGACGTTGCACAAGCTGACATAGCTTATATGGCTGTGTACGTGACTTCCAATTGCGGGGTTTTGATTTCAAAAATACTTAAACATTGAGCAGCTTTGTATGAGAGTTTTTGTGAAGAAAAATTATTTTATTTGTCTTTGTGTTCTCAATATGAAGTACTATTTTTGAAGAGATGTGAAACTCCAAACTTTCTGGTGCTTTTCACAACTATTTGTACTGCCATTAAAACCCTATTCCCTTTGGACTAATGTCCATATAATTGGTGACCCTGGCTATTGTTATGCCATTTGTAAAATGCTCATGCATATTTTGATGGGTTGTAAAAAATCATGGTAGACACTATTAGTTGCCCAAAATCTTTAAAAGACTGATTTTTAATGATATATACCAAATAGTGATGGAATTGCATGCACCGGTTATTCATCCCATATGCTATTCTATGTAAGGTTTTGTAAACAAAGTTATGATGCAGTTTTGAAGGCACTGATACAGATTACAGAGTTCCCAGTACCAAGACAAATCTGTAGTAGTTATTTCAGCAACTAGACAAAAATTCAAACATAATCAGAATGCTAAGAAATGGCCTAAAATAATGCATGTTGAATAAACGGTACAGATATCGCCACAGCTTCATATTTGTCATCTAGATTCATTCCATTATTTGGTAGCTTCCAGTACAAATCTTGTATCTTTCATCTCCAGCAGAATCGGATGCCAGATTCACAAACACGGCATATGCCAGCAACCATAACACCCCTCCTACAGAGAGGGCCACCACTAACCAACCTCCCGACGGAGGTTTCACTGAGTGGGCCAACGAGTCGCAGCAGCAACAACAGGAGAGGAGGGAGAGGGTGGCCCAAGCAGAGAGGGTACGGCCGCCTAGCAACGCCCGGGTCAGCTCCGAAGAGAGGGGGGAAAGTCGACCCGACGAGGAGGAGAGTAAGTGGCACTTGGTGGTATTTTTTAATTTGATAAAAGCCTCCTTGAATATGCATATAAATATTACCATTATTTCCAATATAAAAGGTGAACATTACAGATTTGTTGATTGACAGATGTTTTTGCTCTGTATGTTTAGTACATAACATATGTATGTTGATGATTTTATGTGTACGGCTATGTTATTCATGATCATATCTTGATGAATCTAACCCCTGGGTTTCCACAGAGGGTGTCAAGTTAGGTCTTGGTGACTTCATCTTCTATAGCGTACTAGTGGGCAAGGCATCTGCCCAGGGAGACTGGAACACTACGCTGGCCTGCTTTGTTGCCATTCTCATCGTAAGTAACCATGACAACACCACTCTGCTGCAGCAGCAGCACAAACCTATGTCAATTTACTGGGAACTCTTAGATGCATTAGCTCTATTTAATCTATCCCAACAGTGTTTGCTAGGTTAGAACCAATACACTGTAGTTCCATGGTGTTTTATTGGATGGCTTACCCAATTTTGAGTTGATTCCAAACATTTGACTTTGTTTCCTCTGGAAAATCAATTGCTGTTTCATAACAATGTTGGGGGTGTGTGATACATGTTGATCTCTGTGTACCAGGGCCTATCCTTCACACTTCTACTGCTGGCCATATTCAAGAAGGCCCTGCCTGCATTACCTATATCTATAGCATTTGGACTGGTGTTTTACTTTGCCACAAGTCAATTAGTAGCTCCGTTCATGGACCAGTGTTCAGCAAAGCAAGTCTTTATATAGCACAGGCTTGTATCGTTGAATGTTGTGATGTGCATGTTGGAAGGTTGTGAGATATCGTTCTGAAATGAAGAGGGTTTGTAGTGAGCTTTATGAAGGGTGCACTGCAAGAGAGGACGTATGCATGATTTGGTTATGTTACTTATGTTGAGCCCCACACCCCTCTTCCCTCACTCTGCCCCCCATCCCCCACCCCACATACTAATTAAAAATCCAAATTGTTGTTGCTTCTATGACCTGAAGCCAACACAGATCTCTCTCACTGTTCTGGGTTGATATGCAAATGATCAAATTACAACATCAAACAAGATATATATATATGTTGCGATACGATCTTAAGAACATGACAGATATTGCTTGGTTGTTATAAACATGTTTCTCCGTCTTTTTTGTTGATTTAAGAATCAATTTTCTGTGTCACTGGGAAAATTCAGGATTTACATGTTAAGTACCCAGTATTAGTCAGGGAGTTTATCGGTTGAATATTTTGTATGGGCAGGATAGCACGCTTCACCAGTAAACGCACAATTAACCAGGGACCACCTATTTCATTTAGGGTTTATTTCTTGTCAATTGAGAATTATCTAGTAATTTTCTTTTGTTCAATTTTTAACAACCTCCTTCGGTGACAATAACAATGTGTTTATGTATCATTTTATTCCTGTTCATCAAGAAATAAAGAATCCAATATATTTATACAAATAAAATGTATCTGTATGCAGAAATAAACAAATTTGTAGCCAAAGATGGTCTTGGATATCTTAGATGATTATTTGTAGAAAACATAGTTTCTATGGTTACTAAAGAGTAAGGATCACATCTCTTATATTTCTTAATTACATTTCTTAATTTTACCTTCAATTAATTCTAATAAGATTTAATTATCCTGCTCATTGCCAGTACTTCTGGCTGTAATTATATCATGGTAATGCATAATAAAAACCTGATAGGGTGAATAATATCACAAGATAGTCTAGGCCTATGTCTTTATTGCAGAATTCTTATTGTAGACTAGAGAAAGTGATGAATAAACATACAGCACTCAAACAAAACAGTCCAAACCAAATTTGCCAAAAACATAAATAAACAAATTGAGATTGCCAGTTGCAAGTGTTCGATTGCTTCATCAACATTATATAGCTAGTCTAAATAACCACTCGGGGAGAAGCATCATACATATTGTTACAGTTATAACCATCCTATAATTATATTAATAAAGAAGTGAATTACAATCAATAATTCTTTAGGGCTGCAAACACCACAATGTGCAGAGAGACAAGTAAAATATTGAGGCAGTTTCCTTGAGTGAGATTTCATAATAATGCTGTTGCAAGGTATCATGGACCATTAGATCTGGAGTGAGGTGTCACAGGCCAGGAGATCTGGAGTGAGGTGTCACAGGCCAGGTGATCTGGAGTGAAGTGTCACAGGCCAGGTGATCTGAAGTAAAGTGTCACATATCATTAGATCTGGAGTGAGGTGGCACAGGTCAGGAGATCTGGAGAGATGTGTCACTGATCATTTGATCTGGAGTGAGGTGTCACAGGGCATGAGATCTGGAGTGAGGTGTCGCAGGCCAGGAGATCTGTAGTAAAGTGTCACAGGCCGGTTGATCTGGAGATGGACTTTCCACCGGTAAGGCTTTTAAAGAAGAGGTCACAGTGCAACTGCATCTATTCCTTTAGGATGCCTCCACAGGCCTGACGCACTTGAATGAGGTATCATCAAAGGGATGTAGTGTAGCATTAACATGGTGAGGCAATATCACAACATTATGACTTCATGTCATGGGGTCCTGAAACCAAGCATACAACACCCATTAAGCACTTCATCTGCACCTTGATATATAACCATCTTTACCAGGATAAACACATTATAAAGTGATTGATTTCTCAATGAGAAACTAACTGAATTAAAAGTTACGCAATTTTTTCCCCATAATAACTCACACAAAACCGGACCTTTCTAGCAGGCTTGGAGACACACATTCCAACAGACAATAACTTTTCTTCTTTTTTTGATCTTCTTTCTTCAACAAGACCGCTCTTTCTGAGGTGCCAGACATCCTATCTTCTAATGGTCTCCCCCGAGTCTCATCCTCGCTGGACAGCTTATGAGACGACCCCTTTGACAGCACAGTTTCTCGGGTCCCATACAAAGTATCCTGATTGAGATAATTTTGAGACGGCCTCATTAAACCACTGAGATATTCATATTTGCTTTCACATGTATCCACATCGACAGTGTGTGTGTTCTTATGACCTCTGACATGCCCCCTTAAATCATAATCCAAAGTGGGGTATCTCAAAAGTGGCATCTCAGCACTATTACTCCTTTGATGCCTGTTACAGGAATGGGACCGTCTCAAGGGTGTTGACTGTGGCACTGAATAAATATGATCTTCACAACACTCATGTTTTTGAGACAGTCCCTTTGCTAATCTCCAATTACTCATATCCACATAGTCACTCTCAAGTAAAGGCAGATGGTCCCTGTGTTCCCCATGCTGTCTGCTCCTGTGATTCGGAACACACTGGCATCCATTACCACATTCTTGTGAGCTAGAATATGCACTGATCCTCCCACAGTCAGCTGTACTACCGTAAACAGTAGATGGAGGACCAGACATAACATCCACGGGGACCGGGCGATTCACTTCCAGAATTATCTTTTTCCCTGAATTTCTGAAAGAAAGTGACAAAATTTGTCATGAGCATGGAGGAATCATCATAAATCTTCAATGCATGACACTCAACCAAACCACCCAGGATGGATTCAGGATATTTTTACCAGAATATTTGCTGAAGAAAAGCTGCTGCCGATATTTTTGGTAGGTGTGATGCTAATGTAATCAGACTTATCAAGAATATGATGATGATGATGATGATGATGATGATGATGATAGGCAAATACACTGTTAGGGAAAAGATGATGATATTGAAATAGATATTGGATGGGCTTTTTCATTCAATTAGTCTTTGCCACCATGACACTTTTTCAGCATGGGATTTATCAGCTGACCATAGAAGCAATACAAACACTTACTTGATGAGCCTAGCTACAGTATCCGCTGAACATTGGTCCACATTGAGTGAGTTTATACACGTAATGAGGTCGCCTGTCTGTAAACCTGAGGAGTCAGCAGGAGACCCTGTACAGCAAACACACTTAACACTGCAGCAAATCTTCAGAGCAGTTCATTCATAAAAAACATACCGCTCTCAGGCACTCTTAAAGCATCCCTCATTATATTTTAGCTAAGACTTGATTGCCTGTGTTTTGGTTGGTAAACCATACACATATATCAACATGAATAGATATACATCAATACTGACACACAAACACACTGTGTTTAACATCAAAACATTGATTAGATATGTATCCAAGTCAAAAACATTGTTGATACACTCCCAAAAACACACAGAATCCTATATCGTTAACTTGATTCCTGCATACTAAGAACCCGCTTTCCCTCCGAGCCCAATTGATCGGTGCATCAGAAATTTGCCGTACTCAACAGAGATGACCAAACACTTATATTTTCCAAAAACAGTGTATATTGAAGGTCATTGTAGTCACTGACCTCTGTCCACTCTTGTGACCACAACTGGGTTGTTTCCAGACACTCCAAACCCATACCCATCAGGGTAGCCTTTAGGTATCATAAACTGACACACATACATAATTATCAAACAAATGCAATTTTATAGAATTTCTCCATTTCTTAGCAAACATTTTAAATTAAATAAAGGGACATAGAGATTTGAAATTCTATTGATAATAATAATAAATATAGTTATAAATGGAACAACTATTTCATACAAATACTTCTATGCGCTTCTGTCCACTCAATTAAAAAGAAGAGGATTGAGATTCTTATTGAAACTAAACACAGATGTTGACTTTCTTAAGTAATTAACACTTACATGCAGTACCTTGTATTTAATGATTTAATAATTGCAAACTACACCTTGATGATAAGTGACTGTTAAGAACTTACAACGTAAGGTTCCTGATGCTGTTGGACGTCTGCATAATGTGGTTCTTGTCCACGCGTTTCTTCACCTAGACAATCAACATCTGAAACATGAGGACGTCATTGTAAACATTATGATCATCAACGAAACCAATTATGTGCATCATAATGTAATAAACTCAATAACGCTATGATAATCAGAAGTAACAAGTATTGATCATAATGTAAAGTTTAACCAGTAATCATTTAAAAATCAAAATTTCCACAACAATGAATACTGCCAATCTGTGATATATAGTCCAGAACTAATATATATCCAATTCAAGTAACACTAGAAAAGACCTTTTGATCAGCACATACCTTGCTCCTCATCTGATGAGACACCATGCTCTTCTGTGAATTGCGATTGCATTGGCACCTGTAAATGTTTTGACTTGCCTAGATCTTCTGAGAGCAAGTAATACCACCCATTTACTGTCTGTAAAACAAGAGGGGAAAAACATAACTCATTATTGAGAAGCTAATACCAGATAAACTGTTAACATCAATGATATGACATAAGTTCAAGTGGGAGGGAATATTTACAAATTGTGTCCTAAATTCATTTTTGTATGGGAATTTACTAGTATATTTTATACATCGATAGGCACGGACATGAGAAATTTAAAGCAGTAAACAGCGTGGATCCTGAAAGAGTCAAATTGCATTGCCTAGTATATTTTATGCAGATTAAGATGTGATTAAGTAAAAATTATGTTCCAAGCAAGGCTAATACCTTTTTGTGGGAGGCAATATGCCACAGACCAAAGGAAGTACAGCCCAACAATTCTGTGAACCTGAAAAAGGGATTTTTTTATTAAATGAATCATATCACCTCAATAATCAGAGATAAAAATGGTTAAAACACATATTGAGTTGCTTTATCAATACAGCTATTTATAACCAGGTTTGAGAACCTAAATTGATGACTTACTCTGTGTGAGGATCAACGTTCCACACGCTGATCAGCAAACGTTTCTTCAGATCCTCAGGAAGCAACTCACTGTAAAAAATATATCAATATCAATTTATAAACATGTCAATATCAATCAAAATTGGTGCAAGAATTTACAAGGATACTATATTTAACAAGTTTTCCTTGAACAAAGAAAACTAAACCACCTATAAGTTGATGAGATAAAACTTTTGCAGTTGGCCATGAAGTAGCTTATTAGTTGAACAACACGTTTTAAAAACAAACATTGATAAAGCTATAAGCCATTTATGCTAAATAGAAATGCTAACATATAAACCACATTTAACCAAAGTTATCCTACTCCAGTCCCCCATGAAGCCACTTTAAATACTCCAGCTGTCAATTAGCCCATGAACTCCAAACAGCATTTCTGGTTCAAATTGAGATTCAACCAAGCCAATTATCTCTGACCAAATTATGCAATCCCAGTGACATTGAATTGCATCACAGGACTGGGGAATCCTTCTCTGAAAGCTTCACCTTTTGAAAAGCCCACAACCAGATTCAAATTAGCTACCCTGGTGTAAAAACACTGCTTTATCAAGCTATTGTTGAGTAACAAACATTGCTTGGTCATCATTTGAATTTCTATGTCATCTTGAAACGATATTGCAAATGAGATTCAAAGAGCCTTGGTCAACAATCAAACAAAATCTTTAGTCAAAAACTTATAACAATGCTAACTAGGAAACAAATAGTTGCTTGAAGGAATTTGACTCACAAGGAGAATTTCTCGTCAAACTTTGGGTGATTGGAGATTGAGACTGGTTCCGTTTGACATTTACTCTTCTTGTAGGCGTCAGGTGCCAGACAAACCTGTCATAGTAAAATACCTTCATAGTTACACATTCTTGTCACCAAGGTAATATGTTGTTATGGTGATGTTGTCTAGGCTACAAAACATCATGAAGGATCATTAATGATGTAAATGCTAATCACCTCTGATCATCAATAGATAAGTTATATTCACTAAGAAACGATGACGCAAATAGAAATATTCTCAAAGGGATCGGATCCTTAAATTATAAACAGGCATTCAGTAAATGATGAGTGTTAGGTAAAAGTTAATATATACTGATTAAACAATAATGATTTTTTTGTGGTTAAATAGAACTTAATTAAAACAGTTCATGGATGACCATGCTATTCACCTTGATGAATGCATTGCATGTATCGCCTCTTTTTGAACTCAGCAGCCTGGCTTGTACAACTGTTGACGAAAAACATGATATGATAAGTTGTAGGCATCATGTGATTTCTTCGAAATAAAGTCAGTCAATAAGATTATTCAAAGGCAGTTTAAGTTATATAACTGAAAGTAGGTCACCCTAAATTACAAGTAGAATTCCGTCCTAGGCTGGTCATTTGAATTCGCAAGTTAAACATATATTATTAATACAGTGCCCAATGACCTATTACTGGTAAACAGAAAGTTTCCATTCACGAATATGATCCCGCGTTTCTTTTGTAACTGAAACACCGGGGTGGAAATAATAAGCAGATGACATTTTGATGAGACTTACCATGCACTGTGAGCAACCCCGAGTTGACGTATACTGCTAGTTTAACTTGTCCTGTCGACATAAATACCATCTTTAATTATATTGGAGTACAAACAATGGTGATTTAGGTTTCTCTGGTAATTGATTCCACCTGAACACACATGGGACTACAGACGCTCGGTCCCAAAACATATCGGAATCCGAGCGTCACTGCTGAAAACTCGATTACGCAACAACGTTCCATTATGTGGTATATTTTACCAGCGTTACGATGACAAGCACATTTTACATAGTGTGGCAAAGCGGCATCGAACAAACCTTTAAATCTGGAATCCATTTGACCTTAACGACACATAATGCCAATACGGCATTACATTGTCAACAGTTTTCACAACCAATTGAATTTATTTTACTGCATGCACGATCTAAGAATAAACCCCACGCAAAAATAGTTTCCTAAGGTAAATCGAGTCGGGAGGCAATGAGGCTGAGGGAATTTGTTAGCCGTTATGTAGCTACAGAGTTCCTGTGATAAATACTGACAGGTGCTCTCCGAGTCACTTATTCACCTTGCACCCTACACCTGTTTTTGCGTTGCGCGATAATATCCAGTTGCCCGTTCTTTTCAAACAGCTCAAATACAGAGCTTTAAATACCATGAAGTTCAAACCAAGCGCCGTCGAATTTTAAATGATGCAGCGTCAACTGAAAAACCCTTTGTTTGTTTTATCCACAGAAATTTCCATTTGTTTAAGTCTTCTAATAATTAAATTTGCTTGTACTAATGATTAATTCCAATCAAACAAACAAGACGCCCAATCACTTCGATAGGAACTCGAGAATTTAGATACAGCAGTTGCTATGCGACTGAAGGATAATGAATGTAGCTAGTTAAACGGCCAGAGATGTCACCCACTACGGGGTACGCCTATTAACGTCACGCATGGATGCACACGCACCCGGCGGCTGAAGTAAAGTTGGCTGCTGTCTCTGTTTTGAATTTCCCGGCCTGTCAATGACCACGTTAACACAACGCAATGGCGGTGCAATAAAAGGCTCTACGGCAAACACAACTTCCAGGAAATGTCGTCTGCGTTAAGCGAGGCTTATCGCAAACACAAATAATTTGGTCATATACATTTAAGTTGGTTTATTTTGACATGGTCCCTCATGCGGAAGTTCGAGCTCCCAAAATAGCGCCCATTACAACCAGGGTGCTGAGCGGACCTTTAGATATTTCCAAGGAGGCTGGTTTGAAAAGTTTGTCATTCAGTAAGCGATAATAATTTAGGCAGCTTGAACTAGGAAGAGAATACACTACCATAAACACATATGGATGTAATTGCTAACCGCCAATCCTGGCCAATACATTATATGTATATTGAACGATCACTAAGGAACGCAACGCAAACTGGGTATCTAAACATTTCTGGAACAATGGAAGCGCAATTCTTAAACTATTAAAAGTGAACTCCGTTAAAAAAAAAATGTAGTTTGAGTTTCGCCATATCCTATCATAACTTTGACACCACGCAGTGCAATAAAACCATTTGGCCCCCAACATGCACCTCGTCGACCCAGCTGGAAAACCAGCTTCGAGACTGGCGTTTCTGGTCATTTTCTGTCAACGGCATACTTAGCAATCTTGCAGGGACTTAATTTCCCCGGGGGCAATATTTCTTCCCATCAGCAGAGCGAAAGAGAGTAAGACACAGAGAGAGACCCTCAGCATGTTGGAAATCGAATTAGAGCCGAGTTCAGCGACAAAACCACTGACCCTCTTAGCCATCTCAAATTTATCTCAATCTTAAAAGGCCCAATGCTTGTCAGACCGCCGACCGCTGTCCATCGGGGGCCAGGACCGTTAAGATAAACTGCTCCCCACTGGGACGGTCTTTCCCTATCTACATCACATTTCTTCACACGTCTGCTGAAAACCTCTCCTTGGCCCTTCAGGGACTCCTTTCATGGGTACTTATCTGTAGAGGGAGGAGAAGTCAGCGGTTGGGGGGGGGGGGGGTGCTTGACAATCATGATTGGTCAGGTATCGCGGGAAACAGTACTTGTGGTGTACACGTGGCCAGTATTGCAATTGATCTGTTTGAAGATGGAGATTGCGACGATAGAGGATGGTAGGTAAAAGTGCGACGCGGGTCTTGGTGGGTTGGGTAAGTTTGGGTTATTCATAGTCTTGTAGATAACTCTGAATATAACAAGATCTGAGACATTGATGACGCCGACAATGTTGATGATATATTGTGACGATGATGGTGATGATTATGATGACGATGATGGTGATGAGGTAAATGGCTTATTATCTATACGATCTGTGCGATGACGAGAAAGATGAAGATGGAATTCAAATTAGCTGACATCACCCCCGAGGTTCAGTAGAACCTATGTACGCCATACCAAAACTGACACGCGATACTGACTAAATACAAGTTCAAAGACATCGCCCATCTTATACTACACCCCCCCCCACCACACACACACACACACACAGGCACGCTCATATGCACAAACACACGCTCGCGCGCACACGCTCACATACACACAGACACTTCGCCCAAGGGATTGCGGTTCGTGGTTACCCCTATGTAGCTATTGTTCTCTGAACAAACACATACATATCACAGCCCCTGGTGAGTGTTTGGCTTGCGCCTAGGGAGCGATACACTCGCCATCTGGCGACGCTTAGAAAATAATCCGATCAAGGAAAACGAAACCACACCAACAATAAACATTCGGTTAAGAAGGTCATATCAATGGCAACACTTTTTTTCCTATAATAAAGCAATCACGTAAAGCCAAAAATAAATTCTGCACTTACAATGACTTATTTAGTTGAAAATGAATTATCTGAGCCAATAACAGTATTCACCTCGCCCTTTGACGGAATTCCATCTCTTCTCGTCCTGCTGTCTGCTGGAATCTCGTTTTTCCAGTCTTTCTCTGGGTGGAGCTTGTTTGGGGGTGCTGGTTGACGTCCAATGCCAGACTTCTCTAAACTTCTGGGTGTGACAATCAGCTTCAAGAAGATCGAAACAGTGGGTAGGATCCGTGGAGGATTGACTTTGCTCCGATATAATGGAATCAAAACTTTGCATCTTTCGTTTATGGTTGATGCTGTAACAATTGTAAAGGCATGTTAATGAAAAGAAAACTTTCAATTATCACTGGGTCACTAGCAATTCCGCACGCATTAGCCGGAGTTCATTGTTAAAGTCTTTTGAAACTCGTGGTTTGTGAGAAATTGCCCCCTACAGAACGAGAGAAATTCGTGCACACTGGTACATGATGCAATGGAGGTATTCAATAATAATAATTCCATGATCGGATGAAGATTAAAGTAGAGATTGTATGCAATGTAGTTCTTAACTGTACTATGAATGAACACATAGATAGTATTAATGTTAAATTGTGATACTTACATCAAACCAGTACGCATAGCATCTTCCATCGAGTTTTTCATCCCTTGCCGCCCACGCGTATCCATTCACACAAACAGTTATTCCAAAGGGTGGCGCTGCTTTTTACTGCCACCAAGCCAATATCCAGTCAAAAACCAAGCATTGTAGCACAATTCTAACTGTCACCTGCAAGATATTGCCATTCGCAGCTGTCTCGAATCAGCGGGAAACTTTGTGGGACATCGGCGGCCTGACTTGGCTATGCCAATTCCCGCGGGGTTGCCAGCGGTGAGCTCCTAGGTGGGGGCACTCGTTCTAAAAATGTAAACATTTATTGAACATACCTGTCGCGAATGTTTGAGAAAAAACTCATAATTATTTTCTTTGTCTTTACAAAATATGCTATTGCATGGGGATTCGGAGAAATTATGAATAAGGATATCTATGTGTATTATATCAAATCTAAATCTAATTTAAAACAATGCTATTCTTCGATGCCAAAAACCTTGAAAGTGACCCCTTACCAACACCCTTTCCGCAATCTTCATCCTCGTCTCCAATCCTTTTCATTGTGAGGGTTTTGAAAGAGGAAACCCGACTGAGTTTCACACCCATCAAATCACTGCCCTTTTCTCCAGTTGAAAAACCCCCTACAGCTTTCACCTTCGCCTTACTGGTTGGAAATCGCTGCTTCCCTCTGAATGACAAATGCCGCTTGACCACGCAGGTCGAGAAGTTGATGAGACAATATTAATATACATCTTAAGCGGTCTACTTCCATAAATTCACAAACACCGTGGGAGACGTCGATATACTTCTGAAATAAGCGCCAGCGCCTCTGGCGAACAGGAAGTGATTACGATAATCAGCGAAGTGAGAAAGAAAAGTTCAAGATTCAGAATCGTAAGATTTAATGGGAAAGAGCTACTGGGCGATATCTCAGTGGGCAGGGTGTGTTTACAGCTACAACTAGCAGTCGCTAGTAATTACTGTCTTGAGAAATTTTCCTTCCCGTCTGAAGTCGCGTTAGAAGGATGCAGGTCAAGGAGTATACCTGGTCTCTGCTGGGGGTCGTCTGGGAAGGCGTGTTGCGTTGGGTAATGAGAGAGTGGGAGGGGTAAATGGGTGTAGAAGTTGGGCGGGGAAGTTGGCAGGGTATGTGGACGAGGGGTTCTGGTTAAACACGCACGGTTAGTTCTGACGGCAGTCTGACAGGGGGTTGGTGACTACTCAACTTAGTACCAACGCTCCAATCACTGAATATGGTCGTCCCTACGTCCCCCCCCCATCCCCCCACCACAACCACGCACACTCCCGCCCTCTCATCCACCCCCGGGATAAGCCTGAAGCAATATAGATGGAACGCTGGGCGCTTTGCGTGATTGCCATGGAAAGTCTCATTATAGTATATCATCAGACAGTGTGTGTTTCGACTTGCGCTGAGCGTCAATGTTATGATATGCGGTCAAATACTAATATATAACACCGCTGGCACGGGAGATTTTAGCACGCCACCGGGTATTTGAAGAAAACATTGCCACCTTGGAGCTCAGATTAAGATACTGTAATCCCAGCTCAGACACAGGAAGTGAAGATATATAAAAACACAGCACGTTTCATATATAAGATTGGTTCCTGTTTATAGCGCTTGGGAATGCTTAAGATCTGAGCGTTAACATGCCGATAAAGCGAACGAATTGTAGGACCTGGAATGTAAATGTGAATACATATATTGAGTGATATTTGAACCATACGTAAAATGGCACATGTGAATGACGGGGTGACATGTATTATTTATCCAGACAATTGTCGCCGGCCTGTTCGCCGGCCTGTATGTACAGTTGGACCTGTAACAAATTGAAATAAATATCACTTATAAACGATGAAAAATACATTTTCCTAAAAAAAAACAACACGTGGATACATTGCTGAGTCGAACGCTCAATGGGTACAATTGCGAACGCAAAATATTATAAAATCACATCTAAAAGCGCTTGTTGGCGGAGCATAACTTTTTCGCTTTGTCGCGAAGTTATAGGGTCACATGACCCTCTATAGAATTTGCTATGACCGTAACTAACAGTCAATCACCGAACCTTGACATAGGGTCAGGGTAAAAGGTCACCGTGTTGAGAAAGTTTTCTAAAAGAATATTAATCCTAGGGTTTTGTCATTTACAAAAGATTTCTTCTATTTATATTTCTTAAGGTTCTTGGTCTATTCCGTAATAAAAGATTTATGTGATATGTCGGTATATGTCGGTATATTTGTATAGAAATGGTAAAAGTCAAATGTGTGTGATATATTGGTGGCAAACTTGGTTATACATAACGGTTCGTGATGAAAAGTAAACACCACAGGCACTCGAGTCCTAAAACCCCTCCTCTGGGTTGTTTTAAGACTTGGGTGCCTGTGCTACACAGAAATGCGAGAGGATGGGAGGCGGTGAGAGGATGGTGAAAGTAATGGGCAGTCCTGCATTAGAAGGCTTCCAAAAACAGCCATGCAATAAATTTTATGACAAACCTTAATAATGGTAATATTTGATGTAGTAATAAATCATTCTCTTTCTCCCGACTTGTGCACCCACTTTCCCAACTTTCTTTGGGTGCTGGTGGATAGCGATTATTCACATAGGGTCCCGCTGCCAAGCCTCCGAGACCATGTGCTACGTGATACCATAGACACTCGAGTCATAAAGCGTCCCCCATCTCTGACTTTTAAAAGCAAGAGATGAGGGGCGTTATATGACTCGAGTGCCAGTGTGTGATAATATACAGATCGGCCAGTAGGTATCATAACGTGTATTCAGATGGTTATACCGTTATGATATATTCCAATGAAATCATGTCGTAAATTGCCACGAGAAAACTGTTCTTCAGATTGCGACTGCTTTGTGATAAAATGCGATAAATCATTGGGAAACATCAGTTGATACGAACAGGCGTCCGATCGCTAAGTGCCAGACGGAAAAGGGGATTTCAAATCTCCATTCATAAATATTCATAATATCCAACCTCAACTCTATTGCTCTATTGCATGCTGTCAATTTCACCAACATCAATTAAGGTAACATTGGTATATAATTAGTAATTACAAGTATTCATTTGATTTCGTCTATGTTTGAAATCGCGTCGTATCGGCTCAGTCACAACCCGTTTCTATACCATCTAAATCTAATCTCATTCCCAATGGCAGCTGTTAAATCTGAATTCACCTGGGGCGAAAAAGCAGTTAACTAAAAAAATGACCAGTTCTCTACAAATGGTCATGCAGTGAAAACCGCAGGACCAGCGTTAGGGCACAGAGCGATGACCGGTGGAGGGCGCCCACGAGATGACTTTATGAATGGGGCTGTTCGTTTAAATAAAGAGATTCTTTGAGCCTGTCGGATGTCACGTGACCTGTGTTGAATAGTTTTCCAGAGGAAGCGTCTTTTTAAGTGATCAGCAAGAAGGCCAGCATGTGAATGGGATATTCCGTACGGGGAATGGAGGGGAGAAATAGGGTAATTTTTCATAGCAGGTACGTGAGTTTAGAGTGAATTTATCATCCGTAATGCACCAATGTTAACTGTTGATAAGTGACATGAGACCTGCAATAATTGTCTTTATGTTGCTGTTTCATGTATTGTAGAAGTGAGTTGCTGAATATATATATGTTTTATGGTCATTATATAAATAAAGAGTTGAAACTTGTAAATTAATCGCTCTATTGTTATGAGATATCACACCCACATATAGCAGCGTACTACGTACACTACACCACCGGTCGCGATACACAGTCTCTTGCCGCTGCTTACTCGGACGCTACGGTTTGGAACAGTGTCGATGACAATTACGGGATGCGCACGCACTTGCAAAATAAGTGGTCACAATCGCTTATGACTTACACCCGTGAGAACAACTCTTAAATATTATCGCGTCAGGATAAGATGATCTTCGTGTTTGGTTTATCTTGTGACGAATCTCACACCCAGACTGGTCCGTATAACTGATAATGCCCACTTCAGCTTACCACAAGGGAACACCAGCTGGAGTTAGTGCCTGATGAATAAAGTGTTTGGTTCCAAAATTGTCCATTATTTGCGAAAATTATAATTGTTAACTGTGTTGTTTCTCATGAACACCGTGGCCGCAGATGGTAGCCGTTATCGGTGGTTGTTATTAATAGCCCATCACTGACAGCCGTTATTCATGGTCGTTATTTGTAGTTGTTTTTGTGTCCCATGAAGAAAGCTATTGTGAATGCTGGTATTATGATCATTGTGAGCTGCTGTCGCGGCCGTTATTTGTTGGCCTACGAGTGGTCGCTCTCGGGTGGTCGCCGTCCACCGACTGACCATCAGCGACCTGAATTCAAAACAGACAATACATATTACAAGTCAAATAAATCTTCATTCAAAACGAACCAAGTTCGCATGAAGATTAGGCTAAAAGGTAACCCCCCCCCCCCCCCAGAGCAATAGCGGGGCACCCTCCATATTAAACTTCAACCTTTACATAACACAGGTCTCTGTCGCTAAACCTAATTTTTAATCATCTCATAAACGACATTACATCACCCCATTTTTATCAATGAAAACCCATTGAATGAACCGTTGTCATTCGCTTTTCATCCGAAATGTCGACCTGGATATTTCAGTCCGCTGCTGACCAAATAAAGGCAGTCTTCGACCATGTTATTAGACCTTGACATCTTGAAATGCGAAAGGTGAGAAAAGGATCTCAACTTCCTCAGACTTAGTGTCGTTATAGCCAGCTTTTGATCCTTTCCGCTTACGGCTTTTAAATTACAGGAAGGTTTTTGTAAGTCTTTGCAGGTGGTGACACCTTGAAGTATTTGATCGTAGCTCTTGTTGCCATTACCCTAATTCACCTCTTCCTCTCTTTCTCTCTCTCCCTCACCTTTTTCTCGCTCACTTATAAGAAGGTGCAAAGTTACGCGAATATATGGCTTGGACAAAATGGAGGGCGAGAAAACGATATCAAGGACTGATGGACGCTAGAAGTTATACTGTATTATGACGCGTGCTTACTGCGCCCTCTACATTTCTCCCTCCACTTCTTTCTGACATCTCTCCTCCTCCACCCCTTATTCCATCTCTCTATCTCTCGTACACACTCTCTCTCTCATTCGCTCATAAGAACGAATCATCAATGTTAGACTCAAGTGGTATTTATTCCCGTTGACACACTTCATATATCACGATACACGGAAGTCACTTACAGGTGTATATTATTAGCTCCAATAAAACATATCGCAAAGCATGCAAGTTGACGGAGAATTCAACTGTTTATCTTCGTCGTCTTCGCGCTCGAATGATTCGCCATAGGAACATGTAGATGGCGGTCTCTTAGTTGGTTCTACGTATATCACAGGAAAATTTGTCAACCGCACTTCCTGTGTTCCGACCCACTTAATATAAACAGTAAATCTCGAATGTGACCATTTTCAAAATTTAATTACACTGCCACAGACTACTTGCTTTGTCATTGTTGTGGATAGGAAGTCGTTAAACATTCATCCAATATTTTATGGGTAAAATAACTGTCTGAGCAAGGAGTTATAACTAATAGCTATGTAACTCCTTGGTCTAAGATATCAATCGGGTTTAACTATTGTAGACATTCGTCACGCAATGCTCATAACGGGGACCAACTTCAGATTGTCCACCGGTCAGAAGGCCAACAAATCAGAAGGCCCACGTGTCAGATGGTACGAAAATACAAACTACTGTACATTACAAAGAGGAGTAATAGATCGTAATTCACAGTCAACGAAAATGTGTTTCATTTTATTTACAAATGTTCAGTTAATAACAAATAATGAAATCATAAAAGAAATTTCTCTCTCTCAGTGTCTTATATAAAATTGTGACGGTTGAATTGAGATTGTTCAAACATTTTCCTGCGTTCATTAGATTATGTCACTCTTCAGACCGTGATTTAGTGTCGTCTGGCTTGTCCATTTCCATTCCAATTCATTGTCCATTTCATTGTCCATTTCTTTGTCCACTACGGCTATTAGCAAAGTGAGACTAAGAGATGATGCGGTGATAAGGATAGGTCATCCTTTTCGTTCCATCGGTCTAATCTATCGCAAAGATGGCTATCTGGTTTCGTCAACACGTGCGCGAACTCTGCCATTACAATAGCATTTCAAATCAGCTGTCGTCACTTTCTCTTGTAAAATTACTGTCGCTAGGGGGCGCTGTTAATATCGTCTGCTGTGGCACGTTTCAAATCGGTCAATTATCGCTCTATTAGAACTAGTGACAGTTAAACGGCATTCCTCTATTTTCCTCCTGTATAAGCTCATGCGTGATTTCATTCTTATCTTTTGGAATATCAGATAGATGTTATCACTATGACGAAGAAAATAGAAAATAATGTGGACGGATGTGTTTAGGGAATTTTTTTTGTAGCCTTTAGGAGTTCTATTAATAACCCACATGATTCATGAATTGCAAAGCAGTTGAATAATTAAGCGAAGGCCGCGCTTTTATTATTTTATTGCCTTCATTTACATTGTTTCATATAATAATAATGCCAAATCATGCCTTCAGCCGCGGGCATATGAAACAATCCTGTAGCAAATAGTGCAAGACGCCACTTTTGAGTTCAAATTACATATATATATATATTCATGAGACATATATGAGAATTGTTGTGAATTGTGCTGCGGTTCTGGAAGGCCGCACCTTTTAATTACACCGTCCATTTGAGCCTCTTTTGAGGAGCCTTCAGCCGCGGGCAAATTTGTCAACCACCTTAGCGTACATCCATAAGTAGGCTTGCCAACAATGACACGCCAAATGTGTGAATGTATTGTTGCGAATTTAAAGGTACTCCAATGGAACAGATTCACAAAGAGCGCTTTTAATGCCAAGACTGATTTGAGCGCAACCCATCAATCTTGTTCTTAACCCAAGCTCCTTTATCTTGATTTAGAAAGCTGGGTCATGTGCTGGAGATATTCTATACGAATGTCTGTAGGTATATAGTCAGTGGGCGGAATTGCAGAATAATATGCTTTGTATTTTATGACAGCCTGCTGCTCTGTCAAGACTATATTTGTCCGCAGGCACTCGAGTCGTAAAACGCCCCTCCTCATTAGCTTCTAGTATATATATTTGTACACACACACACACACACAGGTACACACACACACACACACACAAACATATATATATATATATATATATATATGATATATATATATCAATATATATATACCAAGCTCCTTTATCTTGATATAGAAAGCTGGGTATATATGGATATATATATATATATATATATAGGTATATATATATATATATATATTGCATATATATATGCTTTTTTATCTTGGCATACATTGGATGCTCGGAACCCATTAGTATAATTCCGAGCGCTATACACCAGCACATTATCTTTCCAGCTTACATAGCCGACGCAGTTTCATCTCGCTGACGAACCATGCTTGATTCACAACCTAGTAAATACAACCTATGATAATCGCTAGACTCGTTGCATCAGCTCGGGGCGATGCTTATCGTGGGAATGACATCATTCTAGGCACCCCCTCCCTCCAATATTAGTTTCCCAAAGGTGCACGACGAGCTTTTTGAAATAATATTGACAGGTGCCCGCAGGGGTAGAGCGGTATTCAAGCATTGCAACTGTCCTTTTGTGGGAGAATATTGATGGTGACCGACATATCCCTTTGATGGATGAGTCGTGCAGTTTGCATTAGTCAGTGGTATCGATTTCGACGAATAAGCAATATGTTGATTGGTGGGTTTTCATATTTCGGTGCCGAGAGCCACCCAGCGAATCGTCTTTCGGAAACTAAGATGTGCGACCCGAGCGCTCTCGCGCAGACATTATGTCTGCACGAAGCTACCCTCGTTAGCCAGGTTTCGACATCAAAGAAGAGCTTTAATTATTCTTCAATTATCTCCGCCATTCTTTCATTACATTGCCTTTGTACATGTTGTTAGTCACAGTTGATTGCCCCAGACAAGGTCCGCCACTCCCCTTTGTCACTCCACCTGCATACAAAGAAACCTATCCTTGCTGTTGACAGCTGCGAATCCCCCGGTCCGATTTGTCGGGACGTTTTGACGCCGCGTATTGAAATTTGTATATGTTTGCCAGAGGTGACATAAGCCTTGTATCACAAACCCCTCGGGAAGTCTTAAATGGAAATTGTGACAATTTGATATGGCTGCTGGTAACGATAAGGTCAAGGTCGTAGAAACGAGGTAAATACTGGGAATCGCGTACAGACGTTTCATTGCTATGTTTGCTTTGGAATACGACGGCTGTTTTGAAACTACGGAATAAAACTCGTAACTTGAATATCTTGGATTTGTTGGAGCTTCGTTTTGCAGGTATGGATCACTGTTTTTAATAATACCCACGTATTGTACTGAGTGTGCAAGAAATTTTCAGCTTTAGGCGAGCTCTCGGATGGCACGAATAAATTGTCATCCTCTGAGCTTGTCAGCTATTATCACCGATGGCAAACATTGTAATGAATGATATCATAGAACCTCTACAAGCTAGCAAAAAAAACTTGTTTATTTACATGAAATGTTTGTCAATGTTAGCATTTATACAGTACAAGAAAATGATGAACAGGTACAGCAAAGAAAATCATATCAGATTTTATTCCGTGGACAGACAGCGTGTTAAATTTTTTTACGTTAAGCATCGTTTACCATAAATCTCATCGATGAATGAAGCACTAGGTTAGTGAATGTAGATAGGTTTAAATTAGTCTGTCAGAATTTTCATTCGTCTAAAAGCATCCGTAGAAGACGACCAGGCTTCTCAGGGGACGAGTCTGACTTCGTCTTTCTCTTTCCGTTCGATTGACTTGATTTATTCCCAGTGCCATTAAACCGGACATTCTTGTCGTTGCTACTACGCTCCTTCGCACCACTGTTTCCGGTTTGATTAATCGACGTCTTATTGGCTGGGGAAGACGAAACATTAGCTTGCTTAGTTTTTTCGACTTGTGTTTGTGGCGGTTTTTTGTGAACAGATTTTGTAGCCTGGCGAGAAGGTGGCGGTTCCTTGGTCTCTTTCTCAACCTGAACAGGCTGGTGAATTTTGCGATCACACGTTTCTTGGGAGGGTTCTGGACCATTCTTTCGCATCTTGGCGGCGAAAGTTGACGATCCGCTTAGCCTAGCTGTTATTTCTTCAATTTGTTTTTTATCGAGGGATTTGAATGGCGCGCTGTGACTGACAATTACAGGGTGTTTTCTAGGCGAGTTCGATTTCTTAGCACTTGGGTAGAGTTTGGCGGATTGAGATTGCGTGCATGATTCTTGTAACCTTCTTCCAAGCGATTCCGCGTCGTCTTGTGGCATCGCCTGGCGAATATACAGCTCTCCATTGTGGAAATATATCTTTTCCCTCAACGAGTAAAGAGCCATGTTTGACACTCGTATTTATTAATAATCGGTGAAATATCGTCTGCTTATCCGATTATTTTTTTCTTCGATGTGTTGCTGGTAGAAATGTTTGCCTTCGTGATTTGATTTGCGGTATTCCTAGCAGAAACGCATTATCCACAGCGGAGAAAACACACATTTGAAAAAGACCCCATGCATGTTTGTCGTTCCTATCAGTGTTTGGTGTAGGGGTAGCCGATCGTTCAAGCAGAGAAAACTCCCTTCTATAAATAGCCGTGAATGTGAGACATCGGATTCTAAATAATTAATACCTGTTGCCGCCTCTTTCCAGCACCAGACAGTCGATCCAGAGTTGAATTCTATATTCACAGGCACAGGTCGCGTACATCGATCGATTGTTACTGTCTATGAGAATCTTTCAGAGCAAATGTACACATAAAATAATTCTTCACGAATTGCACAAGTCCGCTGAGTTGTATCCATAGTGCCAAAGATCTCTGTGAGACATGATGACTGTGTCGCTTAGCTGACACAGAGAGAGAGAGATACGGGTTGTCAAGGAGAAAACCAAATCGATAGCTCAAGTATGATCCGATCGCTATTCCAGACCACTCATACTAAGATCTCCCAATCTCTGTTTTCATCCAATCTATCGAGAAGTAATGCTCATAGGAAACTATTAATCCATAGTGGTTAATCGGCCACTGGTAAAAGGCACTTTGAAGAACGCTGTAGCGGCGGATAAGGTGTTTGCTTGGCGTCTGCTTTCGCTGTTTATAACTCCCGGTATACAACGACCTGTTGTAAAGCCTCAGAGCAAATAGTGAGCTGTGGATCGATGTTAAGCATTTAAGGATAAAAAAAGCCCCTTTTAATATGATCAACGCTCGCCTAAGCAATACCCACGTGGATTTCATTCGCAACGACCAGTGAAGCCTGGTTGGTGTTCTAAAACCATTTTCAGGGCAGTTATTGACTCAAGAGTGGGTGAAGTAAAGCTAGGATTATACTGCCATGGGCAGGTTGCTATTAGGAGAGCTAGTCAACTCTTGCGATAGTGACTTTAATAAGCCAATAGGGGTCTCTTGTCAAACAGTACTCTGTTCAAAGTTCAGCTACTTGTTGCTGTTAAGTTGAGATTAAATTATCGGGTCACGATCGGAATGACCATCACTTCTGATTAGCTTAACTAGATCGGGCCAAGTTGTCAAATATTGAAGATAGGCTTTAAGAAGTATGATTTTTTTATTATTGATTGTTAGAACACAAAATGAGTTTCTTATTTTACCCGAATGCACAATAATTACACCATCGATTCGATGCACTGTAAATGTTTGTATATTAAAAATCCGCAACTATCCCATCTGTTTTAACCGCGCGTGTCTTATCTCGCTATCGCTTATCGGGTTCCTGGTATTACCTCAGTGTGCTTCATAATCATAACGTTGAATCATAACGGATACACCTTATCGTTTTTCATATCTAGATATATGTGCTCGGAATATACGAGGCGAAGAACTGTCGCTGGACCTTTTTACATTTTGTATCATGTATAACTGATTCTAACGCGCGGGTATCGGAAACCCGATAACGAAATTCAGTAGTCTGAACTGTGACACAAACACTTGTGAAGAGACATTATTAGGAAGAGTCTGCGTTGGTTGAATCCCTAATCAGCAGTGTTATGGTCTAATGCTTGGGGTATGATACATACACGCTTCAGATGAAGTTGTTTACAGGTTGAAGCCCATGTTGAAAAGATCCTTTACATTGACCCTACTGAGCGATAAATATCGCCATGTATTGTTAATCTCGCATGAACTCGACGCTACTTGACTCAAGACGCGTGCAAACCAAAGTTTCTTAAGTATATTAGTACTTGTGGAGGCGATATGCTGGTGTCGAATTTGAATGCATCGCATCCGTTTTTCAGTGTTTGTGGCTCGTTATTATATATCAAGATACTTTAGTACTGATTTAGTACTTTGAAGTTATTATCTTAATTTGTCTGAAGAATTCAAGCGTCTCTCATTTAAGTCACTCGTTACGTATCTGATAATTAATGAATCCCAAGCGCTGTGCGTTCGTATCCATCGCCTCGTACGGCTATGTCCTCTCGTGAACTTATCTATAATCTCCAACTGTCTTCAACTTATCTTAATCAGCCAATTATATCAACCTACCAGCGGCTTTAGGTCGATGATATCACAAACGCCACCTGCTCCACCCACCGAACCTATATATTACCCTCACTACTCCATACACTGATTTTATCGTAAAATCCCTCAAGGCAGCGGTCTACCAGCTGTGCTTTCCTGAAGTCGGGAACAGAAGGACGCTTGTCTCGAATATTTTGGCTGCTTGCCAGGAAGTCACCATCGCGCGCTCAAACCAGCCAGGTGTTCAGCCTTATATCATAGCAGTGAATTATAAAGTTAGTGCTGATTAAATTTATGGCGACAAGGAAACATTGTACTCTTTTGGGATTGTGAGCAGGAGTATTGTTTGTATCTTGAGTGGAATATGTCATTTTTGTTCGGTGTGACGGTTTGCCGAGTACGATAACGCCCTCTGTGGAGCCATGAGGCTATTTAAATAGCGCCCGGATGTTATAAGGCCGAGGGTCGCATTGTCGGCCCGCCGCACCGTGTGTACACAAGTCCCGAGGGCTTAGAATTTAAATGCCCATCGAAGGGAAAGGCACGCTTGGACCCAGTCTGTTGTTGACTGGGGGAATCATCGCATCTTAACCGTTTAAAAACCCTGAGACATTTAAAATGTGGGAGCACATTGTTGCAGACTTCATTTGAAGGTAAGTAAAGTAGTCCATGGGACGAAAAACATTGTACCGGAATCATATTAGCTGATATGTTCAATTGTCTGTTTGTGCTGGTCGTTGAGATCAACGGTTGCTGCGTTTGAATGGTTCCGATAGGGAAATTTAATAATGCCCTTGGTGAACCCTGCGTATCGGTGCATATTGTCAATGCCCCGGCTGCCATATTAATGTGATGATTGTACTTCAAAGCAACCTCATTGTGATTGGTTTATCTGCAGGTGATCGGATAGCGGGGGTGTCTTTGTCATAATCGAACCTCGAACTGTTCGCACATCTCTACTGGAACTAGAAGATTGCATTCTTATCTGGAATATATAAAAGCGTACAAAGCTGGTTATAAAACTACTGACTGAAATCGGATTGGATTGCGTGCTATTGTGCGAAGCCCATGGAAGATGTGGCGTCGCAATTCCGTGGCCTCTGCTGCTAGCTTCTATGGTAAGGTCAAACATTTGATAATTACCTTAGTCTAGTTTATTATTTGCAAATAATTATGATGAGTTGGTCCTTATGTGTCATTGGGTGTGATTGGATGTAACGTTCATTTATTGTGTTATTAATTCACCTGTGAATAATGGCTAAAACGAAGCTGTTATATAGATCTAGTGGCCGTTCATATTTCTGCAAACGCATCCGTATTTCGTGCAGGTGACTGCATTCTTATGTGAACTGGTAATCACGCTATACATCGATGATGTCATATATGTCATGTATACCTGAAAGAAAATCATTGACGCATGAACGCTTTGGAATAGCCTTTTAATAAGACTTATTACACCATGATTAGACTAAGGTACAATTAATGTCATTGACTGTTGTGTCATAATCCCGCCATGGAGGCGTCTGTAACCAGGTTATCTACGACATCCCTGCTTCGCCTTCGCTGTGTAAATTATTAATGAGCTATCATCATGCATGAATTATGCATGAGAAAAATCATTATCATTAAATATGTTTTACAATTCACCCACATCCGTCGCTGTGGTTATCTTATTTAAAAGGCGTCTTTGTCGATGTATTTGCCGGCAGCTGTTTATTTACCCACCACGCAACCAGCTCTCATTTAACGGTGCCAGTTTTTCCAATGCATATGCTATTGTAACCCAAGCAATCCCGGTCCTAAACGAGTCGAGAGCTAGAACATCTGCCGTTCGTAAAATTTATAAAACGGAAGTATCGCTTGATAACAGACGACAGATGTCCCGCGGGGATGAGGTGTCTTCGACCGACGGACGCGCGAACCTTTTGAAATTTGAAATGGGGCTTCGTGTGATGCTGACACGGCTCACAGGCGTAGTGGCGCCATTGGTTTTATGATTAGGCTGAACACTAATTAAGATTATCGATAATCCCAGCAATTTGATGTCTTTGAAGCGAGAGATGATTGTAATATATCGGGTGTTATCTATAAGGTGTTGAATATTTACGGCTCTGATAATCAAGAGGCACTTGCGTCGTCTGCGTTTCGACTTAGGAAGCGCGGCTCCATTCCTCGACTCAATTTCAATGCCTTTACCTTTTACGTTCACAGATAACACATTTCTGTGTACATTCATGAAACATCCAATGCAGATATTGCCATTTTGTGTCACTGAAACTTTAGTCAGTCTATTAGATGACTCATTATCCTAGAGGATTGAGATTACAGACACATAAATAATTATTCTTTCCGGTCATTTGACTTGACGATAAAAGAGCGCGCTACGAAATCGGCTTCTGAGTTTCTACGGGGCTATGCAGTTTCCCTTGTCGTCTCAACTGAAGTCGGTATTTCATGCTCTTTGAAAAGTTGTCTGCTTTGTATTCAAGGACGTCGATAAAATCGGTGCTTTGTTCGTTTGGTGTGAAACATGATCTGGAATTAACGGTAAAAACTTGACGTGTGTTATTCCGACATACTGAATTCAAATTTGCCGGCTCAGAGTTTTATTTCCCTTTCAAGGAATCGGGTAACGAAAAGCACGATTTAGTTGTTTTCAGTAGCGAAGCGAAAATGCGTGTCGGCAAGCGACAACCAAGTCCCCGGTCACCCGGGTGGGTGCGTTGATGACTTCCCACTCCGCGCGCGACATCTTTGCCCGGAGTTATCAAGTATGTTGTCGGTTTAGATTTCGCTGATAATATATGAAGACGGGTTAGTTGAGTGGTTAAGTTCAACCGCTGTATGAAGTCTGAAATCTATTGACTGTCAGCTTGTAAAGCTATGATCTGCCTCTCAACCAAATCAAGTGAAGGCGAGGCTATATGGCGTGTGTCGCTGAGCCGGAAGTGCCTGGATGTCACTGTTGTCACAAATTGCGAAGTGGTTCTACAAGTCCAAAAACACTTACCAGATTATCTATGGCGCAAGACAGGTTGTGTAAATGGGGGGGGGGGGGGGGGGGGGGGGGGGTTTTGTTTACGTAAAAAAGTAACTGATTATGTGTTGCAGCCTGCTGGCTACACTTTTCAAGGTTCCAGATACATATCACACACAACAAGCAATGCTATTTTTTTATCATAGCCAATCTTGCAAGACTTTTGCTGTGTTTCAAGAACCTTTTCAGGGTTTAAGACAATTATTGGTAGGGTTTTTGTGCGCGAGTATGTCCGTTGGAGCTAGACTCGGTAATATTTAAATATCTCAGATAATGGCGTCCGTCTTTATATTTGTTGATATGCTTCAATACAAAATACTGTTTTTCGGTAGTTGAATATAGTGTCATCTCCTGTTACATATTTGTACAAACCATATATTTTTTTTTTATCACTGGGCCGACACTGTCGACCGATATATTCAGGAGAAGAACTTCACGAAACGCCATCGGTCTTCGAACGCTTTCCATTCAAACTTGATATCCAACCGAGAGAGCATTTATAAACGCTCTCTGTTGGGTTAACGTCAGTAATATTCTTCGCTTCATGTGATAACGAGTATTCTTCTCATCCCAGCGTAACCGTCATGCATCATTTAAAGAAACTCTAGACATATACGGCTGTCACTATTCGTGACTCACGATCCTCGCCCCCATCTCCAACCCGGTCTGTGCAGGACCCCTGGGGTCTGAGCAATCCTGATTAACTGCTAAGTGTAATTTACCTATTTACCTGCTGAGTTTAAGTACCTTAATTCGGGATGCGTATAAAGTCTTTGTTCATACAATTAGTTGCGGTCTCTTTGGTTTTGAATTTATGGATGTTTTCAAGTTTATGGCATCACTACCACAATTCGCTATTGAAGTAATTCATTTTTTTCCCGAAGCGAGCTTATCTGATTCCAAGGTTGCTGGATATTTACACGGTAGGCTTTATATTAATGCAGCTACATGGTTCCAGGGTATATCATATCACATGGTTTGGTTACATAGCGGTGACAATGAAATTGAATTCAAAATATTACGCGCAGGCGCTGTACGTGACATGAGGCGAACAAGAAACGCTAGGTTATTAATTCCAGCACCTTTATAAGCCCAGATATGCAGGTACACTCGAACTTACGGGTTACTTCGTGACTGCCATGCATCATAAACACACGCGCACCCTGCCACCAGCTTGTCGTGCTGTTCTCCGCGTGGGGACAGCACCTGTCGATTCACAGAACACGCTTCTGTTCCGTTGACCGATCTGAGATTTGAATCTCGACTATCGCGGTAATGGCACACCCCCTCTTGTGCGTCACCATGGTAACTTAATCCCATGTGAAGGGCTTGTTAATTGGGTATTCATGACAGCAAATAGCGCTTAAGGGATGAGGGTCTTCGCTGAAAACCCCAATCGCACGCTTCACCCAACCTCTATAAACCGCCTCTCCCCCCCCCCTCCACCTCCCGCATCGCCCCAAGCTACCCCCCTCCCCGGTAAACACTTGCTGCTTCTCATTGACACTGGGTTTTGATCCAAACCTGGCATGTATTTATAAATCTGATCTTCCATAGCCGTAATGTTTTTATTGTTTGACCCAGCGTGAATTGTTCATTCCTAATTTGTAAGGCAGGTTAAACCAAGTAGTGTCTTTCAATAATCACGTCATCCAACTGTTTTTACAAATCTGTATCTTTAGCCCTCATGGTAGTTCTATTAGGTTCTGTCGTGTAATGCAATTAAATGACATCGTCTAAGACGATTTACTACTTGTGGGGTGTCTACCTACGATTATATATATAGTTTTCTCGAGTACTGGGTTCATTCTGGTGCTTTCTTGTGAACCACAGAACATATTTAAGACGAGCGTAAGACGAGATCAAACGTACCGTTGTCAGGCTGGATATCAAGTATACCGTTGTTTAGTAAGCTAAGTTATTTCAACAGCGGACAAATGGTTAAAAGATTGATTTTGACTTGGTCAGCAGATATGTTCTCTGACACGAGCAGCAGTACGTCCGGAACAACATCTTCAGAAGAGTTTCCCGGATTCATCCCGATCCCGCTCTCCGAAATGGGGGACGAAAACGCTGAGAATATTCATCCGGACCTTGATCCTTGGAGTCAAGGGATCGGAAAGGGCAAGATGTATCAGGCTTACAGAGGTAGGATTTCTTTCGGCTTGTGTTCAGATGACATCTCCTTCGAATGAGTTAAATCAAAACACGATGCGTTTCATAAGGCTATGGTATTTACCGATTTAAATTTTTCGTTGCAGGTCAACTGAAAATCGCTGTGTATGTGAACTATGGACTTCTTACAGTTCACGGTAAATTTATATATCTTGCTGAAACTGTTTAATAAGGTGAAATCATACTAATAGGGCATAAATAGCGTCATAATGTCGTGATCTTGGCAGTGTGACTGGTTGGTTGACGTTATGATAGCTAGTAACATGTATTCTGACTAATCATAACGTTTACTTGCCTTCTTATTTCAGTAATCTCTGCTAAACATTTGAGGTCGAGATGCAAGGCACTCTGTGATTCATATGTCAAGGTAAGTCTCAACTAAACCTCTCTTCTTTTCAACCTTTTTTTAAAAATAGATTGTTGTATTCAAAATATATGATCTCATTTATGTTTTTGGCAGATGTGTGTGGTTCCTGACCAATCTAAGAGAACTCGATGTAAAACTGAGACCATATTTGACTCAAACAGCCCTCTTTATGATGAAAAGTTCTCCTTGTGAGTTTCAATAATTTATCCTAGTTGAATTATAGTATGATAATTCATTTGAATAACCACATATATTACATGTCATCATATTTGTTATATGTATGGGTTTAGAGGGGTTTTTTCTCTCTAAGGATTTGAATGTATTTAGAGAAAAGCAATAAAACATGGCAAGATGTGACATCTTATGCTGTCTTTCAATCAATGGCTTTCTTTGCACACAGTGAGCTGTTGCCAGAAGATTTAGACAAGAGGTTACTTATAACTGTTTGGCACAGAGACGGTAGCAGAAAGTAAGTGGTCTTTTATCGTTAGTTATTCAGGAACAGACCCAACTTTGATCAGTGTTGATCTTCCTAGAATAATCTGCATTTCATTTATCTGTAGTGTGTTCAATGATTATTTCATGTTGTACATCTGTCGTTTTCAGTCAGTGTGAGTTCCTGGGATGCATGACATTCGGTATTCACCATATTCACTCACAGAAAAAGGTAGGAAGATTACATCAAAGACTGACTATCATAGCTTAACATGAAAATTTTGATAACATGAAAGTTCAATATTTTTTTCACTGAAGTTTCCCAAGCAGGATTCTGTGCCATGATAATGAATATCATTGAGTTGTTGTTTTGAGTAGTTTGTTGCTATCCATATGCTGTATTACAACGTGTGACATTGAACAATTCACTTGGTTGTGTAGACTGTGGATGGATGGTATTACCTGCTCACCAGTGAAGTGGGCAAGAAAAAACATCTTCAAGTCACCTCCAAACGTGACAAATTATCAGACAAAGGTAACTGACATTGAAATGGTTCTCACTGATATATTGAAAAAATAATGATATAACTGGATCATTTTGAAATTATATATAAAACACAAGTTTCATCCTATATTTGATGAATCTTTCAGGACATAGAAATATGCCTCTTGCAAATCGTGACGTTACCTGGATGGAACACCATACGGTAAAGATTTGTTTAGAATTGACAATTGTGTTTTTTTGACCAGCAGTATCATCCATAAAATGGGTGTGGTATAGATATCTGTAGGTAATTGATATTTGTTGATTTCATGTAGATTACCATAAAACGTAAGAAGCGAGGTTACGGGTTCTCTCTCAGCAGCGCATGTCCTGTCGTTGTTTCCAGAGTAGATCAAGGTTTGTTCATGATTTGTTAAAATCTCAATACTCATTAGTAGAATTTATTTAATTTTTATGTTCTTTGAAAATCCATTTTGAATTCTTTATTCATTGATTCATTTCTGGCTTTTTGTTTAATAATTATTAATTATGTTTTCTATGAATAGTTGAATATTGATTTGGATATTGTGATCCATTTCTGGCTTGTTATTGTGATCCATTTCTTGCTTGTTATTGTGATTCATTTCTGGCTTGTTATTTCATCATTTATTTTGTTGATTTCATCAGGGTCTCAGGCGGGGTTGGCTGGGCTACAGAAGGATGATATGATCATCAAGATAGATGGACTCAATGTTTCAAGGTCTGCCTGCGAAAGTGTGGCTAGAATTATCAAGTAAGTGCTTTATAATGTGACCAATCTACCCTATCAAAACAGTCCTATTGAAGAATAATATATTCCCAAAATGTTTTTCCACAGTTGTTTTGTCTAACTATCTTTGTAACCAAACAATGGTTTATTTCCAGGCACGCGCAGAGCAGAATTGTCATCGAAATACAAAGACCAAAAAATATAGTGCAAAACAAATTCGCTATGGAAACATTGGATAAGTCACCACGGCAACCCCTCTGCAGCAGTACCCCACTCTCCGCTGTTAATGACATTAAAGAAATGGATGTGTCTCCATGTAAACCCAAACCAGAGCAACAGCCTGGTAAGCGTTCTCTGTTCACAATTGAAGAAGAAGAGTCTGTTCAACCGAACTTTGAGACAAGAGACTATGGTTGGTTAGATGCTGGCAGTCATGGGGACGGGGATATGGATTCCGAGCCAAGGTTGACAAGAGAATTATTACAGCCTCCTGCCAAAGATTATGGTTGGGTGGATGATGGCTATGAACAGATAGCTCCCCAACACTCACAACAACCTGATGTGGGTTCGCATTATTATATACCGTCTCCCTGTGAAATATATGGATATCGTGAGTCGCATATAGACCATCCTCAGCCACACGATGAGGTGTACGGCTACAGGGAAACTATGATTGATGGACCGCCTCCGTATGCTGTGTCTCATGGTTACAGGGAATCCAATGTGGATTTGCCCCTTCACCCACACCACCCTCCCCACCCCCAGCCCCATCCACGCCAACCTGTGTACGGACAGACTGAATTACCCCCTACCTATCGACAGGACGACCCTCTTCCTGACCTCATTGAGCACCATCAAAATCACTACCTTCCCATGCGTAATGTCCGCCGGTATCCCTCTGAGCAATATGTTGCCATGCAACCAGACTGTTACCACACCAAAGACAGTCACCATGGCAGCAGAGGCTACCATGGCAACTACAACGAGCCCCAGGATCTGGAATGGGATAGTTCGGCCGAGCATTTGGTTGGTTTCGGGGCTCAAACAATCCTCCCCGGTAATGCTCGTGAGCATCATTATGAAATCGTTGAGTCAGTGAAATCAATCGCCACATCAAAATCAACAAGCAGTTTTCCCAGCACTGTAAGCTCAGGTTATTCTACCCTTCCCTCTGCCATGCCTTTAATGAGTCGCCCGAATCAATTCAGAAGGAGGGAAGGTGGCGTGGATTACAGGTGCCCCCCTCAGACGAGTACCAGGGATGACTCGTTTATTGGCAAGGGAGGAATCATTGAAGAGCGCGTCAGCCAAGAGGACCGCTTCTCCACGATTCCCAGGCGCAAGAAAGTCTCTTTTGAGGTAGGAATAGGACTTTTCAATATCTTCTTAATTAATAATATATATCTGTAGACTTTTTATAAGATTTTGAAAATTACTGACATTTATCATCCAATAAAATAAGATTTCTTCATGGCGTAAATAACTTGACCCACTTGCTGTTGCTATTTTGTGTCCTTGAAGGAATTGATTCAACATTTTCCTGTATGTTTCAGGAATTTGGATGATTATCACCCCGTGGCTTCACCATCGCAGTATTAGTAACAGTGTTCACCCCATAGGAGACATTTCATGACAGTATTACCCAACCCCCACCTAACCGAGAAGCGGACAGCTCTTCCATACCTGGCAGGATGGAACTTATGTATAATGACGGCTACCTAAAAGAACCGTGCTGGTCTTATTTGTGTGGATGTGTTTATGTGCATGTGGATGTAGTTGTAGTTATGGATCGGTTGTTTTTGCCACAGTTTGGTTTGTGCTATTTAAATATTAATATGTGGTTAAATGGTCTAAGTATTGACAAGTGCAATAAGGTATTCAAATAATATTATATCTCATCTTATCAGTTTCTTTGAGTTTTAAAATCCTGACCACATATTGACATTGCAAAGGCAGCAACTCGAATCATATGACAGTCATGTGACCAGTTAATTCATCATGTAGTGTATTGGTGCTATTTATATCTGTGTGTATGGTAGTTAGGTTGAGTAAATACAGAGCCTGTTTCTGAGTTATATTTATTGTCAATACGTAAACTGATATATTTACATTAGATGGCTATCAGTAGATGACATGGCAATAAAAGCTAACCTAAGTTGTAGTTGATTGATTTCTTAATCATCTGTACACAGGTGTTGACAAGGGATGTTTTCACTATCACAGCTGGTCTGGTGAGTCTGGTATTGCATTTCATGCTATGCCACTATTCCTATTTAATTCTTTACTTAACAAAATAGTGACACACCTGAGCAGTAATTGGCAGTCTGTCTGGGTTGTTAACTTTAGAAATATTTGTGACATGCTTAAAAACTTAATTTTACGTCTTGAGCATTACCTTCGAGACGCTTCTAGATTGGTCTTAGAATCAATTGTTCCAAGCACCCAGCTGCAAGCACCTCACTTAAAGTAATAAAATATACTTTTTCAAATCTTCAGTTAAAAAATAAAGAAACAGGGTATTTGCCCCATGATATTATTTACTAAATGGAAAAAATAAGGCTGAAAATAAATAATTCCCAGGAAAAACAGTGACAACAACAAAACCAAGTTTAAATATTTTTATCAACATGTATAATAATGATAAAAGCTTATAAGTCTAGAATTTGTGTTACATATCAAGCCTCGTACACTGATATAATATCTAAAGAGGGGTCAATGGAGAACAGCCAACAAGCCTCTGACATTCTCAATGGCATGTTAAACAAATACAATAAAAAGCAGATAAAAATGGGGCAACCAGAAGGCACAGGTTTCAGGGGTGGAAAGCAACGGGGGCCACCATCTACCTGTCTTTTTCATATGATGCAAACTCCAAAATTGTGAATGCATATGGAAAAATCTGCAATATTGAGTTTATTTTCACCCCTGAAATACATTCCAGGTCACAAATTGAATCCACCTATAAATGAAAACAAATTGTGACACAAAACTACCCTCTGCTTTGTGTTGTATGAAAATATTTTTGAACACAGAATGGAACGTAAACCCAGTGTTGAGGTTTGTTTGTGAACAGAGATCACTTAAATCCAATAGACAAATCACCTTAAACCATGATTAATTGATGAAACATCACAGAGCATCACTTTAAGTGACTTATTGAACAGCAGTGGAGTTTCTCTGTTAGCATTGTAGCATAGCATTATTCACCATTAATTTGAGTTCATCCAACTGTCATAAGTAAAATTATTGATTGCATCAAACAGGTCATTTGCATTGGAACTTGCAGATATGTAGAAAAACACACATATAATATTATCCAAAACTGTCAATCAAAAAATAAAGTGAGCATTTTTAATTCAAATGGAAATTGCTCACATTAAAAATAATGTCAAAAGTTTTAAATAGCAGAAGCAGTCTAATACTTATAGGAAAACAGAATCTTGAATGCTTCAATACATACCATAATTTGAAGGGACATCCCCAACACATCCCATAAATATGGGGGACACCCCAAAACATCCCATAGTTAGGGGGGACACCCTAAATACAACAACAACCCACTTACTGCTGACATAACACCAACATGGACACCCTTACTTTATTCAATTCCAATTCCAGAGTGCTGACTCACAACCAATAACGTTAACCCTAAGTCCTATCCATTTGTATTTACTTTATATGGTATGGCAAACGTATGATAGATTTCATTCCAAAATAACTCGCTGATCCGACAACCAGCATAACATGAAATCTGTGCACTTAACACTTTTTAAATATAGGATATATAGATGAGATTGGGTCACCGATATCTGATGCTTAATATAATAAATAAGATCATTTGCTTAAGATCCAAGAATTGCAATACTAACTCAATTCCTTCAGATCATGTTGAAATGCTGAACATGTTTTAAGATATTCCTTACACAACCCTGTTCAGGGTGTCCGAAATACCATATCATGTGAAAGTTTCAGTTAAATAAACAAAAGAAGAGAGATTTTTACGTTACTAAAGTCGGAATATTTAATTTGTTTCATTTCAGAGACTGAAACCAATCCCTTCATTTAAGCCAAATAAACAACAGTGACTCAAAAACTCCTTGATCAATTATGTTTTCATAAACAACCGAGATAAAACCCTTCTCGCTAAACATTTTGTAATCCCAGCAGTTTACTTTATGCCTTGTGCGTCATTTAAACACATTCTATATATGGTGTTGGTCTCCACCCCAAGGTATTTTAATTGCATAATGACTCTAATTTAGATGAATCAATATTTGTGTTTGACATTAGTCTACTGTCTGTTGGCACACAACCTGACTGATTGATTCTGAGTTGTTGCCAGAAAAACCCACCCAGCAATTCAGTCCCCACAGCCAAAAATCGGTCTCCTCACAAAAGTGCTGAAATGAAAACCTGCATCTTGCACATATGATAACAGATCAGTCCTAGTGACACTGAACATCAGTCGAACAAAATAAAACAAAATGGCCAGAAGCATATTATATGACCATGCATCAAGCAGAAAGATACACATAGTCAGCGAGAGCGAAATATAATGACGACCTTGACCTCAAATGACCTTCAACATGACTTCACCTGTGTTACACCAGGTCAGAGGGACCACTTTGACCCCCTGCTTCTTGACAATTGATCAGAAAATTACTGAATATGTTTTAAACATTAACAGGAGAAATTATTCCCAATCGACAACAACAATCAAAAGGAATTCTGTGGGAACTAATTTTGAGATTGTACAAACTTTGCCTATGATCATAATCAGTAGATTACTTTCAAATATTTGGTCCATAGATTGTAAGCCAAAATTACCTTGGGTTAAGATGCTTATCAGGTACGAACAAGGTATCGATTGGCGATGGTGTCTGGAAGTCCAACCCACATAAAATGCGAGACATTTCATCTAACAGAGCCTACTTCAACAAGCTGTAGTTGGGTATAAACTCCACCAGGTCGGGTATAGACTCAACCATATATGCAGGCAGGAATATGAATAAACTTAAAAAAATCTGAATATGCGGTTACATAGGTGAAATATGACACTTACACTGCTATAGTATCTGTGTCTTTCCTTAGGCACCCCATTCCCTGTAGTGACCTAGTTAAGGCAACACGAAAACAAGGAGGGTCCACAAATATCCTCACTGGGTTAGGTTACTAGAGCACCAAGAGGCTGGCAACTCTTACTGTCAGAGTAATCTGGGGCGCCTCCTTTTAGAAGGTGTTGATCAGGTCCATAGTCTTCAACCCGAGAAGCAAAATCCACTTCCTCTCCGTTATCCTGTAATGCAACCGTCCACAGCTGCAGAGGCTTGTGTTGCCGTTGACAACGCCTGATGAGGAAGATGGTCGTCACGGCGAGGATGATGAGGACCATCATCAAGGTGATGCCCGCCACGACTTGGATCCGGCGATGGTAGGAACTTTCCTTGGTATCAACCAAATCTTCTGCACGATTGACAAGTTCATCAATCGGTTTTTGATGGCATATTTTAGTTTCAATATTAGAACTGGTTTGGTAGAAATTCAAATACTTTGAATATAATAAATGACAAAATTGCACATGCATGAGAACAAATTCAACAACATAACTGCATTTTTAAAAAGTTCAAAGACCAGATCAGCCACCATTGTTTTCTGTTTAAGGAGAAATTGACAAGGAACAAACCTGGTAGTGTACAGTTGTGGAACAGAGCATTCCCCACGTATCCGTCCTTGCACATTTGGCATTGTGATCCGGTCGTGTTTCGGTCACATGCAATGCACTTCCCTGTTCAAATGAGACCATAAACATACCCATTGGAAGGTGCTATGAAATAACCGTAAAATCTCGAGAATAGGACACAACTGTGACTAAGACTCTCTTAAGCAAGTGACTTTTGGGTAAAAATTATGCGACTTATACACAAGATTTTAGAGATTATTGAAGAAAGAATTTTGGTTTGCGGGGTCATTGAATGAATTAATGAGTCTGAAATTTCTCTCTTATTCAGACACTTAATCAGGTCATGCAGAAAACCACATAAAATATAAACCGCAAAGTATTAGCAGGCTTCACAATGACGACGTCAAAAGAGAAATAGTTGAAGGTAAACAGATTTAGTAAATGCAAAGTTTGAATGGGGAGAGCTCTTTCATATCTCAGCACAAAGCCAAAATAAATGTTGCAAGAGACATTCATATGTGATTCCATAGCAAGGAGGTGTTACCTTGGCAACATGGTGTTGTTAAGGCAACAAAACGATGTCATGGCAACCTACCCTTTTGATCACACTGGTGGGGAGCATCGGGTTGTGCATTGCCGTTACACTCACACGGCTCGCAGAAGCCTTTCTTGTCAATATAAGCCGAGTTCTCACACATATCGCAATGTAGCCCTACAAAGTGGTGGAGACACTTACAGCGTAACACGTTATTGGCATCTGGAACAAATCACAAAGCCAGCATGCAATCATAGTGCGGTTTGGAGTTTAATCACAAAATAACAACCATGATAAGACGACTGCACACAGGCTAATCTACATGGAGCAGCTAAAATCGGGTTGTACCATTCACACCACAACACATATTGATTGGAAGCGTGATTATCAGAATAACAACGAGAACAAGTGTCTATTCCAAGAAAACAGCAAGATGTTATACACACATGTAAGACTAACTCTAAGCTAAGCATTTCACATGCCACTATATCGTTTGCACTAGGCAATATTGATGATAAACAAGAAAAACTCAATCAAAGTAGAGCATCCAACATCCCGTCATATCATTGACACTGTATTGATGCATATTGATATTATATATTATTATACCAGGAAAGTGGATGGTCAATTATAAGGCAGCATCTAAAAACACGAACCAGTATAGCAAGCTCCATCTGAGTGGAATCCATCTTTAATGCAAGTACAGGCCTGGCAGCCTATCTTGGGGTGCCAATAGTAGCCTGTTTCACACTGATCACAGCGGGAGCCCCGTGTGTATTTGTTGCTGCAGATACAATCTCCTGTGTACTGATTGCATTTGTTCTCGTCAGGGAGCAGTGTGTCTATTCCCAGTGGATCACAGGAACAGGCTGTAAATGTACAAATGCATGTGAAGGTGGAGAATTGTAACAATTGGGAGTGCAATGCTAATCAGCTGATGACACAATTAGATTGTATGAACCCAACAATTCATAGTCCAAGCTTTTACTGAACTCCCATCTGAGGACTTCTTTGTTATATAACCACTGGGTCAATAATGTAACCATTGAAAAACCACTTTCAAAAAAACAAATCACATGATATAACCACTCACTCATGATATAACCACTCACTCATGATATAACCACTCACTCATGATATAACCACTCATTCATGATATAACCACTCACTCATGATATAACCACTTATTCATGATATAACCATTCCCACAACATTCTGGCTTAATGACAAATACAGATTCAACCATCAGGTTTCCAACCTCCTAAAAGACTTCTGTAGTTAACAAAATCTTGCAACCTCAAACAGCGCCAAAGAACCACTCACGATTATCCAGTCCGTATCCGTCAGTTTGTTGGATGATGGATGCAGAATGAGTGACCCCAGTAGTGGAATTGACTGCCACAGATATGTTATAGCGTGTTCCTGGGACAAGGCCTTTGATCAGGAAAGTGGTGACGTTTGATTCAACCGAACGCTCCCCGTGACTCAGTACTTAATGAACAAATACTTCTTGTGTCAACAAATGGACATATTTTCACATTATAATGGTAACATTACAACTTCTTTCATCCAAGCATCCTATGGGAAAGTATGATGTACAAGAGAAAGATAAACAAGGATTCAGTTTCAATTCAACTTCCAAATCTACTTAAATTCAATTAGGAATTGACACAACTACCAGAGTTACAACCTAGCATATCAATAAATATCAGCTAAGTTATCAAATCATTACAGAGCGAAAAAACGGAGAATGAATTATGTACAAAATAATATAGAGAAACACAATGATAACACTTAGTGAATGGCAGGCTGGCATTATTGTAGATAACACTTACTGAATGGCAGGCTGGCTTTATAATAGATGATAACACTTACTGAATGGCAGGCTGGCTTTATTATAGATGTTAACACTTACTGAATGGCAGGCTGGCTTTATTATAGATGTTAACACTTACTGAATGGCAGGCTGGCTTTATTATAGATGATAACACTTACTGAATGGCAGGCTGGCTTTATTATAGATGATAACATAGTTTAAGATGCTGGACAAGTTAATGTCAGGGGGGTCCCACGAGATCTCTATTGTCTTCAGGGTTGTGTTCAACACTGTGAAGTTTGCAGGGAAGCCAACTTGCCGACTCTCCACTCCATCTGCAGGGACGATTCGCAGAATAGAAATAATGGCTCAATTAAAGATGTAATTGGGTTGTAGGAAAACATACTCCTGGAAATATTCCCACTCAACTAAGGCAATGAGCAGAGGACTGGTATGGAAGCTGCAATTGGATCAACATCAAAAGGGAGTCGTTGTTGTCAGCCAGAGCTGGAGGGATTTCTAAAGGTCATTAGCCCCAAGCATATTGTGACAACTGCATATATTATTTTTATATGGACAGGGCACAAAGACCAGCAAAGCTCATATAAGAATCATTTTAATCAGCCCCAGAAGCCCTCATAACCTCTTCCCTTCTGTAATTACATGGGACATGAACTATTCATTTCTATAAATATCATGGATGCTGTCAAATGCATAATTTATTTTAGTTGTGCATGGACATATAATTGACGCAAATGTCCTGTAGGGCTAAGTTTATTCAGGCTACTTTCCCCTCCGCAATGTGGACACTAGAGGAAATATATAATGCAGACTCTGTGGGGGCAAAGTTTCTATTCCTAGAGGAATCAGAGAAAGATATTTTAAAAACATTCAGTCTCTCCTTCGTTTGTGTTAAAGCCTGCAATGAGCATCGTTTATAAGTTGCTTCCAGGTTTGAGCTCAAGTCGAGGCTGCTCATTCCATTTGCCAACACCATGATACCAACATAGAACTCAGCCTTGTATTCATCCAGACTCTGAGCAGTTAATACTGTGGCATATATCTCTGCTTTTAATTTTGCTATCTATATGTGGTATGTGCTGTTATATTCCTGTGACTTCAGCTAACCTATGAGCAATAACTGTGATCATAAACAAAATGTTGTCTGTTGTCTGTTTCAATTGGCTGAAATAGTAGGATGAACCATTTGCTCCGCAAAGTGCAGGTGGCTACTGCAAATCACAGCAGCTGATTATAATTCTGGATCAACTGGATAAGGGGCTAGGATCTGAGAGCCAGTGATCCTAGCACCTGCTGACCACCACGCGTCATCGGGCGTTTCAGGCAGATGTTCTCTGATGCATGCCGTGCAATAAACTGGGGCTCTCATTGAGATGACAGCACATACAGACAAAAAAGTGATAAAAATCATTGATATTAATATGTCGTATCCTGAGTGTCAATCCGATTATGCTAATATTTTATCGTATGGATGTATATTACCATTAAATCTGACTAATAACACATGATTATCCCTGTACCCATGTTGGATGATTATGACGTGGTTTGCTAATACATTTCCAAGAATAGAATATAGCAACACATCAGCTGTGTAACCATGGGCACCAGTGATGCTGCCAGTTTTGTTAACATGGACAAGTTTTTGGTTGCAAACCATTAGAAATTTATTCCCAAAGCACAGATGGAACTGTTCAATGCATATAATTTTGGTATTAATTTCAATTAACATGATAATAATGTAACAGTAAGCCTGACTTATTGACCTGCAAGCGATTATCATTCAATTGTTTCCCTCCATTTTTTTATCAGTAACATCTGTAATTATCTCTACACCAACTACCCAAAGTCAGACTCCATCCCCTTGTTGTGTCTTGCTCAAACATTCTCCCTTAATAACAGACAGCTATTTATACAAATGAGTATGCTGTAACCAATTGACTTAAGTTGCTTTATTACCCAGTAAGTGTTGGGATATGGTGGGTGAGTGGGGAGGTCTATGTCCATAGATGTGACTTACCGGGAACACACCTCAGGGCCCATGGCTGCTACGACAAAATATGTAATATGATGTATATATTACTGTGTGTCATAACCAGTAATTATGCAAGCGGATTTCCACCCAGCCCGTCCGCCCTGCAACCCTGCCCCCCCCCACCCACCAACAACTCCCCAGAAAGCCGGCCGGCCAGTGTAGCCGTTGCCTCCCAACACTCCTGTACAGCCTGCTCCACCCACTCTGTACCCACCTGACCGCGCCCCCACCCCGGTAAATACAACAAGCCACTGTACTCTGACCCTATGCTGCTCCCGATGCTACCCTACCCTACCCAAAGCTACCCAACCCTACCCAAGCGCAAACACCGCATGCAATGCCTGGGACACCATGCTCTGGTCGCTTGTGACGGGCGAGGTAGGGGCTATATTAGGCAAGGTGCATCGACAATAAGAGTAGTTTAGCTGTTTAGGGCGACAACATTGCTTGTCAAAATAATGGAAACGCAAGTCCGGTATTAATCTTAAAACTTGGGTACGAGCTCGTCTGTGTACGAGTTGGTCTGGGTACGAGTTGATCCTAACTCGGGGAATTTCAAGCCCATCCAAATCGACGATCACCCGTCCAATGGAAGGGTGGACAAGTCTCTGGTAAGACCCTGCTTCCAAGTGCACAGTTCACTTACGGCAAAATCATAGCACTAGTTGACTAACTGCGATATGACGTCATATTTTGGTGCGTAAAACAGCACAAGAGCGTCGGATGACTATGTCAGCAGTAGGCTGAAAAGCATTAAACTAACATATCCATTAACTTCACATGTACACCCAAACAACCTACCCTGTGATAATTTCTCAGCAAAACCAGGGAGTCTGACCCCCGCCGTCAAATGAATCCAGTTGGAACTGATAAAGACAGTTGCTATGCCAAGACTGGCCAATGTGAAATGGACAGACATCGTTACTTTCAGGCTTTCAACGCAATATAAGCAGCAAGTCCTGAAGTCATATTCAGGTAGATACTTTATAAGACAATGGCGTGCCTTTTTTTATCACAAAGTCTTAACAAATCAATAGGTGATCAGCTGATGAAAAGCGGAAATCACAATGGATATCATCGAAGCTGGCCTCCTTCACTGGAGAGCTCACTAAAGTAGCTGGTATTCGGCAGAGGGCGCTGCAATGGATCAACAAGAGATCTAGATCTTACATAGCGCGCTCTTTGTCCTGTCCCAGACGATTTGGGAAAATCAATACTGTAATCAGATTGTTAAATATCAAACGAAAAACCACCCACGAATATTTTCTAATATATGAACGAATCAACACGGGCGCAGGGGTGAATGATCAAAAGGTGGTGAGAGATTTTATTGAAAATACTATAAATTATCACAAATGCTGGAATTCCTTTAAATAATTATTTTATTCTCAGTTTTGGTTCAGAATATTGAGTATCTCTTTTTGTCAAACACAATAACTTAATCGGTCAATTATCCGAATGAACATTGCTGATTCCAAGTAAGTCAGTAACATAAACTGTATGGTGCTGGATGTAGCCATGATATCCTATTTATATCAACTGTTAGTAGTTAATAACATCATTGGCCTTAATAAAAACAAACAACCTGCAAATATATAACAGCAAATTTTGTATTACACCATCAAAATCAGACCAATACCCATATGTGAAATATGAACACATATCATTCACAATAAAAAAAATTGTTAGAGGTGTGATAAAAAAAAACAATAGGTGTTTGTCATTCCTGTATAGAGTCATTTTCATGGTCGATTAAACTATTAGAATGATTTGTTATCAAATGATCAACTTGCATTCAAATTATCATAAAATGATCATTTGTGTTAAATTATGTAGCCAAGACAAAATCTATACCAACAAAATTAAAATCATTGCTCGTAGTGCATAAGCTTTGTCACTTGTCATTTTGTCTATTACACCATCAAAATCTGACCAATACCCATATGTGAAATGTGAATACATATCATTCACAATAAAAGAAAATTGTTAGAGGTGTGATAAAAAAACCAATAGGTGTTTGTCATTCCTGTATAGAGTCATTTTCATGGTCGATTAAACTATTAGAACGTTTTGTTATCAAATGATCAACTTGCATTCAAATTATTATAAAATGATCATTTGTGTTAAATTATGTAGCCAAGACAAAATCTATACCAACAAAATTAAAATCATTGCACATAGTTCATAAGCTTCGTCACTTGTCATTTTGTCTATTACACCATCAAAATCTGACCAATACCCATATGAGAAATATGAATACATATCATTCACAATAAAAGAAAATTGTTAGAGGTGTGATAAAAAAAACAATAGGTGTTTGTCATTCCTGTATGGAGTCATTTTCATGGTCGATTAAACTATTAGAATGATTTGTTATCAAATGATCAACTTGCATTCAAATTATCATAAAATGATCATTTGTGTTAAATTATGTAGCCAAGACTAAATCTATACCAACAAAATTAAAATCATTGCTCGTAGTGCATAAGCTTCGTCACTTGTCATTTTGTCTATTACACCATCAAAATCTGACCAATACCCATATGTGAAATATGAATACATATCATTCACAATAAAAGAAAATTGTTAGAGGTGATAAAAAAAAACAATAGGTGTTTGTCATTCCTGTATAGAGTCATTTTCATGGTCGATTAAACTATTAGAACGTTTTGTTATCAAATGATCAACTTGCATTCAAATTATATAAAATGATCATTTGTGTTGAATTATGTAGCCAAGACAAAAAAATCTATACCAACAAAATTAAAATCATTGCACATAGTTCATAAACTTCGTCACTTGTCATTTTGTCTATTACACCATAAAAATCAGACCAATACCCATATGTGAAATATGAATACATATCATTCACAATAAAAGAAAATTGTTAGAGGTGTGATAAAAAAATACAATAGGTGTTTGTCATTCCTGTATGGAGTCATTTTCATGGTCGATTAAACTATTAGAATGATTTGTTATCAAATGATCAACTTGCATTCAAATTATCATAAAATGATCATTTGTGTTAAATTATGTAGCCAAGACTAAATCTATACCAACAAAATTAAAATCATTGCTCGTAGTGCATAAGCTTCGTCACTTGTCATTTTGTCTATTACACCATCAAAATCTGACCAATACCCATATGTGAAATATGAATACATATCATTCACAATAAAAGAAAAAAAGTGTGATAAAAAAACCAATAATTCCTGTATAGAGTCATTTTCATGGTCGATTAAACTATTAGAAGTTTTGTTATCAAATGATCAACTTGTGATGTAAAGACAAAATCTATAAACTTGTCATTTTGTCTATTACACCATCAAAATCTGACCAATAGATAAAAAAAAACAATAGGTGTTTGTCATTCCTGTATAGAGTCATTTTCATGGTCGATTAAACTATTAGAACGTTTTGTTATCAAATGATCAACTTGCATTCAAATTATCATAAAATGATCATTTGTGTTGAATTATGTAGCCAAAACAAATTCTATACCAACAAAATTAAAATCATTGCACATAGTGCATAAGCTTCGTCACTTGTCATTTTGTCTGTTTACACCATCAAAATCTGACCAAACCCATATGAGAAATATGAATACATATCATCACAATAAAAGAAAATTGTTAGAGGTGTGATAAAAAAAACAATAGGTGTTTGTCATTCCTGTATAGAGCATTTTCATGTCAATACCTATTTGTTATCAATGAAACTTGCATTCAAATTATCATGCTGTCATTTGTGTTGAATTATGTAGCCAAAACAAATTCTATACCAACAAAATTAAAATCATTGCACATAGTGCATAAGCTTCGTCACTTGTCATTTTGTGTTTGTAAAAACAAGAATATAAATTACATGATCAGTGGATTATGCATATGATACCTAGTCTCAAAAGCATAACTTTGCTGTAATAAAGTCATACAAAATTAACTGATGAATGAGACACCTAAAAATGTCTTGAATTCATACCTGCGTATCACTACATTTGATGACCAATCACCGCCCGTGTGACAAAGACAGTTATTTCCGAGACAGAACATCAAGATATCGATTTCTAATGTGAACAGAGGGTCGATATACATTTCTTTGATCAACTTTCCCAGGTTCTTCATATATGTAATTCAATTTTAACCATAGTATATAAACAATCAAATTGACCTGTTTAACATCAACTAACGTATTCTGTGTTCACACTTCAAACACAACTGCTGATAATAACTCAGCATTTTGTGTATTATCAATACTTTCGATGTCGTTGAAATGGCTTATCACTACCATATGGCCGCATGTCATCATATTCCGCATTTTTCACACTTCCACAAAACAATCGAACAAGTATATTTTTCTTTTTTTCACGCTTGCCAGATTTCTTAGCAGACTTTTTAGAGCTTCTCTTGTGCAAAGGTGGTTCTGAAAACAGTCAATAAAACCTACATTTAACTCATCTCTTGTGTACCCCTAAATTCAGTTATGTTTTAACTTTTGAAACAATTACACGAAGCAGGTAAAATGACATACAAAGTAATATACACATGATCTGAGTAACATAAAACTGCATTTCACCTCTTTGATGTGGCTGCTTAGTTTCCATAGCCTGCGGCTGAGGCCAAGTATTCTGCATGGGTGGATACTGTTGGTGAGGGGGATCTCGATGTCCTGCGTTCGGTTCATATAGTTCCTTATCCTGATAGACTGGTTTGGTATATCCTGTAAAATACTTGTCTGTTTGTGAATTCAGTGTTGGCTGTTTCTGTTGGTGAGGGGGAACTTGATGTCCTGCGTTCCGTTCATATCGTTCCTTATCCTGATAGACTGGTTTGGTATGTCCTGTAAATGTTTGTGAATTCTGTGTTGGCTGTTTCTTACTGCTATGCACACCAGGTCTCAGCAGAGACAGGAAGTCTCTTTTGGCATTCTTTGCTTCCTTTTCATTTCCAAAAAACAAAATTTCACTGCTGGTCGTATGAATGACAACGGACTCATACATGACAGTCACTTCTTGGACAGCAAGTTCTTCAAAAATGATGTCATCATCTGTTTGTCTATTGATGGAAAGGACCTTAGCTTTCGCTTCAATCTGACGATACAGATCTAAAAGTAGTTCCTGAACCCTAAAGAGTTGTTGTTGAGGTATGGAATGAGTTGGTTTAATTTGAACAGAACATTGCTCACTATCTAGGTCTTCAGAGAATTGCACAACAAACTTGATTTTGTGTTTACGCTGAATCTTCTGGATATCGTGACCTTTGGTTCTCTCAAGTAAACGCCATATGTTGCTGTCAAGCTCACAGGTAACAAATTTCTCAGGCGTCGGGAGTTTAGCAAAATTAACTGGACCTAATGATTGATCAACAATCACAGGGTTAGAGCTGATGGGAGATTTATTATTTGTAGGTTGTCTTAAGTCTTCCGATGGTGTGTCGTATCTGTATTGAGCAGCCTGTTTGGGGTTCACCTGACTAGTAGAAATGTAGCTTGGAGACTGACTTGTTGCAGGATAGTAACCATATTGTGGAGTATTGTAGCTGGATTGATCCATTTTGCAGGCTGTTGAATCAATTTTTGTAGAGGATGAATTATTTCCAAAGTCTGGTGGATCATATCTAGATGGAGGATGATCAACTCTGTATCGTGACACATCAGATGTCTGGTTCGATGGAATTGTTCTAACCTTATATCCCGAAGAACCTGATATATTGGACTGTCTGCCGGCATTGACATGGCAAGGGCGGACACTTGATGATTGTGTGATATATTTAGGCTGGCTAACATGGCCATGGGTGAGTTGATCATTTGGAATTTGCGGGGTTGAATACTGCTGATGACTGATGTTCGTGTGGTGGTGTGGGGTCCGGAGGCTGACATTTGACTGAGTGTGAGTGGCATGTTGTGGTTGATAGTGGTGATACCGACTGCGATTGACAGCTGACTCATCCATGACCTGCAAAGATGAACCTGTAACAATGACATAGTGAAGAGTCACATGGTTATGAATGTAAAGCCGAGGTATTAGGAATACATCAATAATATTAAGCATTACTCTTTGATTTAAAAACTAAGAAGTACAAGTGATAGTGCCTTATCTCACCACTTGCCCTACACAGGCCACTTGGATTATTCATTAAATATCTCTGCAAAATCACACAATTTTTGGGTGGATTCCTCTTTAGGTTTGCGTGAACCTAATGACACTTGATTCCTGAAAGCTGAGCTTTTAGAACGAGAACCCCGAACAATTGCATATTTACAAGTTATTGTGGTTGCTGAGACTCATTCAGCATACATAATAACAATTAATGATTAAATTGGACTTGTTACATCAATTGGACATCGTGAAGGTCAGGTGTTATCATCGAATTTTCTATATTGGCGAGGCCAACCTCGAGAACCTAGACTGCAAGAGGGAGCGCATACTCCACTTGGTTCAAAAGTGCTACTTATATAGCTAGTTATTATGTCCTAATGGATATTTGGTCTCAAGTTCATAGGAACAATATTCAAAACACTCTCTGAAAAGTGGCGACTTTAGGGCAAGTGTCTTCATAAAGCATCAATTTAGGGCCTCGTAATAAATAGATGTTAAACGAGAGGCGAGATATTCAGATCAGGCCTCATTAATACTAATACAGACTTTTACAGTAATAGCTCGAGAAGAAGATGCCAGAAAGCGCTTACTTTTGACTGCCCACGAGAAGTAATTCCACCCTAAAACAAAATAAACCTTAGCAAACAATAACAATGAATTTCCATCATTTCAACGCCTTGTAGCCATTCGCGAGGACGCCTTACATTCAGGAACTGGTTTGTCCTTACGACACAGGACATACATTACTTTGCATAGTTTCGATTTTAGTTTCACAACCACCGGAAGCGAAGCAAACAACTAGAAATTATGCCCTGTAGCATACGTCAAGGTGTGTTTCCCGCCAATAGTCTGCAATTTGGTACACACACACATATATATCAGACGGCGGTTAGTGTTAAGCCCAAATATATATAAATATATATATATAAATACACACACACACACACACACATATATATATATATATATATATATATATATATATATATATATATATATATATATATATATATATATATATATATATATATATATATATATATATATATATATATATATATATATATATATATATATAATAGAGGGAGGTCTGACATGGCATGCGTCTTTAACCATACTATGGTTCAAGACGGTGTGAATTAGTATATTTGACTAATTTATTATAATGGTTAATGTTTAAACTATTGATATACTATTTTATACGAGTAAAATACGCATACGCAATATTGCAATTAATTACGAAACTTTTCTGCTTTATTTACATTCAGATTACATCAACGAAATCACATCGAACGCCACCTCCATCGAATACAGCATCTACAGCTCGGTACCACAAAAAACGTGTAAACAACAAGTGTTATACACAAGGTTGGTCAATGGTTGGACTCGGGTGAGCTAAGTATGACTGACCAGCTATCCCGACCTCTTCAGCGGTCACACATTCCTGGTGACAACACTAGAGGTAATTCAAGAATACGATGTGCATTGGTGCTATCCCGTTAAGTGTCTCTGTGAATCTTAAATACGGATCAAGATCTAACAATAGCATATATAACAACCTGAATTACAGTCGCTTTGTATCATTCCTATCTACTTAATCGACACACCTATTTCATTTCTATTATTGTTCTCCTATTTTCAAATGGAAGAGCACTTGACAGACAGGTCAGTAAAATGGATTGGTTTGACTTTTGCACTTCTCGAGGAAGTAGGAAAACAGCTGAACTTCTCATGAGTATAGAATTTCAAATCGTAATGGACGCATACGGCATTTGATACTTAATTATAACTGAGAACTCACTGTGTCTGCAGCTTTGATTTACTGTATTTTCATATTCTTGTTTGGATACCAATGTGTGTTGTTACAAATTTATACATCTACACTTAATGCTTCTAATCCAGGGGTGTAATTTGTTCGACACAGCTAGGTTGTAGTTTGGTACATTTATATCAGCCCAACCAGTCATTTGTCTGACAAACAATTCTACTTTTTTTTTGGTGCATTTGGAAATAGCGTATGATTTCTGAACCTCTCATAAGCAAACTCAGCTTATAATTATGATATATTTTATGAATCATAAATTGACAGAACAACATAGAACATAACAATCGTGACCGTTCGTTGATGGTATGCAACTTTAGAAGCAAATGTGATATGAGCTAGCATTTGGCCCACATGTTGGCACGTGTCTCTGTGAAATGGCTTTCTTGTGCAATGATTACATGTACAAGACAGATATAAACAACAACATGATTAATTACAAAAAAAAACTCCAAATAAACCAGGCACATTGCCACATGTTGCCTGCAGTCAGTGGACTTTGCAGCAGTTTCGATCTCCATCACTGGTGCTAGGGAGGAGGTGGTGGATTTCACTCAATCTTATTTACACAACAAATCGGCTGTTGTTATACGAAAAACCAACTAAAATGACCGAGCAAGGTTGAAACCGCAAATTGTTGTTTTCAGGTAGTCGGTCTCTTCTATTATCGCACACAGGACGAATTGTGGTTGGATGTATCTGGTGTTTTGAAATAGTCATCATAGCAACCTTCACTGGAAACTTAATGACATTTGTGACCATACCAAGTCTACATTTGTCATATGTCAGTTTGATAACCATGGTTAATCAGAGGGAATTGTCATGGGCAACAATAGATGAAGTGGCAATAGAAATGCTTTTTCGTGTGAGATTTTTGTCCATGCAGTTTTGAGAGATAAGGATCATTAACCAAAAGGATTGTACAATACTTTAATGATGGATTTTTGAAAATATACTGTTGCATTATGAAGCCCTCACTAAAAATCATAACGTCCACTTCATGTGTTGGATGGTGGTTAAGAATAAAGACAGTTCTGTTCCGGTCTACATGGTGTCGTCCTCGTGTGTGTGTTTCTCAATATAGTTATTTGGACACAACATAACATATACTATTAACACAGGAAGCCAAGTTCGAACCTTATACAAGCGTCTACAGGGAATTGGATCAGATGCTTATTTAACATGGTCTAGTCGTTGCCTATACGCTCGCTTTTGATAAATTTAGAACAACCAAATAATTTACATATGTATCATTACCTGACGCACTGCCAGGTGACTATGCTTTCATCACCGACAGGTCTTGGTTAAATACTTAATCAGTCAGTGACTGCTCTGTCGCTATGGCCAAACAGATGTTACACCCAACCAGCTATGAGTGGGCGTTCCCAGAGCACTCAACCTATGTCAAGATTTTCCGTGTCTCATTCACCAATAAACACATTATATTGCAGACACTTAATGCACTTTTTGCAAGAATTACTAGTCCGTTTTAGATTTAAAATTGTATTTGCCACAGTATCCACAGTGTCACGTCAATTCTATGAACATCTGATGTACGTATGGGGTCAGAATAATGAGACTTCAAGAAGCAAGCATCACCGGGTATTGGGTATACCCCGAAATCGCATCTGCACAGACCTAAAGCAAGAGACAAAAGCCCCAGTGTTATGATATTGACAGGTTGCAATGTTCATTGCAGGCATAGGGATGCTTGCGGCATTATCGGTACTATTGTGGGAATGGTTGGTGCATTTCATTCTACAAGCAATTTAAGCAAACACAGCGTACTTAATATTAGGCAACTTAGCCACGGTGGTGGCCATGTTTTGTATTGATGTATGTGTTTTCTTACATTTATGCAAGAAGTTGATTTTCAAATACAATGCAAAATTTGCTGACTTTGCGGCAATCAGATGCTTACATTGAATAAAGGTTATTTTGTCATTGTCAATGGTTTGACGTCGTTTATCTATTTGTCAATTCTATTGACAGGACCTGTAAATATACCCTCCTTGGTATTAATATCAAGCGACATAGAAGGTAACACTAAAACACGAACAATGATTGATATCGAACCATCATTGACAAAGCTCGTCAGTTCCAATCTATACATGCACTCAATAAATTGTTCGGCCCTTTTTAAATGAAGGTTAGACAATGTGCCTTTCTTTGAAGTGTCTTTGTAATCACAGTAACATGAATATGACGAGCTATGTCTCGGCCAAGGATGAATAATGTATGAGCGTGTGTAATAAACACATGTCTGTGCAATTTGACACATGCATCTGTTTTTGTAATACCATAAGCAAAGGTTTTTATGTTGGGTGCTCATATAGTAATAAATTAAAATGAATAAGTTTAAGAGTAATCCAAAACCTTGCAGCTAGTTTGCTGTGAGAGATAAGACATATATAGAGTTGACAAATGGGCTTATTTATTGGAAGCCAGGTGCATATATATATAATAAGGTGAACACCATACATCGCACACAGCAAAGGTGGGGTAGAAGACAACCACCAAGTCTAGGCTGAGGCGCCTGGCCACCCCCACGAAGGAAGTGAAGATCGCCCCTATCGGCAACTGCAGTAATTATAAGTCATGTGACATCCTAGCAGGGCGGCAAGCCGATAAGCAACGGGTCACATGTACAAGATAAGGCCGAGAGATCGCCAAACATTATGACATAAACTCACGCTATGATTACAAACGATGCTAAACTACAGAAATAAAAAGCCTGCATATCAATCGATAAAAGTAACACATGATCACCACCATAAAACCAATTTAATTATATGCATATCAAATTATTATTATTTGAATCTCTTAGTTTATATTTTTTTCGTTTAGTGTCATGCTTTACCTTATCGTCTTGTTTTAGTTGTGATTAAGGGGAGAGGGCATTATAGAACTCATTTGATTCATTTCTTGCTGTACGTGATCAAGTATATAGGAGTAAATATGAAGAAATAAGATTGCACAGATTGAGGAGCCGCCTTTTTGGATAAATGAAGCTAAAACGGAAATCCATGAGAGAGAAAGAGCATGAAGTAGAGAGAAAAAACACTGATGCTGTTACAATATCACCATTTGCACCTCCCAATTACCTCACCCACCCCTAGATTCCCATAACAACAAGGCTTCATCTGTTAATTCAAAAATAACGGTGTCACAGTGCAATTTGTTAGAGCTGCGCAATAGATACTTACTAGGTAGCAGAAAAGGATAAATATCAAGCTGGTATATTTAGTCATGATATTATGCACGTTGTATGAATGCATCAGGTATATAGAATCACTAATATCGCTCTATCTTGTGTCGATGAAGAACTGGAAAATAAAGGTGGAGAGCAGGGTATACAGTTACAGTAATATTGCATGCCACAACAATTCATTTATATAGTTATACCGGCGAAGGGCATATTGTATGCAAACTGAACATTATTTGATAAGAATTGTGAGCAACCACTATATCGACAGGGACATCAAAACCGTAAAGCTCAAGTTTTCACTGACGATATAGAAGTGGGAATGAAGAAGTGGAATTCTTCCCTTGAAAATATCAAATTACGTTTATGTATTTGAGGTACATTTGAATCAGATCAACATATAGATCAATAAATTGAAATATATTCAGGGGTAGAGTGAGGCAAAGCTACGTCCTGAATTGGAACAGACGTACGTCTCTTTCATTCATAATAGCTATGAACAAATATGCTTGTGATATACATTATCACACCAAGACAGGGTTGACAGGAGGAAGTGAAACACCGGACCGTCGAGACAATATCGCCAAGCACCGGATTGAAAAACGTCATACAAAGAACTAGAAACTGTACCAAATCTGTTAGAGGTGGCAGTGACTTTCAGTGATTCCAGGTTTTGCAGCGATGAAGTGCCCCGCCACATTGTGGTTGGGAGATTATCACATGATCGGCTGACGAATGGCCACGTGATTGATGATCATGTGGCTCTATAAACACGTGGTAAGTCAGCAATATATGTTGGTTGTTCATTATTCGGGGCAGGTAGTGCTGAGTTAAGTAAGCGGTTAGGTCTACGGATGGAACGCTTCAGAATGCGCCAAAAGTTCTCCTGCATTGATTTGTCCTTTTTGGGCCATGCTAAGTACGTCGACCTGGTGAGGAGATGCCTGAGTAATGCTGTCTGGTTATGGGGCTCAATGTCCTCTAACAAAACCAGAACTAACGAATCCTTGACACCATCGAGCAAACGACCGTGGGCAAACGTTAACTCCACTTGGCACCACTGACTTTTAGCAAAGGCATTGGTAAGAACTGCAATGGTCTTGCGACTTCGATCAATGCTTTCTTGAATGTTCTCCATTATATCCACGCCTGCCAACCAGTCACGGTGATGAATACACAGCTTGAACCCCGCCTCATATTCAATGTTAGGTAGGAGTTCTTTGATTACCCAGAATCTATCCACTTGATTGTATGCAACAAACACGTCGTACTCGTATTGGCCTTGGTCAGCTTCAAGCTTGTATCTTCGATGACGCCATCGCACGAGTAATAAGATGTATCGGAAATGCCATCGAAAATAATACACAAAGAGAGAAGTCACAAGTATAAATGAGACAGGTATTGTGACATATAAGATGACAACAGTTTTCCAATGCAATCTACAGTCCGCCTGTGAAATACCCATCTCCAGTATCCAATTACCTTTCTCTTCTGGAGGAGATGCACATTGATACCATTTTTTCTGCCCGATGTTCATGATGTGGACTCCTCCATGGTGCGCCCAGTCATTAAACCAGAGCAGATGACAATCGCAGGCGAATCGGTTTCGTCCAATAAACAGGGACTGAAGTTTAAGAAGATAATTGAACATGTTCTTATCAATGTACGTGATCCCATTGTCTGATAAAATCAATGTTGTAAGGCTGACAAGAGGCAGGAACAGTAGTGGATCCCATGTTGTGATAGAGTTTCCAGCGATGAAGTGCCGCGCCACATTGTGTTTGGGAGAGTGCAAATTCTCAAGTACAGTTGACTTTTGTTGATAGAGAAATGACATGTCGCAAAATCGGAGGATTTTCACGTCCCTAAGGGTTTCTGTAGAAAACGTACTTAAAGGGTTACGTGAGATTACAAGTCGCTGTAAATTGTGGTACCCTTCCAAATCACCCCTTTGGAATTGCGTTATCCCATTCTCTTCAATATATAACTCTTTGAAAACAAATGGAAGCCCCAGGTTTTTAGCTGAGCTTATTCGAGACAATAGATTTTTGCGCAAATAAAGTGTTTCAAGTGCAGGTGCGTTTCGAAGTGCCTGCCACCAATTGTGTTAATTTATTGTCATCAAGGCGAAGAACCTGGAGGTTTATCAAACCATCAAACGTTCCTTCGTCAATATCTCGTATGCGACAGTTTTGCAAAGATGCAGTTTCTAAGTGACAATGCTTGACTTGTCGGAAAATTGTTGAGTGCAACATTGTCAAGGGATTGTTATCCAATATCAGATTATGCAATTGTCCGTTAATCCCACATAAACCTCTTTCAACTTGCACTGCACTCAGGGTATTGTCTGCAAGATCAAGCTTTTCCATACTATGCAATGGACTGAAGGTGTATTCGTTGATGGAATAGATTTTGCAATTATGCAAAACCATGGTGTTAATAGGGCAATAAATCAAATCTGAAGTGCTGTTGAGGTGATATAATGGAACACCGGAAATATCGAGTGAAAGCAAATGCGTACACCAGTTGGAAGCGCCAGAGAAGTTTACATCAAGATTAACATTTCTCCCGAGTTGCAGTAATTGTAGAGTAGAGCTCGCGCGGAGCCATTACTTGTCCGTCAGCCGATTGCCAGCAATAGTTACTCGCGCTAAATTGGGTAATGTTGATATGAAATCGGCCTTCTGTAGCCTATTGTGTGACAAAGATAACACTTTCAGGTTGCTGAAAGCTGAAAATGAACTTGAGGATATATTCTGCAAAGTGTTGATATCCATCACTAACGTTGATAAAGCTTGACTTGGTAAGTTGACGAAATCAAATGTCTTGGTTGCGGAGATGTGATTATCTTCGAGAAATAATCCAGTCAGTTTGTGCAAATTCCGAAAGCAATTTGGAAAACTGATGTGAGTTAATCTGTTTCTCGGCAGAAACAAAGTTTCTAAATTGGTTAAGTCACATATTGCATCCGGTATGGTTGTTAATCTTAAGACCAAGTACAAGACGCGCAGGTTGGTGAGATACTGGAAGTATCCTCGTGTAACTGGCTTCCCTGCGTATGTTGTAATTTCCATATTCAAAGTGTTGAGGATATACAGATCATCAAGCCCCGACGCCGACCATGTCTGAAGTGATTTCAATTGTAAATTCAAGGTGCCCAATACTTTTTTGTAGAAAATGCCTTACTCTGCAGTGATACGACTTCGAACCTCTTAAACATGATTTCAGCTGCTGATTCTGGAAATCGAGGAATGTCTTGAAAACGAATGTTGGCTTCGTTGCAGGACACTGTCATGTACGGATTTTTGCCGTACTGGCATTGACACAGCATCGGACACCTAGCCCCAGAAATAGCGTATGATAAGTGAAATCCACCTTTAGTCGTGGCTAGTGACGATTCAAAATCGTTCATTGAAATGAGGCCTCCTTGACACTTCAGACGAGTCCATCAGCGTTCTGGCCTCGTGCGTCCTCGTGAAGCAGGATGTATCCTGTTCAGCATTCGATGAATCGGTTACCTATCTTGGCAGATATGAGTGATGTGAGACCACGACGATCGTGGGTCTTGACTATGGGATGACAATGGGAAGGTATTGCTTATCGACCTGAATATCATTTTGTTGATAGCATATTCACATATAAGGCTGTGATTTACGATGCATGAGTGATTCATAGCAGAGAGTCCAAGAGGCATGCTAAGTGGATCTAGTATTACCTTGATCAAATAACGTCGATCAATTAAGTCAGTGAGATATGAGCAGGACCTTAATATCCAACGCATATACTAGATAAATCATATACAGTTAATTATGGTTATCAACTTTAATGACTACCAGTTTCATTGTCGGTCGTGATAATGACTATCATAATTGTTTACCAAAGTCATCAATATCATCATAACGTTACCCTCCGTGACAACAAAGCACCAAGATTCGCTTCACGATAGATGTGATAGATGCAGACGGCATCTAGCGACTACAACCGACAGACCGGCAATAGACGGCCTGTGTCTGAGCCGCCTGACTGATAAGCATATAGGCAAATACACAGGTAGACAGGTCAATAGATGAACAAGCCTGCAGACGGACCCACAGACTGACCGACAGGCCTGTTCGATCGACACTCTAGCTAATAACACCCACTTCACTTGGCACAGAAGATATACGTTGAATTGAACCGGATCTTAAACGACTGGTTAACGTGCAAGGATAAGTTACAGTATAAAGGTCACATGGGCGCCCGAGAAACAGCGAAGGAACAAAAGCATTGTTACCTGTTCTCCACTCAGTAACACCAGCAGGTAACAGCTGACATATCATGTCACTGGCAGCCATAAACCATCCCTCTGAGATCGCTATAACAACAACAACATCAACAAACAGTTTTCCGTGACAACACGATGATTGGTATGATGACAGCGTCATGGACACCTGTGGTAACGCTATCTTGTCCACGCCGCTAACTTGTCCAACGCATACAGCGCTGGGTAATATTTCTGTGATACACGCTTTATTGACACGACTTTCTTTGGTCGTGCGATTTAGTTTGTCTGTTCCATTAGATGAGTTTGGAAAATTTTAGTTCGCTGGTCTCTTCCATTCCATGATTGTATTTGACCTGCTGCAGTTTGGTAATTATGGAAGACTGCCTTGTTATTTTGTATTCGTTTGTTTATTTTGAACTTATAACTACTTCTGTTATTTGTATTCCCGTATTTCGTGGTCGTGAACGATAATATAAAGGCTTCGTCGCTTAGTACTCATTTATGTCAATAGATGTTGCATCTTTGTATTATTTTGAGTCAAGGCAGGATAATTATAAGGCATTATACGGTTATTCAGTCAACCATAAATTCAAATGCCGTTGAAGATATAAATATACTGTTTTGGTACATACTTCTGTGTCATTGCCCCGGACAGGTGGTGGGCTGGACCTACAATCGGCCCCTAAGATCTGCAGTAGGGGCCTACACAATGCCACCTGGCCTCTTATGTGGCTTCCTTGGCGCCACCGAAGGGCTTCGTACATCTGCTCTGCGACCTTGAGGGGAACGGCCTCGGGGGAGGAACCTGAAGCGTTCAATTCCTCCTCCTTGCCGGACAACTCCACCAGCATTCCCTCCTCTGATAAGGCTGGCACGTCATGTATGGAGGTAGGGCCCACCTCAGGGATTCTTGGACCGCAGATTCCCTCATTCACTTCCAGCCGCTCCTCAGCCGCTGTTTTCTTACCCTTCCCCATGTTTCACACAGGCTCACTCAGCCAGGATCCGCTATAGAGCTGTAGGGAATCAGCCCTCTCCGCCGCATCCTAAACCACTGCGAGTTTTTCCCTTCCTTGGCGATCCCCACTTGGTGAATGATGGCCTCCACAATTGGAGCACCGGTTGCCCCCTTATCATCAGTCCATCCACTAGGGCCATAACCAGCAATGAAACAACGCACTGCGTCCATAAGGGTCCTTTTGTATCTCTCAACTTGTCAATTTGCAGACAACCGGGATGTCGTACGCGTCTTATGGATGTGGAGAGTATCACACATTGCCATCAATAACCTGCAGTTTGTGGTGGTAGAGGTATACAATCAACCCACTTTGTGAATTGGTCTACCATAATCAGGATGTACCCTGCGCAGTGGACGCGCTCCATCAGGCATTTAGCATGGTATTCCTGCATAACCTCCGGGGATACAATAGGCCCACTGTATCCTCCTGCATGTCGTAAGAGGCGACTTATAGGGGCAACCTGTTGTTTGTGGGTTGCGACTCGTGTCGGTGGACAATGGGATCCAAGTGGTTGAGTGGAGCGGTCCTTTTGAGGGCCATATCTGCAACACACTACCCCGCCCCGGATTTCGCCTAGGCGAGAGGCTGGAATGGCCTGGTTCAGTCAATCTGCTGGTGGTGACTTGCCCTAGGATAATCGTTTCCATTTTTATCCTTTCCATCTCCATTTTCATTTATCCTAGAAGGCGGCTGCTTAATCAGTTCAATCTTATCTATTAACCTTTCTTGGCACTGTATAACACATGAGTGTTGGTGTGCCGTTAAACCCTATACATACCTTACCTTATACTCCAAAACCAGTGCTCGCATGTTACTGGGCACCACCAGGTGATTTTCCTGTGTATCTTTCTTCTGCTTATAGTTAATTCCATCATTGAAATGCATCAGCTCTTTATTCATCTAGTACGATTTTGATGACTCAAAAACCAGGCTCATTGTGCCGCCCATATATGTGCAGTGGAGAATCCCCAGCACGATGGATTCTGCAAGCACAGAGGATCCGCATCAGTCACAAAGTGACAAGATATTACTGTCACTGTTCCCTGTCGAGTAACAGCAATGGGCGATGGGTCGTGGACGAGATAGGTATTCAGCCCCCCAGGATCCCACTTTAGCCGTGGCTCCACTCCTGTCTCGACAACAGCTCTCCCATCCTTCCCATGTCCTCGCACACAGGTTTGGGGTTGGAACATTGAACATATTAATGACCTGTTCCCCAACCTCCCCTTCCGGTTCCCTCCGTAAACTGCCTTTACTGATTTTGTCCGTGGCCTTTCCGTGCGCTACCTCTTCCCTGCTGCACCCCTCGTGGGTCCGGGGGTAGAATAGGCCCCCTGTATCCTTCTGTTTTCCGTCTTTTTTCAATTTATCCTAGAAGGCGGCTGCTTAATCAGGTCAAACTGGTGTGCTGGTGTGCCGTTAAACCCGAAACTCATTCACTCACTCACACTTCTCTGCTGCCCGTATTGCTCTGAGCTTCATCTACCGTCTACTCAGTACCCCGGCAGCTCAAAACTTCACGAGTGCTCCTCGATAAGTTAACAGTATGAACATATTTCGCAGGGCAGATCACACAATTTGGCTCCAGCCGCATATTTCATGGAAACGTTATTGTTCTCGGGGTCCTCCTAGATAAAGCATCCGCATTGCCATGTTTACCGCCATCCCAGTGTTTGAGGACCATGTTGTACTGTGACAATTCCTCCATCCACCTTGCCAGCTTCCCCTGTGGCTCTTTAAACTTCAAAAGCCAAGTAAAACTTGCATGATCTGTGCGTATGGTGAATGGTCGTCCTTGCAGGTAGCGTCTAAACTGCCGTGTGAACCTCACCACAGCCAGTACCTTCAACCTCGTGGTACAATGTCTGCATTGCTCTTTGGTTAGAGCGTGGCTCCCATATATATAAGCTACAACCCTCACTTCCTCGTTCTGCAACTGACACAGCTCAGCTCTGATGGCCACATTAGATGCATCTGTGTCCAGTATGCCGCTGCAATTGCCTGGACCACCTTCTCTGGGATGTCATAGGCACGAAGAATAGATATTAATTTTCCTCTGTGCACGGTGTCGAAGGCCTTGCGGGAATTGATGAAGGTGAGCACTGCTGGTAGTCTTCCCTCTTTCACTCCTTCCAGTATTCTCCTGAGCGCAATTATCTGCTGGATAGTTGTGTGCTTCTGCCGAAAGCCATTCTGCGAAGTTCTGAGCTGAGGATCTAGAACAGGTCTCAATCTGTAAAGCAGAATCCTGTAGTGTTATTAAGGGTGCTCCAGAGTGCTGGTAGTGCTCCAGTAGCATATGCTCTTTTTATGAAGCTGAGAGCGATATCATCCACCTGGACAAACTTCAGGACATCTGGGGTCACTCCATCTTCACCGCAGCTCTTGCCACACTTGATCCTGCGCTTGGCCTTTGGGTATGGGAAGTTCTTGGAAGACCTGGGAGATGGGCTCATCTTCATTGTCTACCTCCGGTGGACTGCCAAGCAGCTTCTCAAAGTGTGATTGCTACGCAGCCACTCTCTCCCTATCATTCTGCCCCTTGATTTTAGACGATTGAGCTGGTTTTCTCCCTGATACCTCGTTTATGAGTCTCCAGCTTTGTCCGTGTCTGTGGTTCATATGTGCCTCCTCCACGCCTTTGATCTTCTGGGTCAGTTCCTGCTGTTGTATTTCTGCATAAACTTGGTACAGCTCTTCTGTCCGCAGCTTGTAGGCCTCTCTCCGCTCCTCTACCTTGCGATTTACTAGGTAACTCTTGTACGAGGTCCCTTGCCTTCCAAACACTGCTCCTTCCGTCGTACCATGGGGACTTGTGCCAGACATGCCTCCGCAGCTGTTTGGTTGACCTCGGCGAAGCGCTTGTGATCTACAGAGATGTCCTTGTCCTCCTGCATTATTTGGAACCTGTTCCTGATCTCCGGTACATACTGCTACTGCAGCTTAGTGACCGTCGCCAGCTGGCTCCATTGGTAGTTTACCTTCGTTACCCTATACTCACTCACTCACTCACTCCGGTGTGCTTTTCTTCAGAGTATGAGGGGCTGACTGGGATGCACATGCAGGGGAACATTAACTGGCTTCCAAACCTGACTAGGGGGCGATTTTTGTGATTTAGTGCGTTGAAGGCCTTCTGGTAAGGTATCCCCCTTTCCCTCGGGTCCTTGATGCCCCTTGCTCGAAACAAAAAGATGAACACCATAAGGAGAAGATAGCCCCCTTACCCTGGGCTCCTCACGCTAACTGACCCTACCTATCCTGCAACTCAGTCATCGTCCCTCGACCTCCTTTCCCTTACATCTACCTTTTTCCTTAGGGCAGGAGTCGCCTTGGATTAATTCGCTGCCCCCTGCGCCAACCCGACAGCAACTCCCCGACCTTAAAGAAAACCTGTTTCTGAGTGGTTCGCGGAGTTTCTGGCCTTACCCTCACGTTCCCTGATGCCAACAGACTCATGTCCACCTTACCTTACCACACTGTCCTACCAAAGTTGATCCCCTCCCACCCCCCTCCAGCGCCGGTCTATACTATCCTTTCAATCAGGGACGGGAATAGTGCTGACATCGTCCAGCGACTCATTCAGCCTGTTTCTACTTTGACAGATAGGAAAACGGAAAGGCCACTTCTCAGGTCCAGCAATACTTTCCGACATAAAACATGCAGTTGAATTCCTTGACGATGACTGTGTTAACGGATTTTTGAATTCAGTACGTATTCCGAATTACTACAGATCACTGGAGAGAAGGCTGTGAGTGAGAATCACAATATTGTTTTTATTTATCAGTTAGCACACGGCAACATATCGATCTCTCTAGCAGCTCTTTAAACGCATGCACCAGTCCTAGCAAGTTGGATATATCCCACGTTAATTTGTGGATCGCTCTGTGTCTGTTTTCATAATGTTCCCAAATTTAAATGTGTTTTGTGTTACTACACTAAATATGTTTCATCAAATCATATAAGGCTGGATTATGGCGGCGGCCCATTCTGAAATCATGAAAATGGATACTCGTGTAAAATATTACTGGACGGCTCATGGTCGGCACCTAGTTGCTTTCCTTATATGTTGATTGTGTTTGGTCCACCATCACCTTAGTCAGGGTGCATTGCATGATAACAACAAGACCTCAAATGAAATCGTTGTGTTACTCACACTGACTGTTTAAACTTCAGACATTTCTGATAACGAAAAAGCCTCATTTGCATTCACTGTAATGTCCTGTTTAAAATCAGCTACTCAAGGGAATTATGGCACCCAGCAGTACAACGAAGAACGGGAAACACTCTGGTTTGACATTAAACTGCCGATGATTGTAGAATAGTAAACATCATCTCGTGTTTTGGAATATTTAACATTGTAATTGCAGTGACCTGTCAAGCATGTGGTACAACATCGTCTAAGAAATAAATATTCCACGTTTTGCGATTAGCATGTGTTAGAATGGATAATTTGTTGTTGCATTGCTAAAATCGTACGGATCGAGGCACCTGCAATTCCTGCATGACTATCCAAGGACTATGAAGGTTAATGCGCAGGTGTTCTTTTCAAAAGAGTTGCTAATCTCTCTGGATTCTATTGTTATTTATATTACCTTGCATTATTTCGATGTAAGACGTTAAAACCATTCTTATTGTCATAGGATTTCTAGTCCCTATCAGATAGATTAGTGGACATTTACCTGACGCGAAAACAAAGGTGGGCCTCTCTCATGGCTGATTTCGATTCTTATTGAATATTTTAGCATCGTTTATCATTTATCGTGTTGAGAAAGTATCTAGATAAGTATAGAAATGTGTTCATTGCTGCTTTCAAGGTCAGTTACATCAATACATTCCTCTCTCGGACTTACGATGAGCCGATCCCTACAGCGAGCTGTTGAGGAACAGGGGTAGGTTCTGAGTTGCTTCTATGTTGAGAATAACACGATCATCCAATGCCTCATTTCTTTGAGACAGACCACTTAAACTGGTTTATAAATCGCCGAGCTCGATTGGTTTTTCTGTGTGTGTAGGGTATTCGTCGGCCACTACTAAGTGGTCTTGAAAGAGACAGTCATTGCCACAATGTGCACCAAGGACATTTTGTACGAAGAGGCTGATCGTCTCGATGCTGCAACATAGAGCGTGTTGCATACAAAGTGGTAGGGTTTACTTTCATTGCTCAAATTGTTCATACGAGTTTATCAGTTGTCTAATGTCTTACAGTTAGATGTCACAGTGTTGAATATTTAACGCAAGCAATTTTTTTTCCAGATCGCTCTATCCTCCCGATTTACAGACAGTCTTCAAACCTCGGCGTATTTTCCTTTTTCAAAATAAAAAGCGAAGTGGCTGCTTAACCCTATCTTTGTTGTTTTTCATTAAAGTCGCTGTATCAAATAATCTGAGCCATTTTATATTATTGTTGTAAATGAACCCATGACAGCCTAGTGAGCCAGATATAGGCTCAGTCAAGTTGGACAAGTTAGCGGCAGCGGAATCTTCACTTAACGCTATCTTGTCCAAGTTGGTGAGATCGCGTAGGCTTCATGTAGTGATTATAGGACATCAATGAGGCAGAGACATACTGGAAATGAGTCTGAAAGATGAGCCTGATGGTTTGTTGAAGCCTAGTGAGCCAGATATAAGTTCAGTCAAGTTGGACTAGTTAGCGGCGAGCTCCCATATCAGATATTCAGTGATGTTGGGACGTTTTGGCAAGGACCGAATAGATACGATCTTACCATTTTTCCAGCATTTACACGAACGGTGTATCACGGAGATGATGTACTCTGCTTTGGACAAGTTAGCGGCGTGGACAAGATAGCGTTACGACAGACGCCGGTATCTGCAGCATATATATTGGAATTACGTCACCATGCTATTTGTACCTTGGCACTGTAATGACTTGGCCCGTCAAATTCAGCATGGAGGCAAAATGCCACTACCTGTCTCAGGTGGCTGATTCCAGGGATGGTGCTGATGGGTTTTCTTACAAAATCCCAGATGCAGAGGAATCGTCATCATCGTATCTATTTAGCTGCAGTAAGATCAGTTAATGGTGGCAGTGTCATAATCTCGATGAATCCCGCCATGGCGCCATCAAATATGATCGATAAACCTTTGTATGTGACAATCTGTTGTAATATATATATGGGCGCGGGTAAAGCAGAACACCGTTTTGGCACTTTATTTGTGTTAGGCCAAGTTAGTGACAGAGATGTGAATAATTCTTAAACAATATATGAGAGTTCTTGCCGTGGCGTTGGTGGGCGATGTGTTAAGTACTTTTGTTCTTTTCATAATTCCACTTATTTTGGCACGAGTCGGAAACAGAGATAATATGTCCGAGAATCAAAAGTTTTCTGAGGTCCCTAAATGCTCATTTAGACGCCGTTGTTACAGGGTTTGATAGGAGTTATATGATAATAATGATAACCATTATGATAATGATAATGATAATAATAATAATTTTAATTTCAAAATTAATGCCGATCACCTTCTATGATCTTGATGTACGCGATATATTGCAGGAAGAGCTACGGAAGTGGATCTACGCAACATGATGGTTAAATGGGTTGACAAGAGATGATACTTATGTCAGGGAGTAAGGGCTGATGTTATAAACTTAACGGATTGAACCGGAACCTACACCACTAGCAGGCTGATACGTTCAGCGCTAACCATGCTATGCAATATAGTTGATGTAAGTGAGTGAGGGCCGGCACACCACAGCAAGGTCGGTCAACTCAATGCTAACCACGCTATGCAAGGTAGTCGACGCGGGATGTAATTACAACAACATTACAAATAGCGGAAAGTGGATGCTGGAAGCATATATATATATATATATATATGTATATATAAATATATATATACATATGTATATTTATATGTATGTATATACACATATAAATATAGATATATATATATATATTATATGTATATATATACACACATATAATATATATATATATATGTATATATATATATATATATATATATATATATATATATATATATATTATATATACTATAAATATATATATATATGTATATATATATATTTATATATATATATATATATATATATATATATATATATATATATATAAATATATATATATATACATATATTTACAGAGAGTAGAAATACAAGGAATCGAACGTATTATTCTCCCCATGTTATTGTATGGTGTGTATGGGATCATATTCTGGGGTGCGGATGTGTAGTGTTATGTGGGAATGTGGTGTGGATGTGTTATGTAGTGACAGTTATATATTATTGAATGTGTGTGTTTTAATATATTTTTATGTATATATGTACATGGTTATGTGTATTTTTGTGAACTTGTGTATCAAATGAAAGGTTGGAGACATTATGAACAGTGGAATTTCTGGATTTGGGATACGCGAATCGTGCATTTTAAATGTGATGCAGCAGGCGTCTGTCGACTCGGATAGCATTATCCTACCTTCAACTACCGTTTTCGCTGCATAATTGCCTGTCACGTTCAAGGCTTGTTCACTAATTGCTGTCCATGCTCATATGTTGACATTAGGTTAATAACTAATGTTCCAATTACCTGGCTCCGTTCGATTGGAGGCCGTTGTTCCATTGACTGCGTCACGAGTCACCATAAACCACGCCCAAACATGTTGGATTGACTGAGTCAACATAAACCACGCCCAAACATGTTGGATTGACTGAGTCACCATAAACCACTCCCACACACGTCAAATCAACACAGCGCGTTTACCAGAGGCGGGCACGATAATGAGGTACAATGAGTCCTATGAAAACAACATTAGCCTGATGCTTTCAGCCTCAATTATTAGAAGGTATAGGCGTTCATTTGTTCGCTGGCAGTCACATATAATGCCAGTCGTCGGCTGAGGATACATTTACACCAAAGTTAGCATGGATCCAAGTTGCATACAGTCAATAAAAGAGTTATATTCGGAGCACAAAAACCAACAAATGAACCCAAATGTTGGTGATAAGTGCAACGACGACGAACTTCGTTTGCCGCTGGGAATATTCCATATAGCGCTGATGCAGGGTAAGACGTCAATCGTAGAAACGCTCATGGGCCGATTGAGCGAAGAGGAAACACGATTTCTTTTGTCAACACCAGCCAGTCACGACAGACGAGTAAGTCTACAGAATGACTGCCAAGTTCTCAGTGATGTCACTTCCAATGAGCAGGAATATGACGCCATCATTGGGACTTACAATGTTTGCACAACGACAAGCATTCCACAATGTCAGGCTGATTTCGAGTTACCGCTTTTTATGGCTCTGTATAGCTGCAATTCGACCCTGGTCCACTTACTTCTCGAGAAAGGAGCAAACGTCATGCAGCAAGACGGTAAAGGTAACACGGTGATCCACGCCCTCGTGGTCTTCTCAGAGCGGCGAGGTATGGAGTCTGTACAGATGTACAACCAAATTATACAATACCTCATGAGTAATCCTACAACCAAGGAGCTGTTATCAAAAAGAAACAGACTGAACCAGACGGCCTTGGATTTGGCTGCTCAGCTGTGTGTGCCGGAAATGCTGCATGCAATAATGAATACAAACGGCATGTACCGATTCCCTGTGAGGAATTGTGGGAACCATCAGCATATTCTCTATGACGTCAGTGATTATGAAGATGACCATAAGCTCAATTCAATCTTGTACCACTTAGCATTCATGACAGAAAATCAACTTGAGCGGGTGATCCACTTCGGTTTGCTCCACAAGGAACCATTTGCTTCCTGGCTTGACATTAACGCCAAATGCAATCAACCATTCACTGTGGCTTGGATGCTCATTTGGTTCCTGTTTGTAGGATTATACATAGCGTATATCATATTTGGCCGATCCACCGACACTTTTGCATTCAGCATATGCATGCTTACATTGACTTTTATGTGCGGGATAAACGAAGTAGTATCGTTAACAGTAAGTGCACCCACTCTCAATATATTATTGACTCGTTTGTGCAGCGGTCAGTATCCAATATCATTTGTGGTAGGTTACCGCTCGTGTCATGCCATGTTTATAATTAGTATGACTTTAACCCATATTTTCCCATTAATATTCGGTACTTGCAGTACCATGGTGATAAACTCAAATGCATTTTTTCAGGTTACGAACATTTTTCTTGGTGGTTCGTCCATGATGTTTTTCATTCAGTTGAATCAATCCTTAGGACATTTGTATACCATCTTAGAAGATGTGATTAGACAAACGTTATGCTTACTTCTGTTAGGAGTTAGTTTCTTTTCGTTGTTCTCGCTAGGATTATTCATTATTCACACCAGTGACGTTTGTAATGCCCCAACCAACTCTACAATGGACGTCAATGCCACCGCATGTAGTTTCGATACAGTTTCCGGTTCTTTATATGAAGTGTTTCTATTGGTACTAGGCGTTATTTCTCCGACAGACCGGTATTTCACTTCCTCCAATCAACCCACTATTGGTGTGATATTGTATATCACCTGCTTATTTCTGTGTACGTTGGTTTTACTAAATTTACTGATAGCTATCATGAGTGAAAGAGTTGTACGTCTGTGCAAATGGAAAACGCATCTTCTTCTTATTCAACGCCTCAATATATATCTGTTTGTTGATCGACATCGTCGGTCTAAGATAAATCCAATGAATTGGTTAAAATGTACCAAAAATATATGGTTCGGAAACCATAAGCGTTATTTGATGTTTTCCGTCGATGGCTACCATACTTTCATTCCCACTATAGAGAGGTAGATATGTTTGTCTGGATTCCGTTTGCACTTACTTACATATTTATTCCAACTTATAAAAAGAGTAATCAAGGTGTGTACCGTTCTTATTTCAGCATTTACGACTTGCATATGAATTGAACAAAAATAAACGTTTGTATGCGCTAAGAAGTTTGACTGATATATTCATTGTAATAATGTTTAAATTAAACCCATTTCTTGTCGAATCGTTGTTGTGATGCGATGTACTGTGCGCCAATAGAACTCATTTGATGACCTCATTTAATATATATATATATATAAATATATATATATATATATATATAATATATATATATATATATATATATATATATATATATATATATATATATATATATATATATATATATAGAAGTATATGTTTTCATATATATTGATATATGTGTTTCATTGTAATGATGCTTAAATTAAACCCATTTCTTGTCGAATCGCTGTTGTGATGCGATGTATTGTGCGCTAATAGAACTCATTAAATGAACTCATATATACTCACCCTTCTGTCACACACTAAAGTTGGATGTCATATTGGTCAAACAT
>CM067352.1:41917981-41947981 GCA_034190875.2 Urechis unicinctus
GCTTGATAAAACTGCGTGTACATTATGGTAACATAACCACGTTTCCGTTATGTAAGCGCCTATAACAAAGTCAATTTATTTCATGATTAAGCATAAACTGGAGGCAAATTGCATATATGATGTGAGACACATCTGATCCCGCTACCATATTGTCATACAGGCATATGCCTCTTGCATCGATACAAATGTTGTGCTTCTTCAGCGGTCAATCTATGATTGTCAGGGGAGTAAGACGCATATATTGAATCACTATTTGTAAGTGGCATCAATTAATGCGCATCATTAATGTGACCAAAATATACAGATCACTTGTATGCGCCTGGGGGTTTAAGTCTATCTACAAAGCGAGCCACTAATCGTCGACATTAGGCATCGCGCATCACAGATACAGGTGAATATCGAACTCTACACCGGCCGCTTTTTGTTTGAGGAATTAACGGGGATATTGATCCGTAGCCGTTGGCGGCTCGTTTTGACAGGTCCTTGTCTCGGATAGCAGATGAGAGTCGAGGCGCTATACATGCTTGGACATGCTGGTGCGGCTGTCTGGGGTATTTTATTTGTGGTAGAAGAAACATGATTTAATGTGACCGGATAGAGCGCATTCAAATAAAAGACACCTGACTGGGTGGGACGTCTTTCAATAGAAACAACACGAAGTAATCAATATAGGCAGGTGATATAAACCAATACTTTCTAAAGTGACATTTTACCAAAATTGTTTCTTCAAAACTCAGTTTGGTCAGCTTAGCACCATGGATTATAATATGTATTTCATCGACGGCTACTACAAACAAAGGAGGCCTGTTGAAATATGACCTCATTAAGTGCATTTAAACCAGAGTTTATCCGGCAAAGTGACATGAGACAACGAGAGGTATCCATTGCTCGTAAGGTTTTGTCAACATAAATTATTCCCTTGTTTCACATTACACTTAAATACGAACTCCATTTTGTCGGCTTTGCCCTGCTGATTCTAAAGAAAGTATGCACGACATTGATAGTGTTCCACAGTAAAATAATCACCTTCGATGTGCTTGATTATTCTTAATGTTATTAAGCAAGGTGGTACCACCCTAGATGATGCCGTTTATCTCATCGTTGACATTTTACATAACATTTTAACTAAGGCATTAGCATAACTCTTATTCTCTTTAAATTTTTAAAAAGTTTAAATCCAGAAACAAAAACAATTTGGCACAACGTTGTATGCTTCAATATATCTAATCAACCTTCAGGAAAACAAATACAAAATTACTTGGTGAATAATATTCTGTTCAGCTTAACGCCTTACGTTAAACATGTGCCGATTTGCTGCATACTGTGCTAATTGATGAATGTGATAAGCACCATATCTATTGCTGAACTTATCGCGTGTGGAACTGTTAGGGACGAAATAAGCTTGATATGCATGACCAGGTGGAGTGATATGCATGACCAGGTGGAGTGCCATGCATGACCAGGTGGAGTGATATGCATGACCAGGTTGAGTGACATGCATGGCCAGGTTGAGTGATATGCAAGACAAGGTGGAGTGATAGGCAAGACAGAGTGGAGTGATATGCATGACCAGGTGGAGTGATATGCATGACAAGGTTGTGTGACATGCATGACCAGGTGGAGCGATATACATGGCCAGGTGGAGTGATATACATAACCAGGTGGAGTGATATACATGACCAGGTGAAGTGATATGCATGACCAGATGGAGTGATATGCATGAACAGATGGACTTATATGTATGACCAAGTGGAGTGATATACATAACCAGGTGGAGTGATGCATGGCCAGTGAGTGATATACATGACCAGGTGGAGTGATATGCATGACCAGGTGGAGTGATATGCATGACCATGACCATGACCAGGTGGAGTGATATACATGGCCAGGTGGAGTGATATATACATAACCAGGTGAGTGATATACATGACCCAGGATATACATGACCAGGTGAAGTGATATGCATGACCAGATGGAGTGATATGCATGAACAGATGGACTTATATGTATGACCAGGTGGAGTGATATACATAACCAGGTGGAGTGATATACATGACCAGGTGGAGTGATATACATGACCAGGTGGAGTGATATACATGACCAGGTGGAGTGATATACATGGCCAGGTGGAGTGATATACATAACCAGGTGGAGTGATATACATGACCAGGTGGAGTGATATGCATGACCAGGTGGAGTGATATGCATGACCAGGTGGAGTTACTGCTTCGGATTCACGCATCGGAACTACGCTTTAACAAAGCATATGCTCTATATGGTGTAATGGTACGTACATAATAGCAGAATGCAATCGTATAACTAATTATGATGTAGTGAACGGATGGCACTTTATCACTTTGCTTTAACAAGAGACTATATATATATATAGTGATTTTTATATATATATATATATATATATATATATATATATACCAGGTATATATACCATATATATATATATATGCATATACATACTATGAGTGATATATATATATATATATATATGAGAGAGATATCATATCTGATATATATATATATATCAGGTGAAGTGATATATATATATATGCATATAGATCTATATATATCTCTCATCTATATATATATATCTGACTATATATATAACCAGGTGGAATATGCATGGCCTATATATATATATATATCTATCATATATATATATATATATATATATATGACAGTTGACGTCGACGAAAATAGGACTGGGTGCGATACAGGCAAACAGCCCCCTGTTTTGTGTTATAGATATTATGCATTATCAACATTGTTATTGCATGTTAGCATTTACTTGGTCCACCTGGCTGTGTAGTGTGCCATGACAAAGACAGTTTCAACACAGTGGTGGGATTAGGCACAGCCCACTGAGCACTGATATCAGAGATGGTCTCCGATTACTTGCTTTCCGTATTGCAATCAACGAGTGTACAAAACTGTGTATTGAAAATTGCAGCTTTAGGCCTGACAAAGAACTATTCCCGCTGTTCATATTTGGCTTTGTTTCATTGATGGAGGAAATGGTATGGGTGTCGCATCTGTTGCAAACGTATATTCCTACCGCCAGGCAATGTCGACTCATAGATAGGGTATAGAGTCTTTTCATGTTAATGTTCGTACATTGAGCCAGAATTGTATATGCCTTGTACGGGGGTATACACGCCTTGACAGTTAATTCGTAATTAGAGATTAACGCGCTTAACTGTATGATGGGCCAGGTGTACTATGACTGTCTAGATGTAATTGTTTATGTGACGTAATCTCTCACCAGGTGTTTTGCTATTAACGTGAATAAACCTAAGTACTGATGTTAGTTGATGCAATCACCAACACTTGCAGTTGTTCTACAACCCCGGTCTTTGGTGCCGATAAACAGCTTATATTTGGTCAGAGACTAGGTTTATTTATAGAAAGAGGGAAAGGGGAAAAGTATATCATAGGAAGGTATATTATACCACAGCTTGATTCAATATCAGATAAAGGATACATAACAATGTAAGGCATACTATGGTTTACTTTAATACTTATCGTATATAGCAAGTGCTATGCTACGAATTATTTGCCATCATTATCTAAACTTTCAATTAGGTTTAAATGGTTTGAACGATAGCTGATGTATTGGTAAATAGATGCAATTTAAAACGCCATGTGTCACGTTATGACTTTTTTACCTATAAGACTGCACAGTTTCAGGGGACGAGCAGTACACTTGTCAATTAGCTGTATGACTGATGTGTGCATCAGTCAGAAGCCAAAGTAATCTTCGTACCGATACGATATTTGAGTTAATGTTATTACCTGTTGAGGTCTACTTTGTGATATTGAAGCTGCGTATGCAAATCAGAGCGTGCATTTGAGCTGACCATGTCTCCTCAATATCCCTGCCTCACTCTCATGTACGTTTCTGATCTCATTTGGAGAGCCTAAATGGTGAAGGTATTACCACTAGGTTATGTGTATTAATGTCAGCGGTCATGTCACGACGTTTATTTTGTTTACTAACGTCACAAATACCGTGTGCATAGATTATTATACACATCCTGCCATTCTGAGTGCAATATCGTAGTGTGCTGCTCGATCAGCCATCTATTAGACCTCCAGCTGCAATGAATAAATCCTGGTACACGAAATTTATGGCCACCACAATGACCGCGCTAAATGACGGGCGAATGTTATCAACCATGTTGAGCTACTCAAGGAAATGGAATTCACATATAAGCCAATTTAGTTGTTATTGCTTATACTATGATTCACTTGCAAATTTAGTTTAGATAGGATGGAATACGACAGCCTTGTCATATAAAATAAGTCCTTGGTACTAAATGTACGACGTGTGTACTTTTTTATACGTGTTGGTGTTAGTCAGCTTCGATACAAATACACATTTCATCAATACCAGGGTGTATGTTTGGTGTTCAAGGGAGGTTTAAGCCAAGAGGTCTATCAAATACGCTATGTATAATTAGTCTGATTCGTCAAATACAATCATAGTGTTGGAAACTGATGACTCGCTGGATGTATATTTCATATTTTATGGTTTGTAAAAAAAAATAAAACCATAATTCATTGATCCCAGGGTAATTGGGTTGTAACAAATTGGAAAGAGGGTAGTAGTTGTACAATTACGGTATTGTTAAACAATAAATGCATTTTATATTTGGTACCTCATTGAAACTGGGCGCTATGTTGCAAGCATACATCCTTGATTGATATATACCTTGTGGGGGAAAAACTAACCTTAAGTTGAGAAAAAGATTTGGCCTACATATTAACACTCTGTTAAGAGTCATACTCACTCACTGAGACAACAGCTACGTCAAATCTAACTACATATGGACCCATAGCCTACAAATGATTAACAGTGCTGTACAATGCAGCAAAGCACACCATTAGTATACAAATGTCACCCTATTCATCCATCAGATATTTCCTCAATCGAACTATACATCTTTGTAGTTAGGTTTACATCGATGTCACATTGTAAGGGTTATTGCAATGTACTACTGAACACAAAGAACGGACAATACGACAAAATGCTAAATGTGAGCGATGCTCCATGCAGCCAAGTGTAATGACACAAACAATAGATAAATTGCTTACAATGTCGACTCCATCGAGGTACATTAAATCCATTTGCATTTCACATCATTTTAGCAATATCATGTCTGCTAGAAGTGTGAACTGGGACTGAAGCGATGTGTTCACTCGGGTTTTATGCAATGACATCTGTGTCTCACTCGCTAAATACCAGCCAAGAGCTATACCTCTATTTCGTAAGTAACAAACACAAAACAATATTCCCCTTAAAAACATCCCAGAGACACATCAAGGGGGATTTCATATTAATATATATATCACACAATTTGTGAGTAGTACTTATATTCCGTTAGAGGTGTCTTCAATAACAAGCTATTTGGTTGCATCAATGTACAGTTTACAAATACTGTGTGGAATATTACGGCATCCGAATAACACCTTGGCTTGGGTAGCATTGCTGGTAAAGGTTTATAAATGAATGAGCGATCAATATGCAGCTTCCATAGTCCTCCTTTGATCATTCATTGGTCCCAATGGAATAAACATTGTTAAATAATCGGCTCGCAATAGCGTTAAGCTCGTTCTGTATCCGGAAATTGTATAGCATCGAAACTGCCGCGGAAGTAATCCAAAGGTGATACACAACGGCGCTCTTCTCCCCAGAAGTCTGAAATGTTGGCCACATTACCAACATCGTGTCTATGGTCGTGGAGATATTGACAAACGCCGCATGGATATGGCATGTTAGACAATGATGGCTCACTAGGATGTTTGCAGCTCACAGCGTTTTTCCTCCTGATGTATTCATTAAACAAACTATCATTCTGGTCTAGTTTTGTCAGGAAATGTGCCAGTTCTTTGGGTGATTTGAAATCTTTTACATCCACATAAGTTTTTTCGGGAAGGTGAGATTTGTAATCTATGCCACCTAGTACGATAGGTATTGTACTGATCGGTTGCAGGTAAAGTCGCCACAGCTTTTCTGTAACATACCCTTCGCATATGCTGTTCTCAAATGACAAATAAAACTTGTAATCCTTGTCCAGGACAGTTTTGTCACAATCAGACATATTGTTCCCTCTCCCACAGGTATAATTCCCACAACTTCCCCACACATCCACCTGTATGTACTTACCTAACTCTTGAGCATATAACTCCCTCTTTGATTGGGTAGAGCAATGGCTGACAAACCATGCTACCAGGCGCGTTTTTCCTGCCGCATAATTTATGAAGCTTGCTTTCTTGATTTTGGTATCATCAATATGACACACTCTATGTCTTGATAACATTGGTATGTTGGATTCCATACTTATTGTTGAGGTCAAATTAAAAGCGTCCTGAAATCTGTCCATCTGTCCGTGTTTTTTATACCACGTTTGTGGGGGTGCCTCCGTGTCATAGAACAACCATTTCTGACGAGGCAGCCGAAATATTGGCATGTCATTGGGCGCGATAAACAGGCCACGAAATATAATGACGTCACTTCTGTTGTACTCCTTCCTGTCATGCAGAAGTTCACACGCTTCTCCTTCGCGTTTTTGGCATGTGTCAAATTTCCAGAGTCCGGAAGTTTCTGCTGTCCATGCTAATACGCGAATCACACCACCAGATATAGCATCTGTACCAGATGATCTGTTGGCTTCCACATAGCCATATGCGGGGTCTGAGTTAAAAACCACGGCTGGCTTGGGAATGCACACCTTCATGTTAGTGTTAATACAAAGCTTTGGTTCGGAAAACAACATAAATATACATGTTACCACAGCAGCGACCAGGAAGCAAGTGGTACTGTCAATGAAGGCGTAGTGTCCATGTGCTGTCAACCTGCATCCAGGAAAAGGACTTTATTTTATTTAGCTTACATTTTAGTAGCATTGGTTTAACACATCTGAAGCGGCTTGCACCATGCAGCCACGAGTTTGCTTCTACAACAAAATGATCACTTATATAGTATACATTTGGCAGTGGGGGGGGGGGTGAACATTAGTTCATTCAAACAATTAAAACAGAAGGTACATTATGTTGACAGGAATTAACTAACTATATTGTATGAAATAAAATCTTTTTTTACGTATATTCTATCTGAAACTGTCTGGATTGTGTTGCCACATTGCATCGTACAATGTGTACTACAACGTTATTCATTCACGTTGTATTCTTCACTTTCGGCAAAGACCAATGGAACTTACTTGGTGTATACCATGATGCTCAGCTCCGGTGTTAATCCGCTACGGGCAGCGTACTTAATGTTCATGGGAATATTTGTCGAAGTGTGGAAACGTGTTTCATTCTACTTATAATACCATTCAGATGATGTGTTTTTTTTTACCTGAAACTGCTTTTGCATGCTAAGTTCCTCACAGCTGCTGGACGGACATATGGTAACTTTTAATCAATAACTTATGTTTTTCAGTATCTATGTTGTTTGACATCAGAATGTCATGAGCACATTTGTCGACCATTCATGTCACTAACTGTAAATGACCTCATGACCTCTTTAACCTCGGATGTACAAGTATTCGTCTTGTGACAACATAATGACAACAAGCTAAGCGAGTCAGGATATTGATAATTGCAATTATACACATAATCATGCACCATTTGCGTATGTTAAAGGCGTGAATGTGTAAGTTTTTATGCAACCTGCCAGTCATAAATCACGGCTAGTACCCAGGTATTGTCATGCACGCCATATCTATTCTTGAACTGATGCACATTGCTACACGCATATCGCTTGGCAAGAGCAGACTGTAAAGTAAGAACCGCCGCGCTGTGAACCCGACTGAATCATTTCGTATCGTGCTGTAAGGAATAAAATCAACCCACAATTAGTCTGATGTTCATGACTAAGTGGAATTGGTGCTTGGGGTCAACAACTCAAATGGTATCATTGTGTAATCCATATGAACACTTTAAGCTTGAACAAAGCATATGCGTGTATTGTGTAATGGTGCGCACATAATATCATGCAGCCGTAGTATTCATTCATCGGTTGCAAACAGGTGGCATTGTATTACACGGCTCTAACGACAGCCATATACAGATGGCCGGTCACGCGTAAGCTTATTAACCACCCACGAATATCAAATTACATATGAACAGAAGCTTTAATATTTGTTCGAAACGAATGCAACTCAGGCGTGAGCACTAACAACGTGCTGTTATTGTCAGATTACACACGCGGGACACTAGAGCTCGCATTCGAGACACGACATGGATTGACTTGTATATATATATATATATATAGATAGATATATATATATATATATATATATATATATATATATATATAGAGATATATATATATCTATATAGAGAGAGATATATATATATCTATATATATATATCTTTCTATAGAGAGATCTATATATATCTCTCTCTCTCTCTCTGTTTATCTCTATCTCTATCTACCTCTTTCTCTCTCTATCTCTGTTTTATATACTCTAGATACCTATTTCTCTATCTCTATCCTCTCTCTATACATCTTTCCTAGATAGATATATCCTCTCTCTCTCTTTATACATATATATATGGGTTTGATATATATATCTCTCTCTCTCTCTCTCTCTCTCTCTCTCTCTCTATCTCTCTCTCTATATATATATCTATATATATATATATATATATATATATATATATATGTGTGTGTGTGTGTGTGTGTGTGTATCAAGCTATTAACAAATACTGTTTTAATTTGAGGGCATCCGCATAACACCTTGGCTTGGAATGGATGGCTGGGTAAGTTAAGGAGTGAGCGATTAACATGAAGCTCCCATAGTCCTCCTTCGACCATTCATTGGTTCTACTTGAATAAACATAATGTTTAACATTGCCTTCGCCATTGTGTCAAATTCCTTGTTTACACAAAGTTGTATAGTATCGAAACTCCCGTGGAAGTAATCCTGCACTGATGCACACCGACGCTCTTCTCCCCGAATTCTGTCTATGGTCGTGGAGATATTGACAAACGCCGCATTGATATGGCACGTTAGACAATGTTGGCTCACTAGGATGTTTGCAGCACAAAGAGTTCATTCTCATTATGTATTCGTTAATAAAACTATCATTCTTGTCCGGTTTCGTCATTGTGATTTGAAATCTTTTACATCCAAAAACTGGAAGGTGAGATTTGCAATCTATGCCACCTAGTATTGCACTGATCGGTTGCGGGTAAAGGCGCCAGAATAGAACTTGTAATCCTTGGCCACACACATATTATTCCCCCTCCGACGGTTATGATATCCACAACTTCCCCATACATCCACCTGTATGTACTTACATAATTCTTGAGCATATAATTCCCTTTGATTGGTTGGTCAGTGGCCACACTACAAGGCGCTTTTTTTGCTGCTGCAATGGGAGACCGTGTTGCGGTTTTGTCCGAGAGGTGGCGGCACAGAGCAATGCGGTCCCAAGCTCGACCGGAAGTTATCAGGTTATGCCTTTACTTCGCGGTTTACGCATAAATACAAGAGATTCATTTACATTTTGTTTCACTTCGACGAATAAAATTTCTCGCCCTATGTCACGCGATCATGAGATATGTGATGGTGACGACATTTAGGGTAAAGCTGTCACTGTCAATGCGCTGTGCGTAGCGCATTCTGTGGTGTCTCGGACCACTGTGTCCAAGACGTTCGGTTCATATGGATTAAGTTCATGTCCCTTCAATGGTGTGAACTGAACTTATGGCCAAGTGGAGAATTGGTACGCTATTACGCCCCAACTGATTTCAAGCACAAATTCCCAAGTACTAGGGTAGTTTTAGATGGGACAGATTGTCCAGTCACTAAGCCCAAGGCACCACTGGCCCAGCTGGCCACTTTTTCTACGTACAAGAACCGTAACACAGTGAAGGTGTTGGTGGGAGCTACACCAGGAGGCCTTGTGTCCTATGTGTCTCCCTCGTATGGCGGCGCAACCAGTGACAGGCAGGTGATGGAAAGGTGCAAACTACCAGAAATGTGTGACCAGGGTGACTCGGAAATGCCTGACAAGGGTTTTGTCATGCAGGACTTATTTGCTCCCTATGATGCCACCGTAAATATACCAACCTTTTTCAGTAAGACTGACAAGGAAAGTGGTGCAGAGAAACCGGAAGATTTCCAGCAAGAGGGTGCACATTGAGCGGATAATAGGATTGGGAAAAACCTTCAAAATCTTGGTGGAACCTATGAACCACTGTGAGGTCCAGATTTCCTCTGACATAATCTTTGTTTGTTATATGTTATGTAACTTTCGGCAGTGCATTGTCCCCATAACTGCCTAAGGTGAAGTTTAGTGTTTGTGAAGTGTGACTGTGTATGGTTTTAAGTCTATCCCACTCAGGGTGTGATATTATATGAATCTCAATACTGTTGAAGAAAAAAATGTTTTTCACCTTATTCATGTTTGTCCCTTTCATTGAATAAGTGACTGTAGAAGCCCCAATGGGTTATTTTTTTATAATTCAATTAAAACACTTTGTACTTTTCAAGTTTTAAGAGTTTATTATACATTCCACCACATGCAATATGCAGGTAAATGTTTACTTAAAGAAAAAAGAAATCAGTGCACAAGACTACTCAGTAAGATAAATTGTGAAAAAACATTGAATCAAGTATAGCATCTTTGAAATAGTCCCTGTAAAACACCTCTAACTTTGAAATCATAGTAGTAATAAACTCATTGTCACGGGTAACTGGAACCACTTCCATACTCTGAGACTTAAACACAACAAGATGACAAAGTTGACTGTTCGTGCAAAAAAAACTGGCCCTGAATTTGGTAATAGTAGTCCTGTTGGCTCATTAGGATACCGTGGTCAATGGCTTTGGCCCGAATCTGGTTGACGTGGGTCAGCGACTTCGCCATACGGACCAAGTCTGTTTTGATAGTTGCTTTGCATATCCAGCCAAATTGGGAGGACTGCAGTCTCTTACATCTTTCTACGTGCCAAGCTTTATTACTGGCTTGTCCCAAAGTTGTATCCCTCACCTCTTGGCATTGAGCTTCCGTGATGTGGGTGATGCCTTCATGCTGAAGTTTGAAGAAGTCAATTGCATATTGGTTTGCTGGGGGGAAGAGCTGCAGGATAGGCATGGGGCAGGTGGATGTGCAGGTGAAGATGATGCACTTGTTCCTGAAGGATCATGGATAGTCTGTCATTGAGCGGTAGCTGTATGGCCCGGGGTCAAAGTCGCCATTGCAAGAAGTTGCTGACCCCAGTTTCAGGTTCTGATCCTTGACAGGCGATCCCTTGAACTTTTTCGTGTGATGGAAGGTCTGGAGCTTCTCTGTGCAGCTTTCCTCAAGTTTAAAGTTACCAGACACTTTAAAATCACACACACACACACACACACACACACACACACACACACACACACACACACACACACACACACACACACACACACACACACACACACACACACACACACACACACACACACACACACACACACACACACACACACACACACACACACACACACACACACACACACACACACACTTACAGTGTGCCTCCGGGCCCATCCCCGCACCGCAATCACACTGGCACTCCACATCAACCTCGTACTTCACTGACCTCTGGTGAAGAATTGGTCAGAGTCCAAGTCAGAGGTAGCTCGCAGGGGATGGAGGAATCCTTCAGCGTATAATCCTTTTGCGTCTTTGGTAAGCTCTTTGTTGACGGAGCGGAGATAGGCAATCACCTGGGCCACATCAAAGCAGGGGAGCAGGGTGTCCGCTTTGATATCCATATACCTGATAATACACAAACACAATAAACTTAGAATACACAAGCATAATCGACTCAGAGGTAATGTGATAAAATTCTGACAGCTAATCATTCATAATTGATAATTAATCACTAACAAAAATTCACATCTTCTACTCCATTGAAATTCTTACTGTGGTCATAAGCCTGAAGAAAAGATGGCAACACCTTCAATAAACCACAACCGTTTTGACTGGGTTATACAAGTGGCGATAACAAGCAGTTTTCTAATAATCCCCATACCCAGGCCTCTTCTTGTATTTAACCAAGTAGACTAGAAGGGTGGGGGTCGTAATAGGAAACGTTAACCCAGTGTTCTGGATGTTTAAAAACAACAGCGTCAGATTATCTGATCGAAAGGGGGATGAAATAGTATCAAAACAATTATTAAGAAAAAGGACAGGGTTATTACATGAAAGGAATGTGGTCATCCCGACATAAACACAAAATCTACGGATCCTTGCCAAAGAAACTCACCTTTCAATAAGTTAAATTTTTCGCCCGCTAATCTTCGCATTTCGCTTCTTCATCTCTATTTTCAATTGCTGTAAGGTCAGACGGCCGTACTAATCCATCACTGATGATTTGCTCCCATGTTACCAACGATATAACTCGAAAGGTTTCAATAAAAAAATAACGATGTTGCGCAACCTTCTATCGTAAACTGTGTGTATTTGAATACCGGAAGCGGGCGAGGGACCGCATTGCTCCGTGGCGTCGCAAAGCGGATTAAAACTCGAGGTCTCTCATTGTTTTGGAGCTTGCTTTCTTGATTTTGGTATCATCAATATGACACACCCCATGTCTTGATAACATTGGTACATCCGATTCCATACTTATTGTCGAGGTAAAATTAAAATCGTCTTATAATCTGTCCATCTGTCCTGTTCTTATGCTAATACACGAATCACACCACCAGATACAGCATCTGTACCAGATGATCTGTTGGCTTCCACAGACTCATTTGGGGAGTCTGTGTTAAAAACACGTTTGGTGTTGTTATGCACACCTTCATGGTAGTGTATATGTGAAGCCTTGGCACCGTAAACAACAAATATATACATGTTACCATCACCGCTACCTGGAAGCAAGTGGTTCTCTCTATGAAAGTTGAAACCCTAAAACAAGAACAATATGGCACTACTTTGTATACTTCGATATACGGGAAAACAAATCAAAACTTACTTGCTGAATGCTCTGTGTTAATTATTACAATAATGCAACTGGCAGCCTCGACCGTGTAAATGCTATCAATGATACAATTGAGACGATGATCAAAGTACCTAAGAACCTGGTATTGTATGTCAAAAACAACACAGCTGCTGCACGAACATATGACCACATATAATCTATAACACCATTGTATCTATATGATAATACAAAAAAAAACCCATAACGCCAAACATTTTAAATGTTGGAGTTTGCGGCACTCCGTGTTAATGTGTTAATAAATGATTGTCATACGCGCCATAACAATTCCTTAACTGACGCGTATTGCTTGATAAGAACATAATGTTAATACACGTATTTTAGGAATGAAATTACCCCCAGTTAGTCTGATATGCATGACTAAGTGCAACTGTTGCCTAGGATCAACACCTCAATCGGCATCTCCGTGTAATCAATAACTTAACAATATTTCACACAGCAGTATTGTATAGCGGCATGCAACCGTAGAGCTAATTATTTGGTGTGCGGGTATATTGCATCGTTTACAGCAGGCATATGAGCAGATCGGTCACGTGCCAGCTCTTTAAGCAGCTCTTTAAACGAATGCAACTCATGTTGGATACCGGTAATGTAGCATCCAAGACGCGAAGTAAATTGCCTTTTGTGTCGCTCTAAGTTGCATTGCCACTGCAAACCAAAACATTACACACACACACACACACACACACACACACACACACACACACACACACATATATATATATATATATATAAATATATATATATATATATACATATATATATATATGCATATATATATAAATATATATAAATGCAAATATATCTGTGTGCATATCTATCTATATATATGCATTTATGTATATATCAGTTGATATATATATATATATATATGCATAAATATATATGTATGCATATATATGTGTGTACATGTATGTGCTCACACACATATATATATATATATATATATATATATATATATATATATATATATATATATATATATATATATATATATATATATATATATATATATATATATATATATATTCGTCAGCTATAGATAAGTATATATATATGTACACGTTGTCAGCTAAGAAACATATGTACAGTGATCACATATGACAACAACGTATTTCGATCAATCATATTAATTGTGAGTGTCAAAAACGACGATAAACGGGTCAATAAAGCCCAGTGTAGAATTCGCCTATTTATGTCGTATATTGACGATATGATCCATCATTAATCCGGATTAAAATCCTGTATATATAAATCAATGCCAGGGGAATCCGTGCTTCTTATAGCAGCTGCTGAGTGGTAAACAGGCATGGTCAATTATTCTGTGTACATAGTACTGTATTTCAACAGCAGAAGGAAACAATACATTATGATTCAACCGCATATTCGATTGTAAATGATAAATAACATTGTCATCATTATAGATGTTCTCTATACATTTGACATTGCACTCCTTGTGTCAAGCTTTTATATCCTTTTATATCACGCAACAAATAGCTACTCATGCGATTTTATGCACCGAAGATCTCTAAAATCCAGAACGGAAGCTCTCTGACTTCTCGGATTAAATGCACTTGGCTCTCCCAAATGCTGAATGACTTCTGGGGATGGTGTTGTAAAAACATTCTTTTTAGTTCAAACTTGAGTAATTGGTGGCTGTAGATCATATGTGCATGGCTAAGTGAGTTACAATAATGCCATTTTAAACATTGTAGTCCTTTATTAACGCGTTACAAACAGCATTGATCCAGGCAGCATTTCCTGATGTAGTTCACTGAACTGATTACCTCTGGAATCAAACTGCCATGATATTCTGCGTCTTATTCGTTCAACAGAAATTGACAGGGACTGTAACCGGAGAGAAATCGTACGGCAGAAAGCGGTTGGGACTTATTCGTACACCAGAACTCACATAGCTTCTGGAGCAGAAATGGACTTGCTTTTCAGCACAAATAACATAGAGCAGCACAATAGCGACTGTCGTTTTTTGGTATAGGCTACCCCCGAGGCTCGAGTGGGTCGAAAAAAGCCATTTTTTTCATGAAAAAAACCTGTTATTCTGGCGCCAACCTTCTTTGAGGGCGTATTTTAGTCGTGCATTTGTGGCTTCATGGGGCGAGCCTTGGCCCCAGCCTCGTTTGGAACCGCAGCTCTCTAAACCACGGGATCCCCCACATGCATATATGCAGCCAGCAGGCCTCACGGGTCAAAGTCCGCCCTCTGTGACCATATTTGACAACCATTTAGACTAACAGAAACTCACATGGACTACACAATGACTCATGCAGAGAGAGCAAAGACCGTACGCAAAGAATTGGAGGCAAGAACTGGGAAGCACCCACCTTATGCCTTTTCTAAGACAGCCTTGGAAGAGCAGGAGGCGCAATTGAAGGTCCTATAGCTGCATGAGGTGGTCCCGAAAGTTATCAATGAGATACCGCCCCACAAGATGCTCCTTGGACACGCATACGAAACTGCCAAAGATGAGTTTGACGTAGATGACGTGTCGATGCTATTTACAACCTGGAGCATCAACGCGGACTCCGACGCCGGGCTCACCACAGAACGCGCAAAAGAAATCCTCGAGAAGCTTGCGTCAGGCAAACATCTACTACGAATCAAGTTTCTGCAGGAAGTCCGAGGGGGCGAGTGGCAGCTCAGAGATAAATACCTGCCCGTGCAGGATAAGAATAAGAAAATCGTCCTGCTGACAAAACACACACGCCCAGAGGTCTTGGTAAGAATCAATCAGAAATACTATAGGTATGCATATCCGGTGACGACAGTCATCTACCGCACATATGCGGTCCGTGAGGCAGATGTCCAAAAGCTGACCCCGATGAAAGAGAGCACAAATGTCAACTGCGTGGCCATGCGAGTCATGGAGCATTTCATGCGGCAGCAGATTGGCAACGGATTGACTGAGAAAGTAAAATAAATATTCTAGAGTGGAAGAAAGGGTGCACGACGCCGGAGCATGGATAGGTGATCTACCTGTATTAGAAAGCATCCTTTCTCGCAGCATTGTCGTTCGTGGCATTGCCGGCGGCAAAATATACCAGGGCATAAGATATAAGCACTGGGCTCTCATTCACATCGTTTTTCACAATGGCCATGCCTGGTCGGCCAATCGCTCGTTTCCACGCACCCGCACCGTAAATTTCTATGAAGGCGACATCTGGCAATCAACTGAGGAAACCCTCAGCAATCGACCTTGCGCATTGTGGTTACTGGGGCCCGGCCACCCTGAACATTGACCAGTATGTACTTGAGGACGGCGCTCTCTATCGACCTCGGGCTCTACAAAAGCATATACAGACTGTGTGCACAAATCTTGGGTGCCCTGATCTCCCCGATCGGGCTGTAGGTGCTAACCACGCAGCCAGCATACATGCACGTGAGAAAAACCAATGGCGACCTACACCTTCTGGATATCTCTCCGACGTTCAGGCTGCCTGCGTTGATTAAAGTCACGGCGGGTTGTGGAAAAGCATGGATTATAAAACAAACGATGTGACCGAGATCCACATGAAACACTCCTATCCAGCGTCCATTCAGGGACTGGGTGATTGCGCTCCCTGGTTTGCCCGCTTCGGTCACCCACGCCACTGGTTCCGACAAGTAGCCATCAACGGATCACTGCCTGGGCACGACGCCACAGGATTTGCAGAAGTGGTTGGATGGGAATTTGCAGCAGGAGTACATCTTGTGGTCGTGCACTGGATAGGCGGTCATTTCAGAGAAAAGAAATGGGTGCCACTTGCGCTACTTGCCTCCCTAGTGGAACGCCGGGTCCTCGTCTCACTCCACCTGCGAGAGGCCATCATATCCTTTGTAAAGCAAACAGACGTGTGGATGCATTCCGACAGAAATTTGGGCCGTAACCTGATCGGGAAGCTCACACAGGGACAAAGCGTAGAGTGCAAAAACCTTACCCGACGCCTGGTAACTGATGAGGATGAGAAAGACTTCCTAGTGCGTGATATGTCCGCCAACGGAAATCTTGTTGATCCCGATAAATGTCCACTTGGCTGACATACTACGACGGCAACCAAGCTCAATATACTCATCTGAGGGTCAGCGTGCTAGACTATGTGTACATTAACCTGATATCCATGCTACAGCGCTTCATGCCGGAAGAAGTGGTGCGAGTGGCCACCGACTCCATCTACATCTACAAAGAAAGCGACCTGGTGCCCAGCTATGCCAGCAACGCCACCGGGCCCTACCTGGTCCGTGGCGAGATAAGGGCGATATACCCAAACAGGCAGCCGAATATGCTTCTTATTCTCCTAGTATAGGAATGCAGGTGGCAACGAAAGCGAAGCTACCATTCCATTCACGATCCCCTGTCCACAAAGGAGCTCTCCTACCTGGCGGGTAGTGATGGCAGTGGAAAGACCACATGGGCAATAGATCTATTCAAAGACGTCCAGCCTCTTGTGCTCACGCCTACTCATCGCCAAGCCAAGAGCATGAGAGAGCGGGGCGCTGGTCGTACGCTGTGGGGACCCAGGACAGCCTCCACTCATCTCTGGCGAGCCCCCACACCAATGGTTGAGAGACCATACCGATTACTACGAAACGGTGCTTACAGACTATAGTGCTAAGGATCCGGCACTACAAAAACTAAAGCAATCCATGCGGCTCAAATCCAACACCACACAGTGTAGGCTGACACGGAAAGCAACGAACCTGTGGAAATGGGATGACTTTGTCCAGCGGTGGCATCCAGGGGATATGGTCCTAGCCTCACGTAAAAAGATACGCGTCCAGATCATAGACATCCTCTCCACCATACCGGTGCCGCTGATATATCACACAAAGAGCATTCGTCATCAGAACAGGCTTGTTGCCATACCCGGCGGTGGTAGTTCCAACCTTGTTGTCAACAACGTGGTGCAGGTGCCGCTCTCTGTGGTAGGAACTCCGGCCTGCCCCGAACCTGGCAGCCTGTCAAAATGGCTACGCCAACACAATTCATAGCTCCCAGGGCCTTACCATCTAATCACCGCAAAAAGTGGGGGCCACCCTCACCCAATGCTGATCCGCCCCCAAGCGACCTATTTGCCTGCCCTGTGGCCTACAAAGCCTGGTCTTCCCTATCCATTGGTCTACACCAAGCAAGCGATTCATTGGTCTACACCAACCAGGTGGGCTGGGTACGGTATATACCATGCGAAAACAACATCTATCCGAGAAACAAATACTAGAAATCCGCGATTTGCAAGGGAAGGTTCCGGCATAGCAGATTCGAAAAAACTATGGTATTGGTACTAGTAGTATTGGTACTACTATGGAATACAGCAACAAGCTCTATGGAAGACTCCAAGAGTGGCCTCCCTATCAAGAACCCCCAAGAATCTTCCAATATAGTTTCCGAGAGTAGCAATGGGGAACTCCTAGAGGCGCCACCGGAAGCCCCAAGAGAATCCCACCAATGGATATAGGAAGTAGCCCTCCCACCCAAGAAATAATACCATTCCACACCGCGCCACGATATGGCATCCTATACGATTTGTACTATACAATGCCAAATATAGAGAAAAAAGTGGACGATATAGAAAAAAAGGTGGACGATATAGAAAAAAAGTAGACGATATTGCAGAATCCGTAGAGGAGGAAATAGACGACAATTTGTCGGTTCTGGAAGACGATATAGAAGAGGTTGGAACCAGTGTAGGAACCATTGCTAAAGTCTGGAAAATTACAAAGAACCACATGGAAGCCGCTTCGAATTTCCTACCAAAAGCAGAACAACTGACATTCCATGGCTCTGTAATGGTGCCCAAGCAAAAACACCTGAACTTTTATGTGTAGATGGTCTTACTTTTGATGGGATCGAACGTGATTCATTTAGGCGGCGATGTGAGAAAACTTGACCAGCTCATCTGTGTACAAAGAACTCTTCTTTAAGCAAGCGTTGACTCTTTCAACCACTTTGCTATCGCGTCGGTCCAAAAGCACACAGTTGTTTTGCGCCAAAGCAGTCGTTGGTGAATGGAAGAATATGACCGTGTTTCGTGTTGACCAAAATTGCTATTTGCAAGACTGCCATACACGGATAAATTGTGAATGCATTATGAAACATATATACCATTCTACGTCCACTTCTGATAGTCACCATATATCAACGCATGAATTGAAATGCATGAAACAGGATGATGAATCATACTGGTATGTTTAATCATTTTGATAATAATTAATATCAATACAAGTTATCTTGGCCTGAGGCATGTCACAAAGGTAAGAATGAGATCGAGAACAGCTCTGTTACAACACTGCTCATAGAAAGCAAAATAATGTTAGATGGTGGAGAAAATCAATAATAGAGAGTTCTCAGTGGTCCTGCATTCCTTAATCATGGAGTGCCTAAGAAACAACCCCGGCAAATGCAATAAACCAACAAGACGATATGAAGCACGGCTCACAGCTTAGCCAACCGAGAATACCTGCACACGTCCTATTGATTGGGTTCGTGTCATTGCGCCACTGACACGCGTAAGTCCCGTCATTATAAAGAGCGAGGATGTCTGTGTTGGTGCAATATCCAGAAGGATTGGAGGATTTACAAGATATCTGCAGTCTCTTTGGTATTGTTGCAGTAACCACTACAGACTGAATGCTTGACTTACGGCAGCTACTGAATACTTATTACAGTTGTTGAGATGCGTGGCATTATAGAGGCATGATTCCACGAACTTTGTAGAGCCACAATTTGGATGGTTCCGTGATTCATACCTCACGGATGAATACAACATTGGCTTCAAGTCATCAGGATTTATCTACCGTCATGAACTTGAAGGTAAGTAGAGTATATGAATTTAACTAAACAACGCAATAGGGATATCATGTATTACAAGATAATATCCCATGATTGATTACAATATTGCCATAACAACAACAGTTAATTCAATATGGTTAATGGTTGCTGGTAATTTGTTATTGTACATATAGAGGAAGAGAATGAAATATGACTTTAAATGGACGTCATAACCTGATAACAGTAAAGCAATGAATAGTTGTACTTTTTGAACTATTGTGTACTCGGAGGTGCATTGATGGGAATGAGCAGAAGTGAAGCATAATCGTTGATATATATATATATACATTTAAACCAATATCACATGTGATGTCAAATACAGGGTATATACATTCCTGGAATAAAATATGAAGGCAATTTGAAAAGTGATCACTGACAATAAAATGAATAGGAATGTTTGACGAATATGTGACAGGTCATTTATCAAGTATTATGCAAGACCAATAGTGCATTAAAAGTAATGGCATATCATGCAGCGTGTATCTAAATTAATTCATCTTGCCACTGGAACATTATACTTCCCGTTCGACCTAAGAACAATAAAAACATAAAATGCACTGGTAGTTGAATAATTTATTGGTGATCATCTTCGTCAGTTGCTGTTACCTGATAACTTTGACTTAAATCTTTCAGCATATGTGTCAGCTAAGTGGGAATTCAAAAGGTTGGGAAGCATACGAAGTATATGCTGTTGTTATCTGCCTGATGATGACGAGCACAGCATTAGCGGGACAAATACATCGGCTGAAAATAGGTACAGAACAACTGACAAGTTTGTTGTGAATTCGTAATTTCTGTACTCAGTAATTGCCGATAATAAACAATTAAACGATATCTCGCAGGTATTATTACTGACGCCAGGCATCTCGTTGAGGAAGACATTGCGCATGCTAGAGCAGGATAGTTATAATATCAGTGTTGACATGGTTGATTTTCCTATCGACGGAAGCACCGCCTTTATCAAATTTATCAATGGTATTATTTTATATAATTTAGTAATACTACTTTAGTATATAATTGGTCAATTGCGAATCGTTATGAATTCTATTTATCTTTCACCCTCGTCCGGCTTTTCCCATTGGTTTATTCAGTCACATGCATAATTCGTGTAGTTGCCAGATTTCCCTATGCTTCTGCAATCGACGTTGTGATTACACATCAAAGCATATGTGTGATACAATGGCAACCGTCCCTTCCGGGGTTATCGATTCCCTTGGTGACCATTGAACCCAAACTGTGTGATTCGACGAGAATGGATTACGTTCTTTATGACGGTCTTAGCAACGTGTACCATGTCATATATTCACTTGTTGCCATGGAGAAATGGCACCGCGTCACCTTCATTTATGACAGCACAGGAGGTTTGTACGATTTTGAATGATGAATGATGTGTCAAAGACCTTAAGTATAAGCTAAATATGAACGAAATCAATATATCTTTCCTGGCAACTATTGCTATGTATGCATAATCGATAGATTTCCTCGTGCTGTTCAGGAAGTCTTGAAATCATCGATCACCTGGCGACAGCTTTATCTTCAATACAAGTAACAATGACGCTCTATAATATTGACGATGCCGACTTCAGACCCATTAATGATATGCTCAGGAATACTTCCAATGGAACGATTGATGCTGCTCCATTTATCCTGGTTGCCGATTTGTCAATGATACGATTAATTCTCGATCTGGTATTCAAACTTTATTATTAACGTATCGTGTAGAATGATCATTCGTTAATCCCATGTAAATATATACGACATTTTGACACAATTGCTTGTTTGTCACTTAATAGGCGGCTCAACTGAGAATTCGATCAGCTCCTTATTTTTGGCTCCTTTATGGCAGTGACTTGATGGCAGACAACATAACACCCCTTCTTGGTGCTCGAGATAATATCGTTATCGTGGAATCAGTCCCGAATGATGCTTTCATATTATCCACAGAGGTACGATTTGGCATTGAGCAGAACCATGAATCCAGAAGAGATTCTTGTTTGAACTCAGTGTGTAATATCGGCGTTAACGTCGTTGGTAAGAAATGCGTTATAACGATGGGAACGGACGAATCATGATATGAGTAAACGCAAACAAATATGACACGCAAGCATCTCTGGCGTAAAGTAAACATGAGTAAGATAGCAACACTTGACATCATATTAAGCCCAGACACTAAACACTTATGGTTATTTGCGGGCATCCCACAATATGTTCGAACATAAATAAGCTCTTTTTGCAATCAGCGATGGAAACTGTCGTGTTGAATGGGTTTAATCAGCCAATATAACGTAAACCACTCTCTGCAGGAAGCACGATCTGCTCTGATTGATCTTGCAAAAATTGGTTGGATCAATCAAGGTTCCGATGGAAGGGTTAACGGCTGTGTGAATTTATATATTTCCTTAAATATTTTCAAATTGCTAATGGTTATTGATATAACCAACCTAGAATTGTAAACTTATTTCACTGCTTAAGTTACATCCAGATAACACCATCAAAATCACATCGAACGCCACCCCCATAGAATACAGCATCTACAGCTCAGTACCTCAAAACGTGTTAGAATCGAGTGGCATGCACAAGGTTGGTCAATGGTTGGACTCGGGTGAGCTAAGTATGACTGACCAGCTATATCCTGACCTCTTCAGCGGTCACACATTCCTGGTGACAACACTAGAGGTAATTCATGTATGCGATGTGCATCCCGTTAAGCGTCTCTGTGAATCTTAAATGCGAAAGCGGATCAAGATCTAACAATAGCAAATATATTACAACCTGAATAACAGTAACTATCATTCCTATCAACTTAATCGATACACCTATTTAATTTTTGTTATAGTTCTCATATTTTCAAATGAAAGAGCACTTGACAGACGGGTCAGTAAAATGGACTGGTTTGACCTTTGCACTTCTCGATGAACTTGGAAAACAGCTGAATTTCTCGTAAGTATAGTATTACAAATATTGATTGATGCATGCATCATTTGATACTTAATATTGAACGAGAACTCGCTGTGGTTGCAGCTATGAAGTGGTTGAGCCCGCAGATGGGAAATGGGGCACTCGTGATGAAAGTGGTCAATGGAACGGTATTATTGCACAAGTAGTTAATAAGGTACAGTGCCCCATTTTTGATTCAATGCATTCTCATGTTCTTTTTTTGCGTACACATGTGCGTTGTAACAAATTTGTAAATGTGAAATGTATGCTTCTCATCCAAGTATTTATTTTATTGGACACTGCAAGGTTGTTTGGGGATACATTAATTGTCCAACCAGTCATTATCTCAAAAAGATTCTATTTTACGAGTTTATTTATGTATAAGAAAATAGCGTCGAATGTCTCTACCGCTCACCAGCAAACTAAAAAAAACATATTTGTCTTCAGATCAATAAGTCAATTGCCACACATTTTGACAAAAATATTATAGGTTCTAACATTTATGTTATGTTTTATGACAAAAGAGTTGAAAATACAACAGCAAATAAATAAATCGCTATCGTTCGTTAACTCTTTGCAACGCTAGGAGCAAATTGGATAAGAGTTAGCATTTACACACATTGTTGCATATGCCTCTGTGAAATGACATCCTAGTGCAATTTGTATTCGTTCAAGTTAGTTATAAACCTCAGTACAAAAACCTCTCCCCTGATATACCAGGCATATTGCTGTATATTGCTTGCAGTCAGTCGACTTTGCAGCTGTTTCTATCTCGATCACGGCCGCCAGGGAGGAAGTTGTGGATTTCACAAAAGCTTATTTCCAGGACGAATCGGCTGTTGTTATGCGAAAACCTACTTACAATGACAGAGCACTTTTCTACCTGCGTCCATTCAAAAAAGAGGTGTTAGAATCGTGATGAATCATGGATTTTTATGCTCTGTATATTTGGTTATGCTGAGTGCCGGTGGATCATAATTGTAGTGAAATTTGGTAAAAAAACTGAATTTCAAGTGTCTTTATCTAGGTCTGGCTACTTCATGCGCTGGCTATAACAGCATCTGGATTGGTGTTATGGATCATTACGACAAAACGTCCGTTCTACAAAACGGCTAAGGGAAATTCTGATGTTAGCTTGTTGAGCTTGAGGAATGTAATGCTGGCTGTATATGGAACATCCGTGCAGCAGGGTAAGCGCTTATTTCCTACAAAGTAACGACTTTATATGGTGATTTGATTTTTGATTAACCGCTATTGTATTTTGTATTATATGGACCATTGGCCTATAGCTATATCCCAATGGCATCTCATTTTGACCTGTATGGATGCTGATATTAGCTGCTTAGCATAAAATCATCTTGATCTTATCTTCAGCTGCAGTATATCCATACATATGGCCACTTTTTCTTGTACAAGTATGAAACGGTTAATGTTGCTTTCAGGTAGTCGGTCTCTACTATTATCGCACTCAGGACGAATTGTTGTTGGATGCATCTGGTGTTTTGAAATAGTCATCGTAGCAACCTACACAGGAAACTTAATGGCATTTCTGACCATTCCAAGTTTACATTTGCCATTCGACAGTTTGACAACCATGGTTAATCAGAGGGAGTTGTCTTGGGGCACAGTAGATGGAGTTGCACTAGAAATGCTCTTTCGTGTGAGATTTTATCCATGCACTCTTGAAAGATAATGTTCATTTACAATAAGGATTGTACAATACCATAAGAATGCAAATGTTGGAAATATGCTATTACTACAGGAAGCCAGGTTCGAACCTTATACAAGCGTCTATAGGGAAATGGAGCTGGTGTCGGATTACGATGATGGTTTAAGGAGAGTTAAACAAGGTAATATCCCAATCTTGACAGATGCTTATTTAACATGATCCATTCGTTGCCTATACGCTCGCTTTTGATAACTTTAGAACAACCAAATGTTCAAAAATTTACATATGTATCATTACCTGATTCACTGATAGGTGACTATGCGTTCATAACCGAGAAGTCTTGGTTCAAAACTGAATCAGCCAATGATTGCTCTCTGGCTATGGCCAAACAGATGTTCTACCCAACCAGCTACGGTTGGGCGTTCCCAGAGAACTCACCCTATGTCAAGATCCTCAGCGACAAGTATGTTTTAGGCACTTTCACTACCTATAAAAATGATTTTGCAAGTTTGCATTTACCATTGTGGCTTCGGTTTGCATGTCGATTATCCATAATATGTATGGATTCAGAATAATGAGACTTCAAGAAGCAGGCATCATCGAGTATTGGATACAGCAATGGACACCCCGAAATCGCAACTGTACAACTCTTAAACCAGAGACAAGGGCCTCAGTTGTGACATTGGCTGATTTCCAAGGTGCAATGTACATTCTAGGCATTGGAATGTTTGGAGCATTATCGATACTGTTGTGGGAATGGTTGGTGCATTTCACTCGATGAGCACTTTAAGCAAACACAACATACTAAATAGTAAGCACACACTTAGCGACGGTGGTGGCCGTTAATTATTGTATTTGTGTTGATATTCAAATACAAACCCAAATTTGGTGACTTTGCGGCAAGCAGTTTCTAACATTAAATAACATATTATGTTGTCATTATCAATGGGTTGGTGTTGCTTCTCTATTTGTCGCCAGAAGGAAATATCCTCCCTCACTCTAAAATCAAGCGGCATAGAAGGCAACATTAACACTTACATGGATCACATATTATCGAACCATTATATACTGAGCCATTTATTCACATCGATACATGTACTAAAGAATCCGGCGAGGTTCTTCCACGCCATCTGAAATCGTATTTATTCAATTTATTACCAATTTTTTTGTGCTACCAAAATTTCCATGGCAAGATTATGGCGTGCTATTTTGCATAACATAACAAATGCATAATAATATCTACCTAGCCTGCTTATTTGACCCACCTAAACCCAGCCACAATCCCCTGGGAGAGGTTCCCACATGTTGCATTGACATCCCTCGTGTCGTTGTCTCTAAGACATAACTTGATGTACGTAAACTTGATATACTGTTAGTAACTCATAATTGCTTGGTGTCACCGAGAACCAACTGAAAAGGATCAAGCTTGATTAATGGACGACGAGCTGGTGTGAGATCAGCAGGGACAGTGATAGTGCTAGAATAAACACTTGAAAATCGGTTTGTCATTAACAATTTTCAAAACAGAGAATAATGACACTTATTAATGAGATACCTAGCACATACTTATTACATGCATTTGAACGACCGCCATTAAGTGAAAATTGTCGCGTAATTTTCAGTATATATTTGTTGAATAAATGGTAGTATGACAGAATTCCATAAACCTTCCGTGCAGTTGTGCCTCAAACAGAAACATCGTCACAAATACAGTGTACCAATTAGTGTGGGTTTTTGAAGACAGACCCAAGAATCCACGAACAGTAAGATCCTAATCGACATTCTAGATGAAACAAACATTATATGCATATTCTACACCACTGAAACAAATACACCCGACACTGATTTTGTGGAGTATTAAAAACAATTCATCGATATAATTTGAAAACATTCCCGACGAAATCACACCACCCTGCTTCACGCCATTAGAGACAGGATTGAAACTCGTTCAGAATTCTTTTTTCATTTCAGTCCAATTTGCTTATGCAAATACATATTCGATAAACTAATTGCCTCAAGTCGGCGGACTCATCTTACAGAGGTAACAGTTTCTCATTGTCGACTCTGTCCTAAGCATTACTGACATCCGACAGCAAAACGTGAACATTTCCTCCACCGTTGACACAATACTGTACAATTTCATTTACAGCAAATGAACGCTGTTGTCCAAAGTGCAAAGCTTAGCACATAAACGTATTTCTATTGCTGTTGAACAGTACACATTCGTGGAGCTTTCCAAAGATACCTCTATAATAGTCTTTACTATTCAGGGATTTACTCTTACTTTTAAGAATCGGTATAATTGTTGCTGGGATAAGATCCTTGGGAAACACGCCATGACGTCAAATATCTGCAAACAAAATGGCTTGATTATGGATGCATGCGGCGGATAACCACGGGTGTACATTACTTGTTTTGTCAAAATCTGCATCGTGTGTAATTCATACAGCCGCTGGCACATTCTACAGCCCTTTTTACATGATGGTTAGACAATGTGCCATTCTTGGGAATGGCTATTGATTCACTGTATTATGAATGTGACGAGCAATGTCTCGGCCAAGGATGAACAATGAACGTGCGTGTGCAAATAACACATGTCTGTGAAATTTGACATATGCATCTGTTTTTAATCCCATAACCAAATGTGCTATTTCAATTGCAGTTGTGTTTTAGTGTCATTCTTTACCTTTTCGCCTTATTTTATTCTATGATCAAGGGGAATGGACATTAAAAATCATATTTGATACATTTCTTGCTGTACGTTAGTAGGTATAAGATTTAACTAATGTGCTATATGGTGTCTATTTAAGTAAGAATTAAGTCATAAGATTGACCTGAATGAGCACCCGTTTTCTCCTGAATAAATAAAACAAGAAGGTGGTTACGACATAAATGCAAACGATGATCCTCGAGCGTGTCACACGAGCCGATGTTTAGTATAGGCTATTCCAGTCTTTCGTCTAGGTTGCAACAAATTCGTCCTCGCTTATCAAATACAGGAGGATAAGATGGGCCCACCCTACCCCCGGATCCACAGGGTAGTATGTAATGTCTCCACACACACACACACACACACACACACACACACACACACACACACACACACACACACACACACACACACACACACACACACACACACACACACACACACACACACACACACACACACACATATATATATATATATATTTATATATATGTATATATATATACATATATATATATGTATATACATATATATATGTATATATATACATACATATATATAGATATAAATGTATGAATATATAAATGTATATATATACATATATATATATATATATATATATATATATATATATATATATATATATATATATATATATATATATATATAAATATAAATATATGCGTCCCTTATTTCAATGCCACATGGAGCGACAGCATCGCTTAATACTGCACAGACAGTATTTTGCCATCCAGTATGTCTCTCAAGTTATCGATTTGGAGACAGGTCACTATGGCGATGTAAGCAAATACATCACTGTGCTGCTGTGGAGAAGTGGCAACGGCTTATCTGCATATATGATTACACTAATGGTGCGTTTCGAATTCCTACCGACAAACTGACACATGTACATAATATGCTTTTATATCCTGTTGCATCACTTTGCACACTAATCGACCGACTAAAGTATTCTTCCTACATTATTCAGATGGTGTTCTAATCGTCGACAAACTGCTACAAAGTATCTCACCTATACTAACAATGCGAACGGAGCCTCATTTTTCGCTTCTCTATGGCACCGGGGTGAGGGCGGACAAGATAACACTCAAATAGAGACAACATTACATCAGCCATGCATGAAAGCGCCTTCAACATATTATTTTCCCATATGTGAGCGAAACATGTTTGTATACTCTTTCTAATGTATTTTATTTCTAATATCTATGCAGGAAACACTGGAGCCAACCGAATCATTACTGATTGATATTATTCATAATGCAATAAATAAGGCAAGCATCATTGGAAAACACCAGTTGGATTGTTGCAATGTGCCAAGCCGGTCAGGAAACTCGTGAAAATAACAACACACATAAAACAAGAATTATGCAGACACACTTATAAGTAGGGCCAGTAAAATGTCAAAACAAATTACAAATATCTACCACTGCTGTTTACATATAAGTATTGCAATTAAAAACACAGAACGTCTTTGTGTTCTGTCTTCAACTCGGACCATCTAAGCATGTTATTGAGCGGTGATATGCACAATGCCAGTCATTGGCTGAATTCAGGCTAGCTCTATATGACCGACCGGCTATACCCGGACATCTTCAGTGGTTATAATTATTATTGACACCAGTTGATGTTATGCGCTGGTGTCCCTTATCGTGCTCAAATTTTCTGTCAAGTGAGACAATGATGTATTTATCACTTGAAGGAGCCAGCATCAGTTGTCATACTGTATAAATTCAACATGCAATCACCACGGGCAACTGATCACGTGGACGCTTAACATGTTCAATAACCGTGTGATTGTGACGGGGAATGGGTCATTCGTGATGAGTTGGGTCAATGAAACGGCATGACGGGGCATGTTGTTAATAAGGTAGAGCCAATTGTCCCATAAGTACTGGGACCACTCTAACTATCAAAATATAATCATTTCATTACCTGTTTCATATCTTAATGCATATGATGAACACACCTTGTCATTAATTTCACGCGAGGAATACTACATCACATAAATTTTACTTTGATCATACACTGTGGACTTTGAAGCAGCCTTTTTCGCCATCACAGTAGGAAGGGAAGAAGTGGAGGATTTTGCACAGCCATATTTCTATGACCAAGCCACCTGTAATGCGAGAGCCGTCAACAGTAAATTAGACATGTGTGGTATGTTATGATTGGCCACTTATTCGGCCGTCTCAATGGCCACTTATTCAGCCGCCTCAGTCGTGCTTCAGAGCTCATCATAACGTTGTTTGACAATACTGCTGATAGAAAGCAAACACCCCATGATTAGTTCTTCAGCTTTGCCAATTTGCAATGCAGATTCATCAACCTAAATCCATAATTCTAGCCAGAGTGGCAGAGGTAGGATTAATGGGAAATATGATTCTTCTAACATTGATTAGGCTGTATAATTTAATGCGTGATCCAAAATAATTATGGTACACTTTGGTTGACTTCCAATTATGTGTTGCATCAATTATCATTCCCTATACTATAAACATAGTGCTTTCTTTATAACCACCCTCCCACCCCCACCCCTATACGAGCTGACATAAATGACATGTATGACATCATCAATTAAAAATGATTTGGAGAAGAAACAATGGTGGACGCTGACAAAATATCAGACAATAAAATGGATAAACTGTTGCCAATAAACTACCTCAGATGCAATTGACGCAATGTGTCCGACATATTTGCGCTTTTTGTGCTTCCATAATTCGTGTATTGAATAATATGACATATTATAGATGCAGGTTTCCCCTATATAGATTATACAACAACATATACAATAAAACGTACATTTCAAGCACGCCATGCAGAATACATCA
>CM067352.1:41952981-41982981 GCA_034190875.2 Urechis unicinctus
ACTTTGCTATCCATTTGCCAGCAGGTTATTCATTTTTGTTTTCTGAAAACAATGAATCATCAATGTTATTATAAATAAGCCCCCCATTTTACACACTATGTTACCATTCGTTCACCATAATAATAATAAATCGCCTATTCTACATACCATTAAGGCATTTATCCTATGTACCAATAAACCCCTTCGCATCCATATACCGTTAAGCAATCCGTCATTTATGACATTAAGCCATTCATTCTACATATCACTCAGATAACTATCCAAACCCGCTAGCTATTCGTTCTGTATACCAATAAGCGATCCATTCTACATCCCATCAATCATGCAATGAGAATATATTCGTCTCCAAGCATGTACCTACTTGAGTAACATTGCTTTTGTTATATCCATTTTCTCTCGTTGTATGCCATCGTAAAGTAATCTCCTATTCGGTGTCAACTATATGCGTGACTATATGTGTTGCTTAATCTATGCATATTTCGATTTGTCGTCATTACGATAATAGTCCATAGCTCAAACCAGCTGCACCATCCGGAAGCGATAGCATGATGAAAATGATAAGCGCCCTTTTCCTTCTCACTCACTGCGCTGCCATGGCAATAGCTACAGATGACATAATAAGAATAGGTATAACTTTACAAATGCGTTGTTGAATCGATAAATGGCTAAGTATATATGTAAAAGTAACTTCGATGTGGGCTGCGTTAAACTTTATATGTATTGTGCATTGAATAATGTGACAACATTCTTGAACAGGTATAGCAATATCCAATGACGAAAGCTACCATCTAATAGCCATAAATGCTGCTCGATTATTAGAACCTGAGGGATATATTGTCACCATACATAATATTCTAAATGAAGGAGTTATGGATTTCCGGAACTTTGTCGAAGGTGCAATCTTACATTACAATTGATTAAGTCATATTAAGGAAGCCATAATGGAATCCCAACTTATGAATTATTATAAATAAAACCGGCAATAAACATGTTACTGTGTAGTGCGCATGCTCATCAACGTATCAGAGATGGATGCGCTGGTTACATTCCAAAACCACTGCGATGGTAGTTTGCCACCATGCGGCTATGTGGTGTCCCTTATTTACACGTCCCGTGGATCAACAAGATCGCAAACACAGACAGTACCTAGCCATCCTGGAAGTGACGTCATTCAAGTTATCGAATTGGAGACAGGTCACTATTGGAAAATAAGCAGCATCATCACTGCTCTTGCTGCTGTGGAGAAGTGGCAACGGCTTATTTGCATATATGAAAACACTTATGGTGCGTTTCGAATTCCTAGTGACAAACTGACACATTTACATAATATGCTTTCATATCTTTCCCGAGTTTCTATGTTGCATCACTTTGCACACTAATCGACCGACTTATGTAATCTTCCTAACTTATTCAGATGGTGTTCTCATCGTCGATAAGCTGCTACATAGTTTCTCACAGATACCAACAACAATGTCTCTCCATCAACTCGAAGACTCAAGTGACGAATCAATAGATCATGTTTTGAGTGTGTCAACGAATGGGCTCATTGAGACGATTCCATACATATTGTTGGCTAATTTATCAACGTCTAGAGTAATGCTAGAAAAGGTTGAAAATATATGATTGTTTGTTGATTGTACTTAGTGTCTACAAAATATCCCATCTTCACATTTGTGGTCTGTGATTGAATTGTTAGCATTATTTCGATGATGTCATTGAGCAGGCAGCTGAGTTGCAAATGCGAACGGCGCCTCATTTCTGGCTTCTCCATGGCACCGGCGTGAGGGCGGACAAGATAGCACCACTTCTTGGTGCACGGGATAACATCGCTGTTATCACAAACTCAAATAGAGACAACATTACATCAATCATGCATGTAAGCGCCTTCAACATATTATTTTCCCATATGTGCAAAACATGTTTGTATGCTCTTTGTAATTTGTACATTCAACTTATGGTCCAATGTTTATTGTTTCTTATATATATGCAGGAAACACTGGAGATAACTGAATCATTACTGATTGATATTATTCATAATGCAATAACTAAGGCAAGCATCATGGGAAAACACCAGTTGGGTTGTTACAATGTGCCAAGCCGGTCAGGAAACAACTCGTCAAAAACAATGTTTAGGGTAGGATAGTGGCAATATATTTATTGATTCTGATGACAAACGTTAAATCAGCGTAAAACATTGAAGCTCATGCTTATTAATTTGCAAATCACACATCGTGTTAAATTGTAATGGAAGCCTTATTGATTACTTATGCTATTCAGACACCAAAAGTGGCATCATATTATGTAATAAATACACACAATACAAGATTTATGCCGACGCACTTATATGTAGGGTCAGCAAGCAGCCAAGCAAATCACAAATATATCCACCATTGCTGTTTACATAAATTATCACCACAAAATATATAGAGCTGCCTGCCTGTTTTGTATGCAAGTCCACCGTAAATGATTGCGAATATGAAATCTTCAACTCGGACCATCCAAGCCTGTATCTGAGCGGTGATATGCACAAGGCTGGTCACTGGCTGAATTCAGGCCAGCTCCATATGACCGACCAGCTATACCCGGACATCTTCAGCGGCCACACGTTTGTTGTGACGTCAATAGAGGTAGATATGATACCCAGTAGGTGGTTCAAACATCTATAATGTGTTTATAAGGGTATTTTGTAAGCCCGTATGGGTGCGTCTTTTTATAGCCAGCCATGTTGATTTGCAGTTCTCCTTCTTTCAACGCAAAGAATTCGCGCCTGGTGGGTCTTTCAAATGGGTAGGACTGACGTTTGATCTTCTTGATGAGTTGGCCAAAGACCTGAATTTCTAGTACGTATACCTGGAACATGAAAAAACAAACATTCCACATACATTCGTATTGTTATTACTATATTTGTAATGCCAGTTGATATTAGACACTGGTGCCCTTTGCAATGTTCTGTTTCTGTTAATTGAAACAATTACTCATTCATCATTCGAAGGGGTCATCTTATGTGTTATCATCAATGGCAGTCAAACTGTGTGTATCTCACATACAATCACCACGGCCAAAAATTCACGTGTGCGCTTATCATGTTCAGTTACCGCGTGATTGAGCCCAGCGACGGGAAATGGGGCATTCGTGATGAGTTGGGTCAATGGAACGGCATGATGGGGCATGTTATTAATAAGGTAGTTTCCAATAAATACTGGTTTGTTCCACTCTACCATCGATAAAATGATAATGTTTATTACCAGTATAAATCTTAAAGTTCACGAGGAATCTCATATCACATAAATTTCCCTTTGATCGTAGACAGTGGACTTTGCAGCAGTCTCTTTCGCCATCACAGTAGGACGGGGAGAGGCGGTGGATTTTTCACAGCCATATTTCTATGACATATCGACAGTGATTGTGCAAAAACCTTTAGTGTATGATCATGCCGTTCTCTACTTACGGCCTTTCAAAAAAGAGGTAATGTGTGAGCAATTTGCTGTGGTCCGATCTGACATCATGTTTATGTTTGCTATGTATACTTTCGATTTATTCATATTGGTGTTTAAGAATAAGTATATAAGATATAGGTTTACTGTGTTACTCTTTCGTAGTTCCCCTTGTGATACATGTGTGGCATGCTTCTCCAGGTCTGGATACTTGTCACAATTACTATTGTTATATCCAGTCTTGTTTTATGGGTTATAACCATTAATAATCCATTCTACAAATCACGAAACGTAGTACCGGATTATTATGGCGGACTGTTCAAATTTGCAAACGTTTTGCAAGATGTATTTGGAACAGCAATACAGCAAGGTAGGGGTTTGTAATGCAATAAAAGCAAGATGCAAGTTGAAATTAAAAAATATTGCTACTCTCAATACAAAGTAATGCCTTTAGGTTGAGTATGTGGGTTACATAGCTGACAGATTTTGCTCAATCTTATATTGCTATACAAATATTGGTAATAAGAGAACGAATTACGTTCTTTGCTATATTACACTATAAAGTGAAGCTCTATGTCAATCACTTGAAAATATTTCTGTCCAATTTACGCAAACATGTGTATGCACTGTCACAGGTTGTCGATTTGTGCCCAAATCACAGTCTGGTCGAATTGTTGTTGGGTGTATCTGGTTCATTCATATAGTCTTAGTTGCAACCTACACAGGAAACTTGATAGCTTTCCTGGCCGTTCCCACCTTACATTTGCCATTTGACAGCTTGACTGGGATGGTAAATCAAAGGGAATTATCGTGGGGGACAGTAGAGGGATCGGCGCTAGTCATGCTCTTTAAGGTGTGTATTTATTCGTTTGTTGATTGGTATATCAGTATCAGCTATATGCGCTCAATGAAACCAAAACAATTCCATAGGTAATTTGGTATTTGTATATAGGAGGCCAAACTGCATCCATACAGCAGTATACACAGAGGAATGAATTTAGTTTCTAGCTACAGCGAAGGATTGTACAGAGTCAAGCAAGGTTAGAACCTCAATGACGTGTGTTACCTCATTTTACATTAACAGAATATAACAGCGTACCGATAATCCCCTGTCTTGACATAAATGATCAAATCCACATATTTTTAGTTGACTGACTATACCTTGTGTTAATATGCTGTAGATCGCATTATATTTCAACTTTTATATATATATTCTGTCTCTGCATTTTATTAAAAGCTGTCATTACCAAATGTTACCTATGGTGCAGGTAAATATGCATTTCTATCCGAAATGTCATGGTTCCAAGTTGAGCATGCTAAAGACTGCAGCCTGGCTACCATCAGTGAGACGTTCTATCCTATAAACTATGGCTGGGCATTCCCACAGAACTCGCCATACTTTTCTCGTATCAATGACAGGTAGGTCAATTCATCAATGCTGTTGTATAAAGCTTTTACTGTCAATTCAGCGCTTTTATCTAATGTTTGCCATGAATATTTGCCATCATCCATTACCAAAGTTAGTAATTATTGCTTACACATAGTAAACTATGAATACCCGTTGTGAATCTGGACAGCTTAACATATCTGGAGATCAAGGTCCAAGTAAATGTTCCGTTGGATGAGTTTATGTTATCGATGCTAAAGTATTGTTCGAACCAATCACATCCATTAAAAAGTGCTCAACACTTTCTCACAGAATCAGCAAACTCCGAGAAGCAGGCATTCTCCAGCAATGGGCAACGAAATGGGCACCACGTAATCTGAACTGTACAGGACTTCGATCAGTAACCAAAGAAATAGTTGTTACCCTAGCTGATTTCCAAGGTGCTGTGTACGTGCTGGGAATCGGCTTGTTTTTGGCAGTGTTAGTGTTTATTGGGGAATGCATTTTGCATTTAACTCACCACTCATCCTGGAATATGACCTTTTGTAAAACATTCATTATGACTGATAGTCGATCAACAATAGAGACCCCTATTGCTTTAGCGAAAATATAAGCTTTAATCGGTGAAAGTGTCCGGATTGTAGTTAAGTCATTGACATACAAAACACTATTTATGGAATACTAAACCGCCAGGCTTATAGTTCAAATATTGTACAATTTGCATTGCAGTTTGCATTGAATGTCTGTGACTCTATTTGTGATTGACATTACCAGCGATTGTCCGTTGGCACCTGAATATTGTATGATGTTAAGAGATCCATTCCCTAGTGGACCCAAAATCCGACCAGCATAGCCAGCAGAAATTATTCGATGCATTGTTGAAACGCTGATTCAGCCAGACTGTACTGTAGATGACATAAAATGCCTATTCGTATTCTCATTGCATTTGTTGCATCATGATTATTTATGTGCGTATGTAAGATTAACTACATTAAACATTCTCGCTTAGAAAGTGTTTGCAGGTTTTGTCCAGCCATACATTAATAATCAGTTTGTCCATATATTACACTAATAACAATGTATGACACAAAGTAACGTGCTAACAGCTAGCTCTTTCTCTCTTCAAACATTCTTGCATATTTTGACAATCTAAAATACATTGTGCATGATTCGATATGCGATAATGGCGTGACATGTTTATTTTATCCCAGTTATACCAATCTGTTGTTGATGTGGCAAAATACTTACCTGTAGTCAAGATCGAGCACAAGCATAGCCTGAACAACAGATATAAAGATACATTAAGATAACCGTGTCAAAGATACCGTAATATGCTTGACACATTGGTTGTCCATACAACGAAGCATGTATTATTATGTATTCTTTTGTTGATGTCCCCGTACCTGAGTTTGAGAGCAAATAAGGTTTATTAGCAGTATGCGTGTGGTTTGTCGTTTCGGTTGGTTAAACGTTCGACAGTAAGCTGCCATAAAACTGATATGGTTGGTGACAAATACCACGGATCAAGGAACAGCTTGTCATCACCATCATCCGCCACCTGCTATTGGCAAGATCTCAGTTGATTGACCAAGCAACATTTAATACGAGAGCCACCAACGCTTGTTAATAGCAAATAAGACATGTGTGCTATGTAAAGAATGGCCACTTATTCAGCCGCCTCAATGTTGGAATCTCAGTCGTGTTTCAGAGCTCATCATAACGTTGTTGACAACACTGCTGATAGAAAGCAAACACTTGCCCCATGATTAGATGTCCAGCTTTGCCTCTTAGCAATGCAGATTCAACCACCCAAATCCACAATGCTAACCAGGGTGGCAGAGGTAGGATTAATGGGAAATATGATTCTCATTACATTACATTAATTAGGCCATATAATTCCTTGTGTGATCCAAAATAATCATGGTTCACTTTGGGTCATCTTCAATTATGTGTTGCATCAATAATCATTCCCTATACCTCATACATACTGATTACTGGATAAAAAAACCCCACCCCAGTACGGACTGACGTTACGTATGGCGTGCTTCCATAATTCTTGTATCGTAAAATATCAAATTTCTTTTATGCAGTTCATTCTAAACAGATAATACAACAACATATAAAACTTAACGTACATTTAATTCAAACACGCGATGCAGAATGCATCACGTGTACGCGTGTATATACATACATTGCATGATTGTGTATACATTCGCTTGTTATGCAAATCTGTCTCCCTCTTAAGTTGTGATAACATGGATATGCTCCCGAGTACTGAGAAAGTTAGTTCATGATATCCTCTTTAATGCTGGGACACCGCAAACCAATGGAATAAAATTCGAGTGTAACCTATCTTGGCAAGTGTAAGCTTTAATTGTAATAACATTAGTGTGCCCAAGGTCACGGATGCTAATTGTAATGGTGTCATGTCACTGTAAGTAACGTTATAATAATACGTATACGGAAACCAATATCAGCTCAACTATTCATCATTTGGCTTCACTCCACTTGAGCTGTGCTTGTTAACAAACTTCATCGACTTTATACTGTATATCTGTGTCGGCATCGTACACAAGACGGGTAACAGATCCAATGACCCTTCCTACAGGATATACGTTCTTCTCCGGGAGGTACATTTGTCACAACGTGTCTGAGGGCGCGGAAAAAACCATATACAGTGAGGGCTTATTTAGCAGAAATGGCGATGGATTTCATTCACTACTCGCTGTTTGCCTGCTGTACATTAGTGTCAATTGGAATCTTTGCTGAGCAATGTCCGATGCTGTGTCAATGCAAGAAAGGAGATACGCTGTACATAACAGTCGTATGTAAAGAAGAAAACACTCGTTTTAAAGATATTCCTCGATTCCCGAAATCAACAGCTATAATCATATTTATTTCCAGATTGTTATAAAAATTTGCACAAACTTAGTAGATTATTCCTCAATGATAATGAAATTACTTCAATAAATACACTGGATTTTGTTAACTTACCAAATCAAGCAATATCGACGTTAGTGATGGACAGCAACACTTTGAGGAATATATCCTCAACCTCACTTTCAGTTTCCAGCAACCTTAAAGTCTTATCGTTGTCGCAAAATAAACTACAAAAGGCCGATTTCATATTAACATTACCCAATTTAGCACAACTAACTATTGCTAGCAATCAGCTAACGGACATGTCATGGCTCCGTGCGAGTTCTACTCTACAATTTCTACAACTCGAGAAAAATGTTCACCTTGATGTAAACTTCTCTGGTGCATCAAACTGGTGTAAGCATCTGCTTTCACTCGATATATCCAGTGTTCCATTATGTCAACTCAACAGCACTTTGTTTTTAGGTTTGATTTATTGCCCTATTCATACATTGATTCTACGTGGCTGCAACATCAATTCTATCAACGAATATACTTTCAGTGCATTGCACAAAATAATTTGAGTGCTCCGCAAGTTGAGCAAGGTCGTCGTGGGATTAATGTGCAATTGCAGAATTTGATGTTGGACAACAATCCTTTGGAAATTTTGCAATCTACAATTTTGAAGCATGTGCAATTAAAAAGTGCATCTTTGCAAAATTGCATTATACGAGGCATCCAAGAAGGAACTTTTGACGATCTTACAAATCTCCAGGTTCTTCACCTTGATAACAATGAATTAACACAATTGGTGACTGACACTTTTCGAAACACTCCTTCACTTGAAATACTGTCATTGCACGGGAATACATTGTTTCGCATTTACTCAGCTGAACATCTGGGCCTTCCATCTAAGTTGAGAGAGTTTGATATTGGAAAGAACGTGATAGGGCAATTACAAGGAGGTGATTTGGATGGATATCACAATTTATGGAGACTTGTGATCTCAAGAAACCCTCTACATTCAATATCGACAAGCGCATTTAGAGACCTGGAAAACCTCAGAGCTTTGGATGCAACATATATCGATCGAGGGAGAACCAGCATATTGGAGAATTTACGATTTGTGCCTAACATAGAGGAATTCAATTTTAACAATAATGATTTATATTGCCCACCACAAACCAACTCCTCATGCTTTGCACATCAGCACTCCCTTCAATGACTGCGTTTAATCAACAATCCTCGTTTTGGTGGTTTATCTGGCTCCCTGGCGATACAGTTTCAAAACATGCCAACGTTGACATCCTTGTTATTGTCAAATTGTGGAATCAAAACCTTACCAACCTCAATGTGGACAGGCACTTCATCTTTGCGATATTTGAAGCTCAGTGATAATGCTATTACAACATGGGAACCAGAGCTGTTTCTGCCTCTTGTCAACCTTACAACATTGATTTTATCACGCAATGGGATCACTTACATTTACAAGGGTATGTTTAAGTATCTTCCCAAACTTCAGTCCTCCCTGTTTATTGGACAAAACCGATTCGCCTGCGATTGTCATCTGCTTTGGTTTAATGACTGGGCGCACCACGGAGGAGTCCACATCATGAACATCGGGCAGAAACAAGTGTATCAATGTGCATCTCCACCAGAAGAGAAAGGTAATTGGATACTGGAGATGGGTAAATCACATGCGGACTGTAGATTACATTGGAAAACTCTTGTCAAATTATCTGTTACAATACCTGTCTCATTTATACTCGCGACTTCTCTCATTGTGTATTATTTTCGATGGTATTTCCGATACATCTTATTCCTCGTGGGGAGTTAGTAAATGCTAAAGGTTGATGGGAAACAAAGAGTTCATGCACGGGTTGTTTGGGGTGGGTAGGGAGGGTATTGTGGACCGTTGTTATACTTGGTAGCAGAAATCAATATCCAGTGGTGTCAGTATCCAATATCATTCGTGGTAGGTTACCGCTCGTCTCACACCATGTTGGTGACTAGTATGACCCATATTTTCCCTTTAATATTCAGTACTTGTAGTACCGTGATGATAAACTCAAATGAATTTTTGCAAGTTACGAACTTTTCTCTCGTTGTTTCATCATTGCTGTTTTTCATTCAGTTGAATCAATCTATTTGGACATTTGTATACCATCTTAGTAGATGTAATTCGTTATGCTTATTTTGTTAGATGGTAGTTTGTATTGGTTGTTCTCGTTTGAACTAAACATTATTCGCACTGAAGACAATTGAAAATTCCCATGCAACTCTACAACGGAAGTCAATGCCACCTCGAGCAGTTTCGATACAGTTTCCGTTTCTGTATATGAAATGTTTCTATTGGTACTAGGCGTTATTTCTCCGATAGACCGGTATTTCACTTCCTCCAATCAACCCATTCTTGGTGTGATATTGTATATCACCTGCTTATTTCTGTGTACGTTGGTTTTACTAACTTTGCTAATAGCTATCATGAGTGAAAGAGTTGTACGGCTGTGCAAATGGAAAACGCATCTTCATCTCATTCATCGCCTCAATATATATGTGTTTGTTTATCGACATCGGCGGTCTAAGATAAATCAAATGAATTGGTTAATATGTACCCCAAAAATATGGTTTGATATAAATGTTCATAAAGTTATATATATATACAAATATATATATATATATATATATATATATATATATATATATATATATATATATATATATATATATATATACATATAAGTATATATATATGTGTATATATATATAACAATATAAATATATACATATATATATATATATATATATATATATATATACATAAAGATATATATTTTTATAAAATTACATATATATATATAGATATATATATACATATATAAGCATATAAATGTATATATATGCATATATATATGCATATACATATGCATATATATGTACACATATATATGCATATATATAAATAAATACATATATGCTTATATCTAAATATATACATACATATGTATATATTTTATATACCTCTAAATATGCATATATTTACATAAATATATAAATGTACATATAGATATATATATATATATATATATATATATATATATATATATATATATATATATATATATATATATATATATATATATATGTATATATACATATATATATATATATATGGGGGGCAGGGGGGTCCACGAGTCGCAGGGGTAGGGGTAGGGGTAGGGGAGGCCCACGAGTCGCAGGGGGTAGGGCCATGAGTCACAGGGAGCCACGAGCCGCAGGGGTAGAGGAGAGGGCTGGAAGCCGTTTGAGTCGCAGGCGATTTCATTTTGTTGATTTTGTTCTCCCTTTTGAACTAACAAAACAGTAGAGTAATAACGTCCCACAACACACGTGCCCAAAAGGCAGAACTGGCAAAAGCAACTTCCGGCCCCCTACGTCATCTACGCAGACTTCGAGGCGCTCACAGAAAAGCTCCCAGGGCCAGCCCTCAATCCAGAAAAGAGAAACACCCAGAAGACCCAGGAACACCAGGGCTGCGGGTAAGGCTACATAGTAGTCCTATGCGATGGGAAGACCTCACCCCTAGTCATCAACAGGTGGAAACGACGCCGTGGAGAAGTTCCTCAAGGCCCTACAGCAAGAGGAGAAAAAGATCAAATCGGTTCTCTCTAAGCCAGTACATATGCGGATGACCCGGGAGGACCAAAGAGTCCACAAGACCGCAACCCAATGCCACGTCTGCAGCAAACCACTCGGAACTGACCGGGTCCGTGACCACTGCCACATAACTGGCAAGTACAGAGGGCCAGCCCACAACGCCTGCAACCTAAAGCTTAGGTTGAGCCCCAAGACAACCCCCATCCCCGTGGTCTTCCACAACCTGAGGGGCTATGACTCCCATCTCCTAATGCAGGGCATAAGCAAGGTAGGGGGAGACATCAACTGTATACCCAATAATATGGAGAAGTACATATCCATATCCCTCGGACAGCTCTGCTTCATAGACAGTGCACAGTTACTCCTGGCCTCCCTCGACAAGCTGGTCTCAGCCAACAACCCAGACGCCTTCGTCGTGGTGGCAGAGTATGACCCAGACCAGACAAAGCGAGGGTTACTATTGCGCAAAGGGATATTTCCCTACGAGTACATGGACAGCTGGGATAAGTTTCATTATCCCCTCCTGCCCATCCAAGAATTCTACAACAAGCTCTCGGAGCAGGGCATATCAGCCACAGACTACGCTCACGCGCAAAAGGTCTGGAGCACGTTTGGCTGTAAGAACATGGGCGACTACCACGACCTCTACCTCCGGACAGACGTCCTCTTCCTAGCCGACGTATTTGAAACATTCCCGAAGACCAGCCTAAAGCAGTACGGCCTGGACCCAGCCCACTACTATACCAGCCCAGGCTGGTATAGTAGGCTACTCAAGAGCACAGGGGTAAAGCTCGAACTCCTCACCGACTACGACAAGCACCTCTTCATCGAGAAGGGTCTGCAGGGAGGAATAAGTATGGTCTCACGGCGCCACGCTGAGGCGAACAATCCCTACATAGGAGACTTCGACCAGGACAAGCCCACGAGCTATATCCAGTACCTCGACGCCAACAACCTCTATGGATGGGCAATGAGCCAGGCCCTACCAACCTCGAACATTGAGTGGGTGGACCCCAGAGTTGCTCTCCAGAATAGTCCACATCCACTCCGACGATGCCGAGAACGGGTACATACTTGAGGTCGACCTGGAGTATCCAGCCGAGCTTCACGACGACCACAACGACTACCCCCTTGCCCAAGAGCGGCTCCTAGTCCAGAACGAGTGGCTCTCAGACTACCAGAGAAACCTCCTTGATGAATACAGCGGCCACCGGGTTCAGAAGCTGGTCTCGAACCTGAGGAACAAGGAGAAGTACGTACTCCACTATAGGAACCTCAAACTGTATCTGGCCCTGGGGATGAGGCTGACCAAGATCCACCGCGCCCTATCCTTCAACCAAAGCCCCTGGATGGAACCCTACATCCGGAAGAACACAGATCTCCGCAAGGCCGCATCCAGCGACTTCGAGAAGGACCAATACAAACTAATGAACAACTTTGTCTTTGGCAAGACCATGGAGAACCTCTGCAAGCGAGTTGACGTGAACCTGGTCCGAGCCGCAGACCGCAACAAAATAAGAAAGCTCATCGCCAGCCCCGCCTTCGCCCTGCAGAAAATCTTTGAGGACGACCTGGCCGCCATCCATATCCACGTGGGGATGTGTATCCGCGACCTGTCCATGCATCTCATGTACGACTTCTACTACAGCACCATGAAGCCCCAGTACGGCCGCGATCTCACCCTACTCTACACTGACACCGACTCCCTCCTCCTGGAGATCCACATACCAGACATCTACGCCTACATGAAAAAGGACAGTGCCCTATTCGACACCAGCAACTATGACCCTGCACAGTAACGCGAACAAGAAGGTACTAGGAAAGATGAAGGACGAGTGCGGTGGTGTCCCCATCAAGGAGTATGTAGGCCTGCTTCCTAAGATGTACTCCATCATGATGTCCACCCGGGAGGAGATCAAAAAAGCAAAGGGCGTAAAAAAGGTTGTGGTCAAGAAACACCTGCGCCACGCCCAATACCTTGAATCACTGTTCGACCAGAAGCGGTTCTGCCATGGGATTGAACATGCTCCGAAGTGACAGCCACAATATATATGGGCTGCACGTTAATAATGTGTCTCTATCCCCCTTTGATACAAAGCGATGGATAGCTCCAGGTGGTGTACACACCCTGGCCTACGGGCATACCCAGGCCTACCCCCCGACGTAGACTGCCGGCAGACGGGGTGTATCGTATTAAACCGTGGGTGTATCCACACCTTCCACCCCCGACCGGCCACTGACTCCTGATGGTGAACTTCCCGCATCACTGCTGGACACCTCTCCCACACCACTGTTGGACACCTCTCCCCCACCCTCTGTCCCCTCCACGATCAGGAGGTCATCCACCTTCTCACATATGCCGGCTATAGTGAGACTGGGGGTGGCCTTCCTGAGCCGAGAGGGTATAGAGCATAAAGGAGTGGTCTTCCTAGCCCGAGGGGGGTTGGGTGTGGGGTGTCACCACCATCTATGACTGGGGCAGCCGGCGGACGTGGGGGCTTGGTCTACCTAGCTCTAGAAGGTTTATCTAGCACGTCTTCCTTAGTCTCAACGTGAGTCGCCAACCGGGCCTTCCTGCGACCCTGTTCACCGCCCTCAAGCCTCTTCTTCTCACGAAGGCGCTTGTGGTTAACCCTTTCGTATCCACAATCCATACACAGCCCTAGGTTATTTTTTATGCCCTTCTGGCACTCTGCACAAAGCCGATTTACGATCCCCTGTTTAATCTTAATCCTGTGCATTGCACAAAAGTCAAACTTTCAGGGCCTGTCTCTTTCCAAGTAATATCCAGGGACACTTTCCAGTTGCTTCCATTATTACCGATCTTTCTTTTGTCTAATTAGTAATACCGTCTGGTGGCAGCTGGGTGCCGGACGACACCACAAGCAGCTCCTCCTTTACAAAGCTACGGGGCGGTCCATCCAACAAATAGTATAATACAGGCTCACCAGATTTTGTGATAGAGCGTCCAATCCGGTAAACATTGAGTGACCACACAGGGTCAGTGGCCCGCCGCCTGTGGTCTTGCTCGACCTCACCAGGCTGGTAGAGGTAGCAAACGCCAACATCAGAGGGAAGTTTTTGCTCTTTAACCCCCAGCGGACGCCCTGGTACAACTGAAGAGGGCTTTTGTGCAACTCGTTTTGCCTTTATAGCATCTTTAGGTTTTTGTCCAGTCAAGCGGGTCACCTCATTATTTATCACAGAGACTACGGCCTGCAGTCGAGAAAACCACTCAGTCGATCATTTTCCAGTATCCCTTAACTCTATGGCGTACTGGTGTCCAAATAGTTGTCCAGCAAGTGTTCGGTTAAAGCGCTCTACTATACCCTGGTCTTGATGGATATTCACACAGCCACGTCTGACTGATACTCCATGTTTTGCTAGCAGCTGATTCACTGCTCCCATAAACTCTCGTCCGGGGTCTACCTGAAGCAGTTTAGGCCACCCCAGTGGTCCTCGCTTGTATATCCTTTCGAGTGCACCTGCGACCTCTTTAGCCTCCTTTGTAACCAATGGCTCGGTTTTTGTAGCGTGAGGCCACATCCACCACAGTTAGGGCATACTTGTAAGTCCAGCGCTTCACAACATCATGAGGAAGAAATAAGAGATCGGCTTGGTGCACCTCATTAGGGACAGGGACATCAAACTTCCGCCTGGGAATGTGTTTTGGCGCTGGCAGGTAGATTTGCCATATAGCTTGCTTTGTTAGCCAACCCCTGGCAACCTCCTCAGAAACCCTCGCTTCCGTTGCAAGCTTCTTGATAGCTGTAATGCCTTTCCAGTAGCCCTTAGGACTATAGTAGATCTTTTGCATGCGACGATCCATACAAAGTAAACGCCCGAGTCTCCAAAATGACCTACTTAGCAAGCCTGTATGCAACCAGCCCAGTTGCAGCCATACCCAGTATAATGAACGCCACCTCACGCTCTTTTTGACCATCTGAGGGCTCGTAGAAGTCTGAAAGCTGCGGCTCAGAGTCCAGCTTGTCGATGGATTTACCCGTCAAGATGTAGTACTTATGCATAGCCTCGTCCACATCCCGAAAAGTATGCTCAACATGTCCCTGGCGGCGGAGTTGCTCATTGATGAAGTCTAAACGCTCAGTTTGCTTCTTGGCCCATGCTGCCTGAGCAGATTGAAGCTGCACGATTGCCATATCATGGCGTTTATGTTCCGCGTCCGTTTGGCTGCTTCGTAATTTAGAGAATAAAAAGTCGTTCCCAGAGAATGCAAGGGCATTAACAAGAGCGCCTCCAACAAGCAGAGCAATCGTTGCCATTATTTCAGGATATCAACTGGTAAGATTCCTTGTTTAATTAGCATATCCTTTGTGGCCATAGCTAGTGATACATCGACAACAGACATAGCCAGGTCGCGTGGGGTGAAATCAAAACGTGCTGCACCACCATCCAGAGCCATCTTAACAAGCTTGGCATAACCTATTGATATACCGGAAACAACTGCACCGTGGTACAGTGCGTTGACGATCATTTTTCCATCAGTAATTGTTGTTGTCATCTTATTCCATATAAAACGGATCCTTTAAATGAGCGTCCGCAGGTGCTGACTTCGCTGGGTCTCCCCTGGGCACAACCTCCCGCATCTCTCTCAGCTTAGCTTTTCGAGCCGCAGCGCCCTTTCGGCCTGCCTCAACCTTTTTAGCGTCTTTTGTAGGTTTCTCCTTTAGCGCTGGTTGAGGTTGAGGCGCAGGCTGATCACTAGTCACAGCCATTATCTCTTGATTTGCATTCTCCATGTTTTCTACAAATTCTGTTCCTCCAATTGACAGCACCCAGGCAGATCCTCTGCAAGAGGGATGTCGGACGGCCGGTCCCAGGTCTCGGGGGGGTGCTCGCTTCAAATTGGCAGTAATTGGCGGTTGTTAGGGCCGCGGTAAGCTGAGCCAACATCATACAATAGCGATGATAAAGTTCACATGTGGCAGTTATTAGCGCGTGCCTGACAAACGGGTCAGTCTCGAGGTCCGTAATCAGATTTGGCTGATGTTCTGGGGGGATTGACAGAAACATACAAGCAACGCTAGAAAACAGTTGGAGAACTGACTGCCCCACAGTCCGCGTCATGTTAGCGCCCAGCCGAGCCTCATATTTTGCATAGAGCTTTGTAATCTCTTCATCGGACATTGATTCAATCTTTGCAGTCGACAGGTGCTGATCGCCGAGGTACTGACGGGCCTGACCCCCAGCTATGACATCAGAAACCCTATCTCTCTTAGAAGATAAATCTTCACCAGGGGTGCAACGGGGTTCTGCTCGCTCAGACTTTGTGGCCGGCAAGCTGCGTCCTGTTCAAGGAGTTGATAAATAATGGTATCAGGATCCGTGAATATACGTATACACCTTCGAAGTCTAATATATCGCAATGCTCCCTAGACGAAGAAACCTAAATTTGTTACTGAAGCAGCGACTGCTATTAAAGCCAGCATCACCTCAATCGACGGCATATCCAGTGGGTTTATCAGTCTTCAGCAGCAGTTTTGCGTGCTTGGTCTTTGCTAGTAGATGGCGTACTGTGGCACGTTCCTCACTCGTTGGAATCACATCATTTTCTCGTAGGGCGTCTTCAAACGAGTCACGATCCTTGGTGTGGAAAAGTGCCATCCAACGGGTCTGTTCACATAGATCCTTTAACACAGAGTTGAATTTCTGGGTGAGGACCCAGACACTTTGCTGCGCATGGCGGCCGCTAAAGGCCAGTTCGGATAACATGTCATTCTTCTTGGTTAGGGCCTTTGTTGCCGAACAGTCATCAATAATGTAGAGGGTAGGCTCACCCTTGAAGCAGTGGTAGAAAGCCCTCAAGTGGTCATGGACGTATGAAACGTATGATAGGGCAGAGAATAACAATATGCTCAAAGGCGCCGAAGATGGGCCCTTCAAGTAGGTCGAGGATGAATGCGGTTTTCCCACATCCTGTCTGCCCACAAGCAATTGTCGAACAGGGACCATCTGGAAATGTAAACTCAGTTTTCGGTTTCATCAAAACCTTGTTAGTAGACTGCGCTGACGAACCTGCCATCTTTAATGTTAAGCTGTGCATCCATAACAATATACATATAGATGTTCAATGCGCAGGCCGCCTCTGCCTTTTTTGTGATCTGAATGGTGATACCCTCAGAAGCATTCTCCACGCCCCTGCCACTACCGTGTGGCTGGTCGTCATCATTCGTCCTTAAGTCGAGCCACAGAGCATACTTACTGGTTAGGTACTCTCCTATGGAAACGTCCGACAATGCCAATTCTTTTACTGCTATTGCTACACTGGGGTCTCGTTTACTCGTTGCTGCAATGGCCTTCTTCACCTCGTCCCACTGCTTGTAGCCACGCATACCCTGGGCATAGAGCTGATTGGGGATGCCCTCAATGGTCACCTTGACCTTCGTTATTTTTGGGTTGCAGAACAACTCTGTTTTCCTGGCGAATGAGGCGCCCTAGGGGTCTTCAAAGAGGAGTAGGATGCCCTTCATGCTGCGAGCAGGGATGTTCAGATTGATGTTCCACAGTGTATCTTTTTTATTGTATACAAGCTTTCTGTGACAATGTACACGTTCATACAGAATCGAGAGCCGACCTGTGTACTGGGTGCGTATTATACGGGCCAACTCTGGTTGGGTAACCATGTCATCCTCCAGCGAGATGACATCAATTTTGTAGCTGGCGTCGTTGTCGCCTGTTTCGTGAATCCCGCGGTTGTAGTCGTTGAACGTGAGCTCGTATTCCAGTCTGTCATTAAGCGCGCTCTGGTAGAATGGCATGTGACTCTCGAGCAGAACGTAGAACCTGTTACTATACTCATCGGCTACGGCCTTGTCCTCTTCTTCGGTCTCAACCTTGTCTCCTGCCCCCACTCGTATCTTAGTTGTGTTTCTGTCATCTGATGTGTCAATGCTCTGGTACTGGAGGCCCTGTCTCTCCTGTGTTGTCCGCCACAAGTCGTGGTAACAGCGGTACACATCGCTGTCATCAATGGACATGACCTCATTGCCAGAAATCTTGATTGTCATTTTCTTAACCACGGCGCGACCCAGGTTTTGCACAACGCTGCTGTTAACATCGGTTGATGTCAGCGTGATTGTAAAGGCCAGCCGTGCTGTCCCTGGGACAATGACATCTTCTGCGCCTAGATTGGGGAAGCGAACCAGCAGTTGTCGGTTCTGGTCAATAGTGCTTTGATTGTTTGTAGTAACTACAGACTGCAGCACGCCCTTTACCCCAAGGGGTTCGCGTATCCGGCGGTGTGGGTTTAGTTTGCGCCCGTAAGAACTCGTCATGTTGAACTTCTTATCTACAAGTATATCTTTAACACACAAGCATGGAGTTTGATGACCCAACACTATTACTACCCTGAAGAAGAGGATGATGTACTCCCTGAGGTCCCGCCTCTCCCAGGAGGGGGGGTGCCTTGAGATGGATACGACTTTACCACAGAGCCAGCGAGTAGTTGTAGGCGCTGTCAATGATTATTATGATGGATTGGCTAAAAAAGGCTACACACCATCTCTCGGCCGCGATTATACAAAGTTTGGACTTATTAAGGGAGAGTTACGTTTGAAGGACTATCCCAAACTAAATATTACACATTCTCACACTAAGGCCCCGCTTTCACTTCAAACAATAGCTAGCAGACCGGGTGGGTGGAGGGGGGGGGGGGGGGGGGGTGGAGGGGCTAAGGCCGTCCGTGATGGGTTGGGGTTTACTGAGTGGTCCCGAAAAGCAGTGTCACAAAAGGAAGCAAAAGCCCTTCAAGGCGTTGACCAAGCAGCTACTAAAGCCGTAGAGAGTTTAGAAATGACACACAGACAGATGGTCTGACATACCGAGAGCTTATTGGGCTTGACAAGGCTATGCAGACTCAAAAGGGTGAGCTGGTCAACAACCTAGCTAAGATAACTGAGATAGAAAGGGATATAGCCCGATGGGAAGCTAAAATGGCAAGCTTGGAGGAGGATGGGAGGGGTGAAAGTGGAGCTTGGAGATTCCAAGCAAATCAGCTTGCTGAACTGCAGGACCAGCGGCGTGTCCGTGTTGAGGCTGCCTCTGCAAACCGTGAACGTCTGCAAACCCAAATTAACCGCATCAGGGAAACGATCAACAGACTTCTTAATGAGGACACAACGCTAGCTGAGCGTGTACGCATCCTGTTCCGGGAGAAGGGCAAAACAATTGCCTCCATCCTCACTGTAGTTGGACTGGCAGTCTCGACCCTGGTAGTTGCTTTGACTGGCGGAGGGAGCACTAGTGCAACCTCGGCACCAACACCGACGCCAGCTGATAAGCCCGGCTTAAAGGAGTGGATTAAAAAGCAGCTGAACACCTTAGCAAACGTCCTAAAGGGCCTAGTCGGTAAGGCAGCAGCTGCCCTTCCAGGAATCATTGGCTCCATCGTATCATGGCTGCTTAAGTCAGCTGCAAAGGTGGCTGGTTGGATGGCAGAACATGTGTGGGCCGCAGGTGTGGCGGTGGGGGGAGTTATCCTCCTGATACTCCGTGACTTACTACGTAGCAAGCCAAAGCACAGCTAAGCCTATAGCGATTCCGCCTACAATAAGAGCGGTTTTCTCATCCTCGGGTGTAGATGGCGGAGCAGCGGGTGGAGGGTCTTCGGTGGCGGGTCTTCTCTAGCGGGCGCAGCGGGCTGAGGGTCTGGGTGAGGGTCAAAGCTTCCTCTGTCTGGAGGTACAGCAACCGCGTTGACATCAGTATTGCTGCCGATCTGCTGTTCCTCAGTTGCAATTGTAATTGTTGGAGAACTCCACCCCAAACGCATCTGTAATTTTACCTGCCTTAACCTGGATGAGAAGGTGTGTCAGATCCTCAGGATCAATATGAAGTGGGTAGACCGGCCCGGTTTTGTACGTTTTATTCGTGTTGAATGTAAAGGCTTGTTTATTCATAGTGCTATGTATCACACTCTGTCAAATGTTCAAAGCGGCGAGGCTGTGTCCCTGCAAAATTCTATTGACAATAGTGCAGGTGATCTATGCGTAGGTCTTAGGTCAATCACGTATACTGTAGGCTGGTATAACATTGAATCAGCTATGCCCACTACAAATGGGCAAATTTCTACAGGAGAAGAAGTAGGTGTCGTTTTGCCCCCTGTCCAGGATGTATTTTCAGATCTAGATCTTGGTTTGGAGGATAGTGCTGTAGATGGGACTATTACCCCCTCAATTCCTGATGATTGGGCGTTACAATGTGACGTGTGTTAAAAATATTGGGTCTTGATACCGGTCTGGGTGGAGGATGGATTCCTTCGGGTACTCACAAAGGTGATCGCCCCGTCAACTTTAGCGCCTTTGACTCACTTTATGTTCACCTCGATCAGCTCAGTACCACATACAACATGCTGGATGGTGCACCCATCACGCTTCTTGATGTTGTAGGACCAGAGGGTGGCTCTTTCGGTGATATTGTAACCACAAATATCGCTAATCCTGCATCTAAGTGCGTTAGTGCTGGAAGCGTGCATGAGTTGAAGGTTCAACTGCGGGATAATAAGGGACGGCTATTAGACAACCACGACCTTGTAGACACTGCTTAAGTTGCTGTGGGTATGTGTCTTGGCGCAAGTGGTGCGGGTCTGATGTCTACGGTGGTTGCTGCCCCTATTGCCACGGTCTTGGGTGCTACGGGGGCTGCGTGCGGGCTGGTTGCGATCGCAGGAAAGGTCATCAGCCCGCGGCTGTCGGCAAAGGTAAAGAAGCACGACCAGATTCAAATTCAGGCACAGAGCAAACGAAACACAGTTACAGATATCCCATCTTCACATTTGTGGTCTGTGATTGAATTGTTAGTATTATTTCGATGATGTCATTGAGCAGGCAGCTGAGTTGCAAATGCGAACGGCGCCTCATTTCTGGCTTCTCCATGGCACCGGCGTGAGGGCGGACAAGATAGCACCACTTCTTGGTGCACGGAATAACATCGCTGTTATCACAAACTCAAATAGAGACAACATTACATCAATCATGCATGTAAGCGCCTTCAACATATTATTTTCCCATATGAGCAAAACATGTTTTTATGCTCTTTGTAATTTGTACATTCAACTTATGGTCCAATTTTTATTGTTTCTTATATATATGCAGGAAACACTGGAGATAACTGAATCATTACTGATTGATATTATTCATTATGCAATAACTAAGGCAAGCATCATGGGAAAACACCAGTTGGGTTGTTACAATGTGCCAAGCCGGTCAGGAAACAACTCGTCAAAAACAATGTCTAGGGTAGGATTGTGGCAATATATTTATTGATTCTGATGACAAACGTTAAATCAGCGTAAAACATTGAAGCTCATGCTTATTAATTTGCAAATCACACATCGTGTTAAATTGTAATGGAAGCCTTATTGATTACTTATGCTATTCAGACACCAAAAGTGGCATCATATTATGAAATAAATACACACAATACAAGATTTATGCCGACGCACTTATATGTAGGGTCAGCAAGCAGCCAAGCAAATCACAAATATATCCACCATTGCTGTTTACATAAATTATCACCACAAAATATATAGAGCTGCCTGCCTGTTTTGTATGCAAGTCCACCGTAAATGATTGCGAATATGAAATCTTCAACTCGGACCATCCAAGCCTGTATCTGAGCGGTGATATGCACAAGGCTGGTCACTGGCTGAATTCAGGCCAGCTCCATATGACCGACCAGCTATACCCGGACATCTTCAGCGGCCACATGTTTGTTGTGACGTCAATAGAGGTAGATATGATACCCAGTAGGTGGTTCAAACATCTATAATGTGTTTATAAGGGTATTTTGTAAGCCCGTATGGGTGCGTCTTTTTATAGCCAGTCATGTTGATTTGCAGTTCTCCTTCTTTCAACGCAAAGAATTCGCGCCTGGTGGGTCTTTCAAATGGGTAGGACTGACGTTTGATCTTCTTGATGAGTTGGCCAAAGACCTGAATTTCTCGTACGTATACCTGGAACTTGAAAAAACAAACATTCCACATACATTCGTATTGTTATTACTATATTTGTAATGCCAGTTGATATTAGACACTGGTGCCCTTTGCAATGTTCTGTTTCTGTTAATTGAAACAATTACTCATTCATCATTCGAAGGGGTCATCTTATGTGTTATCATCAATGGCAGTCAAACTGTGTGTATCTCACATACAATCACCACGGCCAAAAATTCACGTGTGCGCTTATCATGTTCAGTTACCGCGTGATTGAGCCCAGTGACGGGAAATGGGGCATTCGTGATGAGTCGGGTCAATGGAACGGCATGATGGGGCATGTTATTAATAAGGTAGTTTCCAATAAATACTGGTTTGTTCCACTCTACCATCCATAAAATGATAATGTTTATTACCAGTATAAATCTTAAAGTTCACGAGGAATCTCATATCACATAAATTTCCCTTTGATCGTAGACAGTGGACTTTGCAGCAGTCTCTTTCGCCATCACAGTAGGACGGGGAGAGGCGGTGGATTTTTCACAGCCATATTTCTATGACATATCGACAGTGATTGTGCAAAAACCTTTAGTGTATGATCATGCCGTTCTCTACTTACGGCCTTTCAAAAAAGAGGTAATGTGTGAGCAATTTGCTGTGGTCCGATCTGACATCATGTTTATGTTTGCTATGTATACTTTCGATTTATTCATATTGGTGTTTAAGAATAAGTATATAAGATATAGGTTTACTGTGTTACTCTTTCGTAGTTCCCCTTGTGATACATGTGTGGCATGCTTCACCAGGTCTGGATACTTGTCACAATTACTATTGTTATATCCAGTCTTGTTTTATGGGTTATAACCATTAATAATCCATTCTACAAATCACGAAACGTAGTACCGGATTATTATGGCGGACTGTTCAAATTTGCAAACGTTTTGCAAGATGTATATGGAACAGCAATACAGCAAGGTATGGATTGTTATGCAATACAAGCAAGATGCAAGTTGAAATTGAAATATATTGCTACTCTCAATACAAAGTAATGCCTTTAGGTTGAGTGTGTGGGTTACATAGCTGACAGATTTTGCTCAATCTTATATTGTTTTACATCACAATATTTGCTATACAAATATTGGTAATAAGAGAACGAATTACGTTCTTTGCTATATTACGCTATAAAGTGAAGCTGTATGTCAATCACTTGAAAATATTTCTGTCCAATTTACGCAAACATGTGTATGCACTGTCACAGGTTGTCGATTTGTGCCCAAATCACAGTCTGGTCGAATTGTTGTTGGGTGTATCTGGTTCATTCATATAGTCTTAGTTGCAACCTACACAGGAAACTTGATAGCTTTCCTGGCCGTTCCCACCTTACATTTGCCATTTGACAGCTTGACTGGGATGGTCAATCAAAGGGAATTATCGTGGGGGACAGTAGAGGGATCGGCGCTAGTCATGCTCTTTAAGGTGTGTATTTATTCGTTTGTTGATTGGTATATCAGTATCAGCTATATGCGCTCAATGAAACCAAAACAATTCCATAGGTAATTTGGTATTTGTATATAGGAGGCCAAACTGCATCCATACAGCAGTATACACAGAGGAATGAATTTAGTTTCTAGCTACAGCGAAGGATTGTACAGAGTCAAGCAAGGTTAGAACCTCAATGACGTGTGTTACCTCATTTTACATTAACAGAATATAACAGCGTACCGATAATCCCCTGTCTTGACATAAATGATCAAATCCACATATTTTTAGTTGACTGGCTATACCTTGTGTTAATATGTTGTAGATCGCATTATATTTCAACTTTTATATATATATTCTGTCTCTGCACTTTATTAAAACCTGTCATTACCAAATGTTACCTATGGTGCAGGTAAATATGCATTTCTATCCGAAATGTCATGGTTCCAAGTTGAGCATGCTAAAGACTGCAGCCTGGCTACCAATCAGTGAGACGTTCTATCCTATAAACTATGGCTGGGCATTCCCACAGAACTCGCCATACTTTTCTCGTATCAATGACAGGTAGGTCAATTCATCAATGCTGTTGTATAAAGCCTTTACTGTCAATTCAGCGCTTTTATCTGATGTTTGCCAAGAATATTTGCCTTATATCCCTGTTGCGTCTAATGCAGGTCGAGTAAGAATCGGTCCCCAATAACTTTTATTGTGTCTAAAAATGCCGTGTCTTAAAATACATGAACCGACCCAAAGCTATCAAATATCATCATGCATTAGCAAAGTTAGTAATTATTGCTTACACATAGTAAACTATGAATACCCGTTGTGAATCTGGACAGCTTAACATATCTGGAGATCAAGGTCCAAGTAAATGTTCCGTTGGATGAGTTTATGTTATCGATGCTAAAGTATTGTTCGAACCAATCACATCCATTAAAAAGTGCTCAACACTTTCTCACAGAATCAGCAAACTCCGAGAAGCAGGCATTCTCCAGCAATGGGCAACGAAATGGACACCACGTAATCTGAACTGTACAGGACTTCGATCAGTAACCAAAGAAATAGTTGTTACCCTAGCTGATTTCCAAGGTGCTGTGTACGTGCTGGGAATCGGCTTGTTTTTGGCAGTGTTAGTGCTTATTGGGGAATGCATTTTGCATTTAACTCACCACTCATCCTGGAATATGACCTTTTGTAAAACATTCATTATGACTGATAGTCGATCAACAATAGAGACCCCTATTGCTTTAGCGAAAATATAAGCTTTAATCGGTGAAAGTGTCCGGATTGTAGTTAAGTCATTGACATACAAAACACTATTTATGGAATACTAAACCGCCAGGCTTATAGTTCAAATATTGTACAATTTGCATTGCAGTTTGCATTGAATGTCTGTGACTCTATTTGTGATTGACATTACCAGCGATTGTCCGTTGGCACCTGAATATTGTATGATGTTAAGAGATCCATTCCCTAGTGGACCCAAAATCCGACCAGCATAGCCAGCAGAAATTATTCGATGCATTGTTGAAACGCTGATTCAGCCAGACTGTACTGTAGATGACATAAAATGCCTATTCGTATTCTCATTGCATTTGTTGCATCATGATTATTTATGTGCGTATGTAAGATTAACTACATTAAACATTCTCGCTTAGAAAGTGTTTGCAGGTTTTGTCCAGCCATACATTAATAATCAGTTTGTCCATATATTACACTAATAACAATGTATGACACAAAGTAACGTGCTAACAGCTAGCTCTTTCTCTCTTCAAACATTCTTGCATATTTTGACAATCTAAAATACATTGTGCATGATTCGATATGCGATAATGGCGTGACATGTTTATTTTATCCCAGTTATACCAATCTGTTGTTGATGTGGCAAAATACTTACCTGTAGTCAAGATCGAGCACAAGCATAGCCTGAAACAACAGATATAAAGATACATTAAGATAACCGTGTCAAAGATACCGTAATATGCTTGACACATTGGTTGTCCATACAACGAAGCATGTATTATTATGTATTCTTTTGTTGATGTCCCCGTACCTGAGTTTGAGAGCAAATAAGGTTTATTAGCAGTATGCGTGTGGTTTGTCGTTTCGGTTGGTTAAACGTTCGACAGTAAGCTGCCATAAAACTGATATGGTTGGTGACAAATACCACGGATCAAGGAACAGCTTGTCATCACCATCATCCGCCACCTGCTATTGGCAAGATCTCAGTTGATTGACCAAGCAACATTTAATACGAGAGCCACCAACGCTTGTTAATAGCAAATAAGACATGTGTGCTATGTAAAGAATGGCCACTTATTCAGCCGCCTCAATGTTGGAATCTCAGTCGTGTTTCAGAGCTCATCATAACGTTGTTGACAACACTGCTGATAGAAAGCAAACACTTGCCCCATGATTAGATGTCCAGCTTTGCCTCTTAGCAATGCAGATTCAACCACCCAAATCCACAATGCTAACCAGGGTGGCAGAGGTAGGATTAATGGGAAATATGATTCTCATTACATTACATTAATTAGGCCATATAATTCCTTGTGTGATCCAAAATAATCATGGTTCACTTTGGGTCATCTTCAATTATGTGTTGCATCAATAATCATTCCCTATACCTCATACATACTGATTACTGGATAAAAAAAACCCACTCCAGTACGGACTGACGTTACGTATGGCGTGCTTCCATAATTCTTGTATCGTAAAATATCAAATTTCTTTTATGCAGTTCATTCTAAACAGATAATACAACAACATATAAAACTAAACGTACATTTAATTCAAACACGCGATGCAGAATGCATCACGTGTACGCGTGTATATACATACATTGCATGATTGTGTATACATTCGCTTGTTATGCAAATCTGTCTCCCTCTTAAGTTGTGATAACATGGATATGCTCCCGAGTACTGAGAAAGTTAGTTCATGATATCCTCTTTAATGCTGGGACACCGCAAACCAATGGAATAAAATTCGAGTGTAGCCTATCTTGGCAAGTGTAAGCTTTAATTGTAATAACATTAGTGTGCCCAAGGTCACGGATGCTAATTGTAATGGTGTCATGTCACTGTAAGTAACGTTATAATAATACGTATACGGAAACCAATATCAGCTCAACTATTCATCATTTGGCTTCACTCCACTTGAGCTGTGCTTGTTAACAAACTTCATCGACTTTATACTGTATATCTGTGTCGGCATCGTACACAAGACGGGTAACAGATCCAATGACCCTTCTACAGGATATACGTTCTTCTCCGGGAGGTACATTTGTCACAACGTGTCTGAGGGCGCGGAAAAACCATATACAGTGAGGGCTTATTTAGCAGAAATGGCGATGGATTTCATTCACTACTCGCTGTTTGCCTGCTGTACATTAGTGTCAATTGGAATCTTTGCTGAGCAATGTCCGATGCTGTGTCAATGCAAGAAAGGAGATACGCTGTACATAACAGTCGTATGTAAAGAAGAAAACACTCGTTTTAAAGATATTCCTCGATTCCCGAAATCAACAGCTATAATCATATTTAAGATGGATTAACTCACATCGAATTTCCAGATTGTTATAAAAATTTGCACAAACTTAGTAGATTATTCCTCAATGATAATGAAATTACTTCAATAAATACACTGGATTTTGTTAACTTACCAAATCAAGCAATATCGACGTTAGTGATGGACAGCAACACTTTGAGGAATATATCCTCAACCTCACTTTCAGTTTCCAGCAACCTTAAAGTCTTATCGTTGTCGCAAAATAAACTACAAAAGGCCGATTTCATATTAACATTACCCAATTTAGCACAACTAACTATTGCTAGCAATCAGCTAACGGACATGTCATGGTTCTACTCTACAATTTCTACAACTCGAGAAAAATGTTCACCTTGATGTAAACTGTTCTGGTGCATCAAACTGGTGTAAGCATCTGCTTTCACTCGATATATCCAGTGTTCCATTATGTCAACTCAACAGCACTTTGTTTTTAGGTTTGATTTATTGCCCTATTCATACATTGATTCTACGTGGCTGCAACATCAATTCTATCAACGAATATACTTTCAGTGCATTGCACAAAATAATTTGAGTGCTCCGTAAGTTGAGCAAGGTCGTCGTGGGATTAATGTGCAATTGCAGAATTTGATGTTGGACAACAATCCTTTGGAAATTTTGCAATCTACAATTTTGCGACATCTGAAGCATGTGCAATTAAAAAGTGCATCTTTGCAAAATTGCATTATACGAGGCATCCAAGAAGGAACTTTTGACGATCTTACAAATCTCCAGGTTCTTCACCTTGATAACAATGAATTAACACAATTGGTGACTGGCACTTTTCGAAACACTCCTTCACTTGAAATACTGTCATTGCACGGGAATACATTGTTTCGCATTTACTCAGCTGAACATCTGGGCCTTCCATCTAAGTTGAGAGAGTTTAATATTGGAAAGAACGTGATAGCGCAATTACAAGGAGGTGATTTGGATGGATATCACAATTTATGGAGACTTGTGATCTCAAGAAACCCTCTACATTCAATATCGACAAGCGCATTTAGAGACCTGGAAAACCTCAGAGCTTTGGATGCAACATATATCGATCGAGGGAGAACCAGCATATTGGAGAATTTACGATTTGTGCCTAACATAGAGGAATTCAATTTTAACAATAATGATTTATATTGCCCACCTCAAACCAACTCCTCATGCTTTGCACATCAGCACTCCCTTCAATGACTGCGTTTAATCAACAATCCTCGTTTTGGTGGTTTATCTGGCTCCCTGGCGATACAGTTTCAAAACATGCCAACGTTGACAGCCTTATTATTGTACAACATTGATTTTATCACGCAATGGGATCACTTACATTGACAAGGGTATGTTTAAGTATCTTCCTAAACTTCAGTTCTCCCTGTTTATTGGACGAAACCGATTCGCCTGCGATTGTCATCTGCTCTGGTTTAATGACTGGGCGCACCACGGAGGAGTCCACATCATGAACATCGGGCAGAAAAAAGTGTATCAATGTGCATCTCCTCCAGAAGAGAAAGGTAATTGGATACTGGAGATGGGTATATCACATGCGGACTGTAGATTACATTGGAAAACTCTTGTCATATTATCTGTTACAATACCTGTCTCATTTATACTCGCGACTTCTCTCATTGTGTATTATTTTCGATGGTATTTCCGATACATCTTATTCCTCGTGAGGTCTCGCCATCGAAGATACAAGCATGAAACTGACCAAGGGCAATACGAGTACGATGTGTTAGTTGCATACAATCAAGTGGATAGATTCTGGGTTATCAAAGAACTCCTACCTAACATTGAATATGAGGCGGGTTTCAAGCTGTGTATTCATCACCGTGACTGGTTAGTAGGCGTGGGTATAACGGAGAACATTCAAGAAAGCATTGATCGAAGTCGCAAGACCATTACAGTTCTTACCAATGCCTTTGCTAAAAGTCAGTGGTGCCAAGTGGAGTTAACGTTTGCCCACGGTCGTTTGCTCGATGGTGTCAAGGATTCATTAGTTCTGGTTTTGTTAGAGGACATTGAGCCCTATAACCAGACAGCATTACTCAGGCATCTCCTCCCCAGGTCGACGTACTTCGCGTGGCCCAAAAAGGACAAATCAATGCAGGAGAACTTTTGGCGCATTCTGAAGCGTTCCATTCATAGACCTGACCGATTACTTAACGCAGCACTGCCTGCCCCGAATAATGAACAACCAACAGATATTGCTGACTTACCACGTGCTTATAGAGCCACATGATCATCAATCACGTGATGATCTGGAGGCCGATCATGTGATAATATGAAAACATTTTGTTTTAATCATTAGCACTCAATAGCTCGCTCCCTTCCATATGTCTCAGACGCACACCCATTGGCTAGAGCTAAATTTATCTCAGACGAGCGATTGTGGGGGGGGGGGGCATTCATGTTTCTCAAGGTAACCGTCTTTCTATGTATGTATTTACAATGTGATCGCCCCAAGTACAGAACACAAACCCTGGCGCGTTTTTATAGATTATAAGGTCATGTAAATCAGGTCACGGGAATCAATTGTTCTCTCAAGTCAGCTGACCTCACTCGCTCGATGAACTCTTTGTTTTAGTCGATTCACATGGGTCTCCTTGCGTCCTATTTAGCTCGATTAGGGCACAACGTTTTGATAAGTGACTGTCCCGTTTCCCATCTGATAATTTATT
>CM067352.1:41985481-42165481 GCA_034190875.2 Urechis unicinctus
GAGGTAGAGGAGAGGGCTGGAAGCCGTTTGAGTCGCAGGTGGGTTTTCTTTGCGATTTCATTTTGTTGATTTTGTTCTCCCTTTTGAACTAACAAAACAGTAGAGTAATAACGTCCCACAACACACGTGCCCAAAAGGCAGAACTGGCAAAAGCAACTTCCGGCCCCCTACGTCATCTACGCAGACTTCAAGGCGCTCACAGAAAAGCTCCCAGGGCCAGCCCTCAATCCAGAAAAGAGAAACACCCAGAAGACCCAGGAACACCAGGGCTGCGGGTACGGCTACATAGTAGTCCTATGCGATGGGAAGACCTCACCCCTAGTCATCAACAGGGGAAGCGACGCCGTGGAGAAGTTCCTCAAGGCCCTACAGCAAGAGGAGAAAAAGATCAAATCGGTTCTCTCTAAGCCAGTACATATGCGGATGACCCGGGAGGACCAAAGAGTCCACAAGACCGCAACCCAATGCCACGTCTGCAGCAAACCACTCGGAACTGACCGGGTCCGTGACCACTGCCACATAAATGGCAAGTACAGAGGGCCAGCCCACAACGCCTGCAACCTAAAGCTTAGGTTGAGCCCCAAGACAACCCCCATCCCCGTGGTCTTCCACAACCTGAGGGGCTATGACTCCCATCTCCTAATGCAGGGCATAAGCAAGGTAGAGGGAGACATCAACTGTATACCCAATAATATGGAGAAGTACATATCCATATCCCTCGGACAGCTCTGGGAAGAGAAATAAGAGATCGGCTTGGTGCACCTCATTAGGGACAGGGACATCAAACTTCCGCCTGGGAATATGTTTTGGCGCTGGCAGGTAGATTTGCCATATAGCTTACTTTGTTTGCCAACCCCTGGCAACCACCTCAGAAACCCTCGCTTCCGTTGCAAGCTTCTTGATAGCTGTAATGCCTTTCCAGTAGCCCTTAGGACTATAGTAGATCTTTTGCATGCGACGATCCATACAAAGTAAACGCCCGAGTCTCCAAAATGACCTACTTAGCCAGTCTGTATGCAACCAGCCCAGTTGCAGCCATACCCAGTATAATGAACGCCACCTCACGCTCTTTTTGACCATCTGAGGGCTCATAGAAGTCTGAAAGCTGCGGCTCAGAGTCCAGCTTGTCGATGGATTTACCCGTCAAGATGTAGTACTTATGCATAGCCTCGTCCACATCCCTAAAAGTATGCTCAACATGTACCTGGCGGCGGAGTTGCTCATTGATGAAGTCTAAACGCTCAGTTTGCTTCTTGGCCCATGCTGCCTGAGCAGATTGAAGCTGCATGATTGCCATATCATGGCGTTTATGTTCCGCGTCCGTTTGGCTGCTTCGTAATTTAGAGAATAAAAAGTCGTTCCCAGAGAATGCAAGGGCATTAACAAGAGCGCCTCCAACAAGCAGAGCAATCGTTGCCATTATTTCAGGATATCAACTGGTAAGATTCCTTGTTTAATTAGCATATCCTTTGTGGCCATAGCTAGTGATACATCGACAACAGACATAGCCAGGTCGCGTGGGGTGAAATCAAAACGTGCTGCACCACCATCCAGAGCCATCTTAACAAGCTTGGCATAACCTATTGATATACCGGAAACAACTGCACCGTGGTACAGTGCGTTGACGAGCATTTTTCCATCAGTAATTGTTGTTGTCATCTTATTCCATATAAAACGGATCCTTTAAATGAGCGTCCGCAGGTGCTGACTTCGCTGGGTCTCCCCTGGGCACAACCTCCCGCATCTCTCTCAGCTTAGCTTTTCGAGCCGCAGCGCCCTTTCGGCCTGCCTCAACCTTTTTAGCGTCTTTTGTAGGTTTCTCCTTTAGCGCTGGTTCAGGTTGAGGCGCAGGCTGATCACTAGTCACAGCCATTATCTCTTGATTTGCATTCTCCATGTTTTCTACTAATTCTGTTCCTCCAATTGACAGCACCCAGGCAGATCCTCTGCAAGAGGGATGTCGGACGGCCGGTCCCAGGTCTCGGGGGGGTGCTCGCTCCAAATTGGCAGTAATTGGCGGTTGTTAGGGCTGCGGTAAGCTGAGCCAACATCATACAATAGCGATGATAAAGTTCACATGTGTCAGTTCTTAGCGCGTGCCCGACAAACGGGTCAGTCTCGAGGTCCGTAATCAGATTTGGCTGATGTTCTGGGGGGATTGACAGAAACATACAAGCAACGCTAGAAAACAGTTGGATAACTGACTGCCCCACAGTCCGCGTCATGTTAGCGCCCAGCCGAGCCTCATATTTTGCATAGAGCTTTGTAATCTCTTCATCGGACATTGATTCAATCTTTGCAGTCGACAGGTGCTGATCGCCGAGGTACTGACGGGCCTGACCCCCTGCTATGACATCAGAAAGCCTATCTCTCTTAGAAGATAAATCTTCACCAGGGGTGCAACGGGGTTCTGCTCGCTCAGACTTAGTGGCCGGCAAGCTGCGTCCTGTTCAAGGAGTTGATCAATAATGGTATCAGGATCCGTGAATATACGTATACACCTTCGAAGTCTAATATATCGGAATGCTCCCTAGACGAAGAAACCTAAATTTGTTACTGAAGCAGCGACTGCTATTAAAGCCAGCATCACCTCAATCGACGGCATATCCAGTGGGTTGATCAGTCTTCAGCAGCAGTTTTGCGTGCTTGGTCTTTGCTAGTAGATGGCGTACTGTGGCACGTTCCTCACTCGTTGGAATCACATCATTCTCTCGTAGGGCGTCTTCAAACGAGTCACGATCCTTGGTGTGGAAAAGTGCCATCCAACGGGTCTGTTCACGTAGATCCTTTAACACAGAGTTGAATATCTGGGTGAGGACCCAGACACTTTGCTGCGCATGGCGGCCGCTAAAGGCCAGTTCGGATAACATGTCATTCTTCTTGGTTAGGGCCTTTGTTGCCGAACAGTCATCAATAATGTAGAGGGTAGGCTCACCCTTGAAGCAGTGGTAGAAAGCCCTCAAGTGGTCATGGACGTATGAAACGTATGATAGGGCAGAGAATAACAATATGCTCGAAGGCGCCGAAGATGGGCCCTTCAAGTAGGTCGAGGATGAATGCGGTTTTCCCACATCCTGTCTGCCCACAAGCAATTGTCGAACAGGGACCATCTGGAAATGTAAACTCAGTTTTCGGTTTCATCATAACCTTGTTAGTAGACTGCGCTGACGAACCTGCCATCTTTAATGTTAAGCTGTGCATCCATAACAATATACATATAGATGTTCAATGCGCAGGCCGCCTCTGCCTTTTTTGTGATCTGAATGGTGATACCCTCAGACGCATTCTCCACGCCCCTGCCACTACCGTGTGGCTGGTCGTCATCATTCGTCCTTAAGTCGAGCCACAGAGCATACTTACGTTGAACGTGAGCTCGTATTCCAGTCTGTCATTAAGCGCGCTCTGGTAGAATGGCATGTGACTCTCGAGCGGAACGTAGAACCTGTTACTATACTCATCGGCTACGGCCTTGTCCTCTTCTTCGGTCTCAACCTTGTCTCCTGCCCCCACTCGTATCTTAGTTGTGTTTCTGTCATCTGATGTGTCAATGCCCTGGTACTGGAGGCCCTGTCTCTCCTGTGTGGTCCGCCACAAGTCGTGGTAACAGCGGTACACATCGCTGTCATCAATGGACATGACCTCATTGCCAGAAATCTTGATTGTCATTTTCTTAACCACGGCGCGACCCAGGTTTTGCACAACGCTGCTGTTAACATCGGTTGATGTCAGCGTGATTGTAAAGGCCAGCCGTGCTCTCCCTGGGACAATGACATCTTCTGCGCCTAGATTGGGGAAGCGTACCAGCAGTTGTTGGTTCTGGTCAATAGTGCTTTGATTGTTTGTAGTAACTACAGACTGCCGCACGCCCTTTACCCCAAGGGGTTCGCGTATCCGGCGGTGTGGGTTTAGTTTGCGCCCGTAAGTACTCGTCATGTTGAACTTCTTATCTACAAGTATATCTTTAACACACAAGCATGGAGTTTGATGACCCAACACTATTACTACCCTGAAGAAGAGGATGATGTACTCCCTGAGGTCCCGCCTCTCCCAGGAGGGGGGGGGGCCTTGAGATGGATACGACTTTACCACAGAGCCAGCGAGTAGTTGTAGGCGCTGTCAATGATTATTATGATGGATTGGCTAAAAAAGGCTACACACCATCTCTCGGCCGTGATTATACAAAGTTTGAACTTATTAAGGGAGAGTTACGTTTGAAGGAGTATCCCAAACTAAATATTACACATTCTCGCACTAAGGCCCCGCTTTCACTTCAACAATAGCTAGCAGACAGGGTGGGTGGGGGGGGGGGAGGGGCTAAGGCCGTCCGTGATGGGTTGGGGTTTACTGAGTGGTCCCGAAAAGCAGTGTCACAAAATGAAGCAAAAGCCCTTCAAGGCGTTGACCAAGCAGCTACTAAAGCCGTAGAGAGTTTAGAAATGACACACAGACAGATGGTCTGACATACCGAGAGCTTATTGGGCTTGACAAGGCTATGCAGACTCAAAAGGGTGAGCTGGTCAACAACCTAGCTAAGATAACTGAGATAGAAAGGGATATAGCCCGATGGGAAGCTAAAATGGCAAGCTTGGAGGAGGATGGGAGGGGAGAAAGTGGAGCATGGAGATTCCAAGCAAATCAGCTTGCTGAACTGCAGGACCAGCGGCGTGTCCGTGTTGAGGCTGCCTCTGCAAACCGTGAACGTCTGCGAACCCAAATTAACCGCATCAGGGAAACGATCAACAGACTTCTTAATGAGGACACAACGCTAGCTGAGCGTGTACGCATCCTGTTCCGGGAGAAGGGCAAAACAATTGCCTCCATCCTCACTGTAGTTGGACTGGCAATCTCGACCCTGGTAGTTGCTTTGACGGGCGGAGGGAGCACTAGTGCAACCCCGGCACCAACACCGACGCCAGCTGATAAGCCCGGCTTAAAGGAGTGGATTAAAAAGCAGCTGAACACCTTAGCAAACGTCCTAAAGGGCCTAGTCGGTAAGGCAGCAGCTGCCCTTCCAGGAATCATTGGCTCCATCGTATCATGGCTGCTTAAGTCAGCTGCAAAGGTGGCTGGTGGGATGGCAGAACATGTGTGGGCCGCAGGTGTGGCGGTGGGGGGAGTTATCCTCCTGATACTCCGTGACTTACTACGTAGCAAGCCAAAGCACAGCTAAGCCTATAGCGATTCCGCCTACAGTAAGAGCGGTTTTCTCATCCTCGGGCGTAGATGGCGGAGCAGCGGGTGGAGGGTCTTTGGTGGCGGGTCTTCTCTAGCGGGCGCGGTGGGCTGAGGGTCTGGGTGAGGGTCAAAGCTTCCTCTGTCTGGAGGTACAGCAACAGCGTTGACATCAGTATTGCTGCCGATCTGCTGTTCCTCAGTTGCAATTGTAATTGTTGGAGAACTCCACCCCAAAAGCATCTGTAATTTTACCTGCCTTAACCTGGATGAGAAGGTGTGTCAGATCCTCAGGATCAATATGAAGTGGGTAGACCGGCCCGGTTTTGTACGTTTTATTCGTGTTGAATGTAAAGGCTTGTTTATTCATAGTGCTATGTATCACACTCTGTCAAATGTTCAAAGCGGCGAGGCTGTGTCCCTGCAAAATTCTATTGACAATAGTGCAGGTGATCTATGCGTAGGTCTTAGGTCAATCACGTATACTGTAGACTGGTATAACATTGAATCAGCTATGCCCACTACAAATGGGCAAATTTCTACAGGAGAAGAAGTAGGTGTCGTTTTGCCCCCTGTCCAGGATGTATTTTCAGATCTAGATCTTGGTTTGTGCTGTAGATGGGACTATCACCCCCTCAATTCCTGATGATTGGGCGTTACAATGTGACGTGTGTTAAAAATATTGGGTCTTGATACCGGTCTGGGTGGAGGATGGATTCCTTCGGGTACTCACAAAGGTGATCGCCCCGTCAACTTTAGCGCCTTTGACTCACTTTATGTTCACCTCGATCAGCTCAGTACCACATACAACATGCTGGATGGTGCACCCATCACGCTTCTTGATGTTGTAGGACCAGAGGGTGGCTCTTTCGGTGATATTGTAACCACAAATATCGCTAATCCTGCATCTAAGTGCGTTAGTGCTGGAAGCGTGCATGAGTTGAAGGTTCAACTGCGGGATAATAAGGGACGGCTATTAGACAACCACGACCTTGTAGACACTGCTTAAGTTGCTGTGGGTATGTGTCTTGGCGCAAGTGGTGCGGGTCTGATGTCTACGGTGGTTGCTGCCCCTATTGCCACGGTCTTGTGCTGTGCGGGGGCTGTGCGCGGGCTGGTTGCGATCGCAGGAAAGGTCATCAGCCCGCGGCTGTCGGCAAAGGTAAAGAAGCACGACCAGATTCAAATTCAGGCACAGAGCAAACTAAACACAGTTACAGATATCCCATCTTCACATTTGTGGTCTGTGATTGAATTGTTAGTATTATTTCGATGATGTCATTGAGCAGGCAGCTGAGTTGCAAATGCGAACGGCGCCTCATTTCTGGCTTCTCCATGGCACCGGCGTGAGGGCGGACAAGATAGCACCACTTCTTGGTGCACGGAATAACATCGCTGTTATCACAAACTCAAATAGAGACAACATTACATCAATCATGCATGTAAGCGCCTTCAACATATTATTTTCCCATATGTGCAAAACATGTTTGTATGCTCTTTGTAATTTGTACATTCAACTTATGGTCCAATTTTTATTGTTTCTAATATATATGCAGGAAACACTGGAGATAACTGAATCATTACTGATTGATATTATTCATTATGCAATAACTAAGGCAAGCATCATGGATTCTGATGACAAACGTTAGATCAGCGTATAGCATTGTAGCTCATGCTTATTAATTTGCAAATCACACATCGTGTTAAATTGCCATGGAAGCCTTATTGATTACTTATGCTATTCAGACACCAAAAGTGGCATCATATTATAAAATAAATACATACAATACAAGATTTATGCCGACACACTTATATGTAGGGTCAGCAAAGCCACCAAGCAAATCACAAATATATCAACCATTGCTGTTTACATAAAATCATCACCACAAAATATATAGAGCTGCCTGCCTGTTTTGTATGCAAGTCCACCGTAAATGATTGCGAATATGCAATCTTCAACTCGGACCATCCAAGCCTGTATCTGAGCGGTGATATGCACAATGATATGGTCACTGGCTGAATTCAGGCCAGCTCCATATGACCGACCAGCTATACCCGGATATATTCAGCGGCCACACGTTTGTTGTGACGTCAATAGAGGTAGATATGATACCCAGTACGTGGTTCAAACATCTATAATGTGTTTATAAGGGTATTTTGTAAGCCCGTATGGGTGCGTCTTTTTATAGCCAGTCATGTTGATTTGCAGTTCTCCTTCTTTCAACGCAAAGAATTCGCGCCTGGTGGGTCTTTCAAATGGGTAGGACTGACGTTTGATCTTCTCGATGAGTTGGCCACAGACCTGAATTTCTAGTACGTATACCTAGAACTTGAAAACAAACCTCATTCCACATACAGTCGTATTGTTACTACTACATGTTTACCGCCAGTTGATATTAGGCACTGGTGCCCTTTGCCATGTTCAAATGTTTCTGTTAATTAAAACAATTACGCATTCATCATTCGAAGGTGTCATCTGATGTGTTATCATCAATGGCAGTCAAACTGTGTGAATCTCATATGCAATCACCACGGCCAAAAGTTCACGTGTGCGCTTATCATGTTCAGTTACCGCGTGATTGAGCCCAGTGACGGGAAATGGGTCATTCGTGATGAGTTGGGCCAATGGAACGGCATGATGGGGCATGTTATCAATAAGGTAGTTTCCAATAAATACTGGTTTGTTCCACTCTACCATTCATACAATAATAATGTCGATTACCTGCATGAATCGTACAGTTCACATAAATTTCCCTTTGATCGTAGGACGGGGACAAGCGGAGGAATTTTTCACAGCCATATTTCTATGACATATCGACATGATTGTGCAAAAACCTTTAGTGTATGATCATGCCGTTCTCTACTTACGGCCTTTCAAAAAAGAGGTAATGTGTGAGCATTTTGCTGTGGTTCGATCTGACATCATGTTTATGTTTGCTATGTATACTTTCGATTTATTCATATTGGTGTTTAAGAATAAGTATATAAGATATATGTTTACTGTGTTACTCTTTCGTAGTTTCCCTTGTGACACATGTGTGTAATTTGGTATTTTATATAGGAGGCCAAACTGCATCCATACAGCAGTATACACAGAGGAATTAATTCAGTTTCTAGCTACAGCGAAGAATTGTACACTGTCAAGCAAGGTTAGAACATTAAAGATGTGTGTTACCACATTTTACATTGACAGAATGAATCAGCGAACCGAGAAACCATGGCATGTACCCTGTCTTGACATAAATGTTCAAATCCACATATTTTTAGTTGACTGGCTATACATTTTGTTAATATGTTGTAGATTGCATTTTATCTGCACTGTTTTAAAAGCAGTCATGACCGAATGTTACCTATGGTGCAGGTAAATATTCATTCCTATCCGAAATGTCATGGATCCAAGTTGAGCGTGCTGAAGACTGCAGCCTGGCTACCATAAATGAGACGTTTTATCCTATAAACTATGGCTGAGCATTCCCGCAGAATTCGCCATACTTTCTGGTATCAATGACAAGTAGGTCAATTCATCAATGCTGTTGAATGAAGCCTTTCCTGTCAATTCAGCGCTTTTATCTAATGTAAATCCAAGAATATTTGCCTTGTATCCCAGTTGCGTCCAATGCAGGTCGAGTAAGAATCGATCCCCAATAACTTTTATTGTGTCTTAAAATGCCGTGTCTTAAAATGCTGTTTACATGAACCGACCCAAAGCTATCAAATATCATCATCCATTACCAAAGTTTGTTATTCTTGCTACCACATAGTAAACCATGAAAACCCGTTGTAAATCTGGACAGCTTAACATATCTTGAGATCAAGGTCGAAGTAAATATTTGGATGCTTCATGTTCCATTGAATGCGTTTATGTTACCGATGCTAAAGTATTGTCCAAACCATTCATCATGACTGATAGTCGATTAACAATAGAGACCCCTATTGCTTTAGCGGAAATATATGCTAATCGGTGAAAGTGTCCGGGTTGTAGTTAAGTCATTGACATACAAAACACTATTTATGGAATACCAAACCACCAGCCTTATTATTAAAATATTGTACTATTTGCATCGCAATTTGCATTGATTGTATCTGACTCTATTTGTGATTGACATTACCAGCGATTGCCCATTTGCGCCTGAAAATTGTATGATGTTAAGAGATCCATACCCCAGACCCAACGTCTGATCAGCATAGCCTGCGGAAATTATTCGATGCATTGTTGAAACAGTGATTGAGCTCATGTAACATGCGTTTGTATTTGTTTACAGGAGCCAGACTCTACTGTAGATGATATAATATGCATATTCGTATTCTCATTGCATTTGTTGAATAATGATTATCGAGGTGCGTACTATGTAAGATGAACTACCGCCAATACATATAACATTTACGCTTAGAACTACAATATGCGATAATGTCGTGACAGGTGTATATTGTCCCAATTGCACCAATCAGTTGTTGGTGCGGCAAAATACCTATAGTCAAGTTCGAGCGCAAGCATAGCCTGAACAACAGATATAAAGATACATTAGGATAACCGTGTCACAAATATCGTAATATGCATAACACATTGGTTGTCCATACCACGAAGCACGTATTTTAACAGGATCCCAAGCCTAAATTTCATTCAGGGCTGGGCGTCGGCTTTTCAAATTTATATTGCGATCATGACTGCGCGTGTTCCTCAAGAGGCGTCCGGCATGATAAAGCATATGGCCACAGTCCAGAAGCTAAGTACAAATTTATGGTCCTCTGATATGGCGCCACTATGATCAAAATTTTAGGTGGACCAACTCCTTTGACCAATCACTCCAGTGGGGGCACCTGGACTTTTCACGGTGGCCTCTCTTTTCGCAATCCAAGCCTCCGTTACATCTCATCGTTCTACCCATATCAACAAACCCAATACCACCTCGCCCTTTCGTCCCAACACCTGCTGGTCCTTCCAGAGACAAGGCAGGTGCACAATCCCCAATTGCAGATTCACCACTGCTATAACTGCAAAGGGGACCACTCCACCTCCGAATGCAGGCACAAAACATAGGACATACAAAAATTAAAGCCCGCTCCTTTTGCATTGGTGCGGCTACGTCTGCCTGCTCCATGGGAGTCCCAGCTCACATACAGTTTCGTTCTGTTACATCTAGTAATTTCTTTCCTCTTGTGGTCGGACCTTCAGACAGTGTCAGACAGGTGTCTGGCTGTCTGGGGGTTATAAGGACCAGTTAATTTTGTTATGTGTATGGTAACAGTGTCAGACAGGTGTCTGGCTGTCTGGGGGGTTATATTCACCACTTACTTCATAGGTTTTCATACGGATACAGTTTCAGATAGGTGTCTGGGGGGCTATATATTCACCATTTATTTTTAAGGTGTACACATGGTAACAGTGACAGACAGGTGTCTGACTGAACTTTGCCACAATACACTGCGGGGCTCACAACTATACCCAATTATGATCCTCAACGAGGATCTTTTGGGTTGGGCCCGCCTTGGGCTTATTGCTCATCCCAAGACGTTTGTAGCGGTTATCTCTCCCCCACCTTGCTGCCACTCACTGGTATATTATTGTATATCATTTTAGTTTATGTAAATGGCTGTCAATTTTATACATGTCTTTTATCAGAGCATATATATATATATATATATATATATATATATATATATATATATATATATATATATATATATATATATATATATATATATATATATATATATATATGTATATATATATATAGCTCAAGTATGTATTGTTTAATGTCATATATTTTCATGTTGATATTTGTGTTTGACTATGTCATATGACCTTAAGAGTCTAAAGTTGTTAGGGACATAGTTGTGATGTTAGTTACATAATATGATATGTATTTGTGTAAAAAACTATGTCACTATTCTAAGTAATGGATGTGACAGTCTCAACCAGTGATATCACAACCATGACATGTTCAATATGTGAGTCGTAGTTGTGACTTAAACTACGTCATTCTTCCTGGGAAGAATGATCATTTTGGCAGCCTGCCTTATATAATTTCTTCCCCATCAACACGGTTTGGCAGCAACTAGCTACAAGATCCTCCTTTCGGATATATTAGTAATACATCAAGTAAGGGCTGAACATAATGCATTATTTTGTTGATGTTCCCTTGAGAGCAAATAAGGTTTATTAGCCATTTGCTCCCAACAGCATTGCGTATGGTTTGTCGTATCGGTTAATTAAACGTTCGACAGTAAGCGGCGATAAAACTGTTATGGTTGGTGACAAATACCACGGATCAAGGAACAACTTGTCATCACCATCATCCATCACCTGCTATTGGCAAGAAACTTCCACATAAACGCTGCAATGATCTCAGTTGATTGACTAAGCAACATTTAATACGAGAGCCACCAACGCTTGTTAATTGCAAATAAGACATATGTAAAGATATGTAAGTGATATGTAAAGAATGGCCACTTATTCAGCCGCCTCAATGTTGGAATCTCAGTCGTGTTTCAGAGCTCATCATAACGTTGTTGACAACACTGCTGATAGAAAGCAAACACTTGCCCCATGATTAGATGTCCAGCTTTGCCTCTTAGCAATGTAGATTCAACCAACCAAATCCACAATGCTAGCCAGAGTGGCAGAGGTAGGATTACATTAATTAGGCCATATAATTCCATGTATGAACCAAAATATTCATGGTTCACTTTGGGTCATGTGCAATTATATGTTGCATCAAAAATCATTCCCTATGCCTCATGCATAGTGATTACTGGATAAAAAAAACCACCCCAAAACGGACTGACAATCCGTATGGCGTGCTTCCATAATTCTTGTATCGAAAAATATCAAATAATTTTAATGTAGGTTTCCCCCAGTTTGTTCTAAATAGATAATACAACAACATATAAAACTAAACGTACATTTATTTCAAGCACGCGATGCAGAATGCATCACGTGTACGCGTGTATATACATACATAGCTTGATTGTGTATATATATTCGCTTGTTATGCAAATATGTCTCCCTCTTAAGTTGTGATAACATGGATATGCTCCCGAGTACTGAGAAAGTTAGTTCATGATCCGATATCCTCTTTAATGCTGTGACAATGCAAACCAATGGAATAAAATCCGAGTGTAACCTATCTTGGCAAGCGCAAGCTTTAATTGTACTAACATTAGTGTGTCCAAGCAATAGTGCCAAGAGCGTATTATTTTGCAACATTTACCATGAGACCGTCCACAATTTATCTAAATTAAATGTGCGCATGGTTATCAATAATAACAACGCAACAACTGTTTCAGTGCAATATGTATGCCAGAGGGGAGAAGATCCGGTTCAATTCACTCGATTGATATCTTCTGTGCCTTGTAAAATATATATATATATATATATATATATATATATATATATATATATATATATATATATATATATATATATATATATATATATATATATATATATATATATATATATATATATATATATATATATATATATATATATATTTGCATCTTTGCAAATCAGTAACGACCTTGACCTTAGTTCAGTTGCTGAATGTGGCGGTTATTTGGAAATTCGTAAAAATCGCTCAGTATTCATCACTTCTACTGTTAGGTGAGTTGCAGTACTTTTATCCATTTTAAATACGTATTCAGATAATACATGGGATATGAAAACATCTATTATTCATTGCATTTCTTTGTATTTGGTTGTTTTTTTCATGAAATTGACCCGAGTTGGATTTAAGCGCATACAATTACAAAGCCAGGCAGAAATTTGGAGCTAGAACTTAGAAGGGTGGAGTCAGAAAAAGGTGAGTTTCATGAATATCAGGCGATTCCTTCCCTCTGGGCATTTTTGGTCACAAAAATATTATACACGGTAAATATTGACATTATAATGGTACACATATTTGGAACTAATTGCCTCTGACATTCCAAATAACACAAAAATATGTTATAAAAAGTGAAATATTTCCACAATACAGGTCGCATTCTTCCAAGAATAGGTCTGATGAAGAGGAAGAAGCAGAGCCAGCCCAGGAACTGCAGTCTGACATGTAGGTATCTCACCTGTACCACAGTTTTTTTTTGTTTTCAACATGTGAAATCAAACCCACATGCAGGAAATAGTACCTTAATGATATTTTCAACAGTGATTTGGAGGGAGACAGTGTCAAGGCCTCACAGAATAAGAAGGTGTTGGCTCAATCAGAAAGTCCCTATAAGTTACCTCTTCTTCCATGGTAACATTAAATATGCATTCACTTTGTCCTACAATGTACCTTGCTTTGTGTGACATTAGAAAAGGGATATCAAGTTACTAAAAAGTTAGATTAATATGCCTCTGATAAATGTTTCTACAGATATATATTGTGGGCAATCCACAATTCCCTTTGGTTGTGCTCAGCACACCAAACCTTCCCAAGCAGCCTTGACCGAAACAAAATGATTCCACATGTAACTTTTTTACTCGGTAACTGATGTTTCATCATATTTGCTAGTAACACATTTCTATCATGATTTCTATTGTTGTGTTGAATTGTTGATTTAAAATTATGTGCTTTTGCATTTATTCTGTTTACAATTACTCTTGCAGACACACAACAAGCAGAAAATCAGCTGGTACACCTTCCAGGTAAACTTGTTAGCATATAAATGATGGATATGTTTTAAAAACAATATTATTAATGCCAATAATTATATTAGTTACCATATATATCTATGTAGCATTATTATCAATGTCAGGATCTGAATGGGTTAACTGGGGCATTGTTGTTGTCTTGCCAGAGTGAGCATGCCTGTTCTGCATAGTACAGTAAATGCCAACATAAATATGCCTGTGGACCCCTTCGAAAGGTAAATTTGTATAATATATATATATTTACACAGACTAGAAGAAGTTTCTGTTTTCAACTATTCTAGCTTAGCATTTCACATTTAAACATAATTTCCATTACATACAACATTACATAAACAGAATATGTAGTGTGCATGGTATGTTGATATTTGAATTTTCATCCTGGGTGGATATTCCGCCAAAGAGGTGATCCACAGAATGATGGGTTCTCTATTCATATCAAACCTGGCCAGGCGGTTTCACTGGTCCAGTAGGCCCCCAAGCTGGTTCTGGGCAAGCTGGAACTCACTGCTGTTATTCTTGGTAGTAAATTTATACCACATGTTACATTTTTGGTTTTTTTTTATGTTTAATCAATTAGATAATTAGATTTAGTGAATGTTGATGTGCATGCTCTTTGTATTCTGTATTCTTTAGCAACTTTCTATACTTGTAGGGATTTATTTTTACAGAAGCTGGGAAAATGAACGTCCTCACGGAAACCCAGATGGAGGCTAGTATTTGGCTGTAGCTTAAGGATGCAGGTGACAGGGATGGCGGGCAAAAGATGCGGTTCCAACAGAAAGACGGCGAGTGATATCATGTTGTTTAAGAAAATAATTCCTCACATGTCAATTAATTTCTTTTATGAAGTAATATGATTAATATGTTGGCCTAGGCATCCAAATCATTCACCAGCCACATGCTGCTATTTTCCTGTGTGATTGGTAATTTAATTCTAATCTTTCAGTGAAAAAATTGTACATAAATATAATTTTTGTTAATACAAATCTTCATGTCTACTTGATTTAAGAAAAAAAACTGAATGAAGAGCTACAGATGACAAGGCTCTGCGCACTTAATGATTATAACGATTTGTCTTCTGAGGAAGAAATTTAGTTTTCTTAATAAACTGATTGAAATATGGTTCTGCTGTTCTTCTTTGTATATTAGTTTGAGGCATTTCTAAATACTTGATGAGTTATCGGTGGACCACTGTCGGCCCGTCAGCTTGCCACTATGAGCGGCTATCAGCTGCCACCAGTGGGCCACCGCCGTCGACCCACCGGTGGCCCATCAGCGTTGTGCTATCTGGGATATATATATATATATATATATATATATACATATATATATATATATATATATATATATATATATATATATATATATATATATATATATATATATATATATATATATATATATATATATATATATATATATATATAAACACACACATACTTATAAATACACACATATATATACAGGCGTTGCCAAGCTCCTAAGCCACTATTGTATATGACTGACATTTATAGATGGCGGCTCGGCGCTCGGAAGCTTGGCATCGAAAACCGAGCGCACACACACGCCACTGGTCGATTACGTAAGGTTTGGCCTACTTAGAGTCGGCACAAGCGCCAACTGCATGTCTTCCAACGGCAAGCCTGGGCGACCAGCAATACCGTATCAACAATATTACACAAACTCTCTAAACAAAATATATATGAATAAATGTATATATACATCTATATATATATATATATATATATATATATATATATATATATATATATATATATATATATATATATATATATTTATATATATATATATGTATATGTATATATGTATCTTTATATATATATATCTCTATATAGAGTATGTCTGTCTGTATGTCTGTAGAGAGGGACACACACGCTCTCTCTCTACTCTATATATATATATATATATATATATATCCCCCCACACACACTTATTAATATACACATATATATACAGGCGTTGCAACGCTCCTAAGCCACTATTGTATATGGCTGCTATTTATAGATAGCGGCTCGGCGCTCGGAAGCTTGGCATCGAAAACCGAGCGCCTGTGTGTATACATATATATATGTGTGCGTGTATGTGTGTTTGTGTGTATATATCCGCTTTGATTGCACGGGGACATCCGGTGCACACTTTCCTGAGACGAAAAGACGGTATATACACAGACCGAGGAGAGCTGGTAAAGCGCACTATTATAGGATAGATGTTTTGACATGACCCCTTAGCCAAGTCAATACAGAGCCGACAAAAGCGATGAGTGCCGCTGGTCGATTACGTAAGGTTTGGCCTAATTAGACAGGACCTGCAGATAGCCTGCTGCTAAGCTGACGCAGTAGAAAACATTCAAACTAAACGTCCTTTTCCTGTTTTTTTTTACTGTTAATGCTAAAAATACTGTTACAAACATTATCACGAGGCCAAGTTCTAAATACTGACAAAATTTCATGTGCGTAAATACAGCCGTTTCAGAGATATCAGCGAGGAGAGAACTCGTAGCAAAAATCGCGATAGGTACTCAAAAATACATGTCATTATACAAAGTACAAAAGGTGAAAACAAGTATTTTATTCGCCTATTCCATGCTATGATATTTGATTGTTACAACCATATAATGCATATGTTCGTATTTATGAGGGGAGAGAAGTTACAGAAAATTGGTGAAAAATTCGACGAAAAATCGATCTCATAAGCCCCCAACACTGCGCATGCGCGTCAAACTCGATCGGTAAGACGGGTAACAGATCCAATGACCGTTCTAAAGGATATACTCTCTTCTCCGGGATGCACGTTTGTCACAACGTGTCGGAAGCGTGGATAAACCATGTACAGTGAGGGCTTATTTAGCTGAACTGGGGGAGACTGGCGATGGATTTCATTCACTACACGCTGTTTGCCTGCTGTACATTAATGTCAATTGGAATCTTTGTTGAGCAATGTCCGATGCTGTGTCAATGCAAGAAAGGAGATACGCTGTACACGACAGTATTGTGTAACGAAAAAAACACTCGTTTTCAAGAAGTTCCAGGATTCCCAGATTCAACAGCTGAAATCGACTTTCAACGGATAGAAGTCGTATCACTGCAAAGTAAGGCATTTTCGTCATATAAACAACTGCACACCTTGCATTTAAAATTAGAATCACTTCAAACGTGGTCGGAGACAGCACTTGATGATTTGCATCTTCTCAAGAATTTAAATGTAGACATAAGTACATACGCAGGAAAGCCAGTGACACGAGGATACTTCCGGCATCTCACCAGCCTCACCACTCTGTCCTTGACTTTAAGGTTTTTAACCATACCGGATGCAATATGTGATCTGACAAATATAGAAGCTTTGTATCTGCCGAAAAATGGATTAACTCACATCAAATTTCCAGATTGTTTTCAGAATTTGCACAAACTCGCTGGATTATTTCTCAATGATAATGAAATTACTTCCATAAAAGCACTGGATTTTGTCAACCTTCCAAGTCAAGCAATATCGACGTTAGTGATGGACCGCAACGCTTTGAAGAATATATCCTCAACCTCACTTTCAGTTCTCAGCAACCTTAAAGTCTTATCATTGTCGCAAAATAAGCTACAAAAAGCCGATTTCATATCAACATTACCCAATTTAGCGAGACTAACTATTGCTAGCAATCAGCTAACGGACATGTCATGGCTCCGTGCGAGTTCTACTCTACAATTTCTACAACTCGGGAGCAATGTTCACCTTGATGTAAACTTCTCTGGAGCCTCCAACTGGTGTAAGCATCTGCTTTCATTTGATATTTCCGGTGTGCCATTATATCAGCTCAACAGCACTTGGTTTTTAGATTTGATTTATTGCCCTATTCATACAATGGTTCTTCATGACTGTAAAATCAACTCCATCAACGAAAATACCTTCAGTCCATTGCATAGTATGGAATAGCCCGGTTAACAGACCTAACTACTACCTGTTAGGTCTGGCGTTTGGCCTATTCAAAATGTGGTTGACAACCAAAGATTGATCTCACTGACTTTTATAGTTAAACAAATACAAAGATGAACCATATCTGGTTATTCTTAAACATCTTACGGTGCTCACTGAAAAATCCAGATCGTCATCAATGTACATTTTATGCACAAATTAATCAAAAACATATCGCAAACATTAACGCTGCTCCTTTTATCGCCATTTTTGTCTAGGATAACAAAGTACGTTATGACGAAATTGCTTCGTTTTCACATAGACTTGAGCAGATACATTTGTGGACGATATTCCGCTTCGAATTTGTTTTCCACTGATATTTACAAGTGCTATGCATTACAGCTTTCCTACAACTTCAGCGAACAAGGTAATCAACAATTGAATCGAACACAATGACATCCGTATGGCTATTTTAAATAGATAAAAAGCAGGTTGAAGAAATATTTTCATGATTGACCAGTCCACCACATTTGGCTTGGCATTAGGTAGGCCTCTACTGCAGACAAAGAGGCCTACTGTAGGTCTAAGTATGGAAAAGCTTGATCTTCGACGAAATAATCTGAGCGCTCAGCAAGTTGAGCGAGGACTCAGTGGGGTTAATGTGCGATTGCAGAATTTGATATTAGACAACAATCCTTTGATAATTTTAAAATTTACAATTTTGGGACATCTGAAGAATGCACAATTAAAAACTGCATCTTTGCAAAATTGCGTTATACGGGACATCCAAGAAGGAACTTTTGACGGTCTTACATATCTCCAGGTTCTTCACCTTGATAACAATGAATTAACACAATTGACGGCCGGTACTTTTCGAAACACTCCTGCACTTGAAATACTGTCATTGCACGGGAATACACTGTCTCGAATTGACTCAGCTAAACACCTGGGCCTTCCATCTACTTTCCAAGAGTTTGATATTGGAAAGAACGCGATAGGGCAATTACAACAAGGTGATTTGGATGGATACCAAAATTTACGGCGACTGGTGATATCAAGAAACCCAATAAATACAATATCGACAAGCGCATTTAGAGACCTGGAAAACCTCAGAGCTTTGGATGCATCATATCTCATTAACGGGAAATCGAGCCTATTGAAGAATTTGAGATTTGTGCCTAACATAGAGGATTTCAATGTTCAAAACAATGATTTAATTTGTGAACCACGAGACAACTCTTCATGCTTTGCACATCAGCACTCCCTTCAATGGCTGCGTTTAACCAACAATCCTCGTTTTGGTGGTTTATCTGGCTCCCTGGCGATACAGTTTCAAAACATGCCAACGTTGACAACCTTGTTATTGACAAATTGCGGAATCAAAACCTTACCAACCTCAATGTGGACAGGCACTTCATCTTTGCATTATTTGGAGCTCAGTGATAATGCTATTACAACATGGGAACCAGAGCTGTTTCTGCCTCTTGCCAACCTTACAACATTGATTTTATCACGTAATTGGATCATATACATTGACAAGGGTATGTTTAAGTATCTTCCCAAACTTCAGTCCCTGTTTATTGGACGAAACCGATTCGCCTGCGATTGTCATCTGCTTTGGTTTAATGACTGGGCGCACCACGGAGGAGTCCACATCATGAACATCGGGCAGAAACAAGTGTATCAATGTGCATCTCCTCCAGAAGAGAAAGGTAATTGGATACTGGAGATAGGTATATCACAGGCGGACTGTAGATTACATTGGAAAACTGTTGTCATATTATCTGTTACAATACCTGTCTCATTTATACTTGCGACTTCTCTCATTGTATATTATTTCCGATGGTATTTCCGATACATCTTATTCCTCGTGAGGTCTCGTCATCGAAGATACAAGCTTGAAGCTGACCAAGGCCAATACGAGTACGATGTGTTCGTTGCCTACAATCAAGTGGATAGGTTCTGGGTAATCAAAGAACTCCTACCTAACATTGAATATGAGGCGGGTTTCAAGCTGTGTATTCATCACCGTGACTGGTTGGGGGGCGTGGATATAATGGAGAACATTCAAGAAAGCATTGATCGAAGTCGCAAGACCATTGCAGTTCTTACCAATGCCTTTGCTAAAAGTCAGTGGTGCCAAGTGGAGTTAACGTTTGCCCATGGTCGTTTGCTCGATGGTGTCAAGGATTCGTTAGTTCTGGTTTTGTTAGAGGACATTGAGCCCCATAACCAGACAGCGTTACTCAGGCATCTCCTCACCAGGTCGACGTACTTAGCGTGGCCCAAAAAGGACAAATCAATGCAGGAGAACTTTTGGCGCATTCTGAAGCGTTCCGTTCGTAGACCTAACCGCTTACTTAATGCAGCACTACCTGCCCCGAATAATGAACAACCTACAGATATTGCTGACTTACCACGTGCTTATAGAGCCACATGATCATCAATCACGTGATGATCTGGAGGCCGATCATGTGATAACATGTAAACATTTGTCATACAGGTGTCTGTGCTGATGACTTGATAGTGTTTGTGCTATAATGGCTCACCTGCAATAACGCGTAGATAGGATATGTCCATGATTTTTCGACTACCTTGCGTAGATTTTGATCAATAGCATCATCATATATAACAAATTAGCGATGCTTATTTGCAACAACGGATATTGTTTCAGGCGGCATTAGAAAATACTACTAAAACAACCACAGGATCGATATTGCTGTTATTTCGACATTTCATTCTTTTGGAATAGATCTCTTTATTGATAGAAATGCTTCGGGAAATGAAGAACTTCCTATATGTCTCTGTATTAACATCACGGCTAGACGTAGAAACGCAAGGTGTTTTGTGATAGACATCATGGCTAGATGAAGAACTGCTGCAAGATAAGGATGCCCACATCGTCCTTAATATATACAGCATTTACAAATCTAAAGGCTTGCATAAATTAGCTCTTTCCTCAAACCTTTCCAGCAATCATTACTTTAAATATGTATTGCAGAACAGTCCATCATTTATAAGCCTATAAATATTATATTCTCCTGTTACTTAAAGGCAGCGCATAAATGTTCTGAATGTTGGTAGTCTCATTTGAAATGCTTGCGACCGCGTGAATGATGGCAAAGGTTTCTCGTAAAGTAGCCCTAAATTCATTGTTGTCTTTGTGAATATTTAAGTTGACATATACCTGGAACAGAATCGTTTTAAGCAACAGTGTTAGTGTCCGCAGCATTAGCAGTAGTAGTAGTGGTAGTTGTAGTTGTAGAAGTAGTAGTAGTATATAGTAGTAGTAGTATATGAAGCAGCGGTAGCAGATGTAGTTATTGTAAAAGAAGTTGTATTAGTTGCAGTAGCAGTAACGTAGCAGTAGCAGAAGTAGTGATAATAGTAGTAGTAGTAGCAGTAATAGTAGCAGCAGTAGTAGTAGTAGCAGTAATAGTAGCAGCAGTAGTAGTAGTAGTAGTAGTAGTAGTAGCAGTAGTAGTAGTAGTAGCAGTAGCAGTAGTAGTAGTAGCAGCAGTAGTAGTAGTAGCAGTAATAGTAGCAGCAGTAGTAGTAGCAGTAGTAGTAGTAGTAGCAGTAATAGTAGCAGTAATAGTAGCAGCAGTAGTAGTAGTAGCAGTAATAGTAGTAGTAGTAGCAGTAATAGTAGCAGCAGTAGTAGTAGCAGTAATAGTAGCAGAAGTAGAAGTAGCAATAAAATAAGATGTAGTAATAATAGACAAAGTAGTCATATTAGTAGTTGTAGCAGTAGTTGTAGTAGTAAACATGAAAAAACTTAATTTTAGTGCAGACCGCCTGACCATTGAGAGACAATTAGAATAACAAAATGCGTGCAAAAACGAGGAAAGGTGTAAGAGGTCGGGATATAGGAGGTGTTGTGAGGGGCGGGGGTATATGATTGGAGAAGGGGGAGTGGTAGATATGGAGAAGGTGAAATGAGGTTTTGATAAACTGTCTGCTATCCTCAAAAGCAGGGTTTACAACAAATATAATATGTGAATCGAAGGAGTACATGCTCTACCTATTCACAAACCAACCCCTCTCTTAGTAGTTTTAGGTTCTGCATCCCTCTCAAATCAGCCCTAAACATATCCCTGAACCGCGAGATAATTCCTCCACAATGAAATAGGTTATTTATATTATGAATGATAGCATCCTATAATGGTACACGCGCTGTAGTCGGGTTCAGGTCACGTGACTTGATTCGTGTCGTAGCTAGACATGCACACGCATCGTGTTTGTAATCATAATTTTTTTAACCGGATAAATATCTTCAACATACGTACATCTGTTAGGCTACGCAACCACATGACACGGCACGATCTCTCTATGCTTGTCAATATTCTTCGATGCATCCTGAAGAGACACATGACGCAGTCTCGTGTTGATCCGTCCGCTGGTCGGTGAAAACGTTGCGGCATCCATAGTCCTCCTCCCCTGTTTCACACATTAAGTGGCCCCGGAGAGAGGAGAAAGAAATGGTGTGTGTGTGTGTGTGTGTGTGTGTGTGTGTGTGTGTGTGTGTGTGTGTGTGTGTGTGTGTGTGTGTGTGTGTCTGTGTGTGTGCGTGTGTACATATGTGTTTGTGTGTGCTTGTGTGTGTTTAGGCGTGTGTGTATGAGGGAGTATGCGAGAGAGAGGAAGCGAGGGTAAGTAATAGATTAGGTGAGAAATAGTGGGTGAGAGAGGGACAATGATTAGAAGAAAGAAAGAGCGACCAAAAGGAGCAGCAGTTTGCCCGCGCAAAAGATGTATGGTAAGGAGCGTATCACTTACCATTGTAGTGAACTAGCTATTTTGCCCTTCAGACCCGGATGTTCGAGAACCTAGTCATGCGAGTTCACACCAGTAGGCTCTAGAATGCCACACGAGCCAACGCATACAACAGTGAGCAGTGGATAACCACGTTCAGACCCGTGTCAGCTGGCTAAGCCAGCGCTGTATGTCATTTGATCAAACGACAGCATTGACACCAATACTTAACTGCTCTCAAAAATTATTTTCGGAAAAGTTGTCACACGTCGGAATGCTGTCCCGCTTTGGAATTTTTGCCGGCAAGCCTTGCCTATGTGCTTGAGTAGTATAGACAATGGCAGTACTGGCAAAGGAAGCTCATAACAATGTTAAGCCCTTACACAACCGAATTTCACATGCTCATGGTCTGTATCTCACACCCGCTGACAACCTAGTCTAGGTGTTCCACTAGCTCCATAAGGTCATCGTTCTTAGGCTCCAGATCTGTCATAATATCCTTCAGTTCCACAAGGTCATCGTTCTTAGTCTCAAAATCACTGACAGCATCTCTCAGCTAGATCTCTAAATCAATTTTCTCTTCTAGTAACTAAAACAGTGTCTACTGTTAACTGCACGGAGTTAACTGCACGCCTATATTTCTTGTACATGGCACAATATGTTTCAATCTCTTTCTCGGGGTATTGCTTCTTGAGGCTGATCTCAATCAACCGATAGAAGTGCCCTGGATTCTCATCAATGGGGGCAGCCCTGATTAAATACTAGGTGTGGTTGGTGTCTTCATAACTATATGCTTAAATACAATTAAGTGTTGCATCAATTATCATTCCCTATACCTTATACATAGTGATTACGGGATACAAAAAAAAACCATTACGGACTAACAATCTGTATGGCGTGCTTCCATAATTCTTGTATCGAAAAATATCAAATATTTGTATGCTGGTTTCCCCAGTTCGTACTATATAAATTATAAAACAACATAAAAAACTTAACGCATATTTCAAGCAAGCCATGCTGAAAAGCGTTCGCGTGTATATACATTCATAGTTAGATTGTGAATATTCGCTTTGTTTGCAATTCTGTCTCCATCTGAAGTTGTGATAAAATGGATATGCTCCCGAGTACTGAGAAATGGTGATATCGCACCCGATCTCACGCTTTTCCCAAAGAGAAGCCAATTAAGAGGCACAGATCGCATACTAAACCAAGCTGTAAGTTCCGTATGGCGTGCTTCCATAATTCTTGTAAAGAAAAATATCAAATATTTTTTATGTAGGTTTGCCCCAGTTCGTTCTAAATAGATAATACAACATATAAAACTAAACGTACATTTATTTCAAGCACGCGATGCGTGTATATACATGCATAGCTTGATTGTGTACACATTCGCTTGTTATGCAAATCTGTCTCCCTCTTGTTAAGTTGTGATAACATGGATATGCTCCCGAGTACTGAGAAAGTAAGTTAGTTCATCCATAATTCCGATTTATCCTCGTTATAATGCTAGCTTGTGTACACATTCGCCGCAAACCAATGTGATAACATGGATATGCTCCCGAGGAAGAAAAAATCCGAGTGTAACCTATCTTGGCAAGCGCAAGCTTTAATTGTACTAACATTAGTGTGCCCGAGGTCAATAGTGCCAAGAGCGAATTATTTTGTAACATTTACCTGAAACCGTCCACAATTTAACTAAACTCAATGTGCGCATGGTTATCAATAATAACAACGCAACAACTGTTTCAGTGCAATATGTATGCCAGAGGGGAGAAGATCCGGTTCAATTCACTCGATTGATGTCTTCTGTGCCTTGTAAAGTGGGCGTAGTTAGTCTGCCTGTATTCGATATGCGGTCTGGCTTACACAATTCTCTGTCAGGCCGTCGTTCTGTTTGTCATTTGTGATAGTTAGATGACATCTATATTTGTCCAGATGTATTTCAGTCACAAGGCGGATGCTAATTGTTATGGTGTCTTTCACTGTAAGTAAGGCTGTGATCATAAGTATCAGGAATCTCAAACCAATGACAGCCGATTGATTCATAACGTGGATTCACTCCACCTGAGCTGTGCTTGTTAAGAAACTTCATACTTTACACTGTATATCTGTGTCGGCATCGTACACAAGGCGGGTAACAGATCCAATGACCGTTCTACAGGATATACTCTCTTCTCCGGGATATTTGACTTAATTAGCTATTCCGTAAAACCTGACCAGCAATCATTACTTCATAAATGTATTGCATTCTCCTGTGACTCAAAGGCAGCGCATAAATTATTTGAATGTTGGTAGTCTCGTTTGAAACGCTTGCGACCGCGTAAATGATGGCAAAGGTTTCTTGTAACGGTAGCCCCAACTTCAAAGATGCCTATGAGAATAATTGAATTAATATATATCTGGATCAGAATCACTTTAAGCAACAGCCGTAGTATGTGCAGTAGCAGCAGCAGCAGCAGCAGCAGCAGCAGCAGTAGTAGTAGTAGTAGTAGTAGTAGTAGTAGTAGTAGTAGTAGTAGTAATAGTAGAAGTAGTAGTAGTAAACATACAAAACAAAAACTTCAGTGCAGAAACCCTGATTAGTGAAGGACAATTGAATAAGAAAATGGGTGGGCTCAAGAAAGAAATAGGCAATAGCTAAGGGTTTTGGAGGTGGTGTATATATATATATACATATATACATACATATATATATATATATATATATATATATATATATATATATATATATATATATATATATATATATATATATATATATATATATATATATATCTATATATATATATATATATATATATATATATATATATATATATCTCTATATATATATATATATATATATATATATATATATATATATATATATATATATATATATGTGGCAGATGCGGGTTTTCGCGCCTAACTGCTTCCCGCTCTAGGTGGGGGGTCTGAGTCGCGCAGTTAATGATGGATGAGATATTTGGTGCATTTGTTTCACTTGTATCTTAATGTACTTTTGTATTGATGTTACCTGCGTAGGTATATACTATGTTTCCTGTGTATATTGATTGCTACATAATTTACACCATCGTGTAGCTCATTCTAATTGCAAACTTTTTCTAATGACATATGTGGCCATCCAACCAACGGTTTTCCCAAGCGCCTAAGGTCGAAAAAACGTGGTATTGGTCCAAATGGCAACATAAGTTTCATGAATATTTTGAGCGCCTATAAAACCGTCGATACATGTCCGATGGTGCATTTTTTTGTGATTATTTTTATAAGGCCAAGTTCACCCATGGTTTCATGGGCATCTTGTTATTGTTGTGACTGTGGTTCCAGCGTCCGATTTAGTTGGACTTGGGATTATTTTCACATTAATCGTTGGAAGTTCCATTTGAGGGACTTTTTGTAATATTTGCCTGTTTGAGAGCAGGCATAGCATAGCCTACCTCGTACGCTTTTGGCTCCATACAATCTGTGTATTTTTTGGGGGGCGAAGCGTGTTCAACAGTTCAAGTTTTACATTTACCCCACTCGCTATTTAGAAACCACTCGCACGCTACATATATATATATATAAATATGTATATATAAATATATATACATATATATATATACATAGATATATATATATATTTAAATATATATGTGTATATATATATATGTTTATAAATATATATGTATATGTATATATATATATGCATATATATATATAAATGCATATATAAATGTATAGATATATATATATATATATATATATATATATATATATATATATATGTATATATATATATATATATATATATATATATATATATATATATATATATATATATATATATATATATATATATATATATTGACACCTTTTTATCAATTTGTGTGACGATTTATTAACTAAAATATTTTTTTATGAATGTTTGAACGAAGTCGCATATATCAGTATCTACCCCAGGCCTAGCCCCGATCGGACGGTAAAATACATACTTACTCAGAAATCCTGTAGGGCTGAATTTACCCCTTTTTAAGACACAGTCGACGTCTTGTCTACCCTTATTTGATGTTAAAAGATTAATCTGAATCATATTGGTTTTGTCATTAGAGTGGACATATTTGCGGCGGAATGTAAGAAGTTGATTTAAATACATGCTCATGATTTACGGATTGAATGATATTTGATTTGTCACCCGAACCTCTACCAAATCAACAAGCTGCATTGTCGGTTGATGGGGTGCCTTGTGCAGACGTATGATTTTATTATGTAGTGCTGTAACATGTAATCTTGCTTATTTTGAATAACAATATCATAATGAATTATTTCAGGACATAGCATATACTAAAAACTTTGATGCAGCATGAATTTAATCATCATTAACTCTCTCGCTCGCTCGCTCTCTCTCTCTCTTTCTTTTCTCTCTCTTTCTTACTCTCGCTCTCTCTCTTTCGCTCTCTGTCTCTTTCTCTCTGTCTCTCTGCCTCTCTCTGTGTCTGCATCTCTCTGTCTCTCTCGCTGTCACTTTCTCTGTCTCTCTCTGTGTCTGTCTCTCTCTGTCTCTCTCTGTCTCTCTCTCTCTCTCTCTCTCTCTCTATATATATATATATATATATATAAATATATATATATATATATATATATATAAGGTCATTACAACTAAAACACTCAGGGTCTTAATAGCTTACTCAGACCAACCGCAAATGAAATGAAATCATCAGCTTACATTAGAAGATTAACAATATGCACACTAAAACTACTCTGAACACGACAATTACTTAAAAACCAGAGCTCAGTTCATCCATATAAACACTGAACAGATAGGTTGACAATATGCCTCCCTGTCTTATGCCATTAAACACACCTTATCAGCCAGACATAGTTCTGCCCCATCTTACACACACATCTGATTGGAATACCATGCAAACAACCATTCTAACAGTATATCCAGGGATACCTTTGTTCGACAAGCTCCCCACTACTACAATCTAAGGTGCAGTAGTCCTATATACTGGTGTGGATTTATGATAGAGGTGTGGATTTATGATAGAGGGCTTTCAAGGAACTAAGTAAACAAATGTCAATATTTGATTTTTCGGAAATCTACACATACAACAGCACCTAAAACAAATAAGAGCACAAATATTCATGTGTGGGAAAATGTCAATGTCTTACGATTTTTTCTCTCCTTATGGTCCCTTAACTTACAGTTAGCCTCTCTCAGGGAATGATGCAACCTGATGTTATCCATAATACATATTACAGAAACATGACACCTGCATGGTTCACATTGGAGTTTCTCTAATGAGACCTGTTTAGCTAGAATGCTTACAACTCTGGCTTTCACTTGCTTACTGTATAATACTGTGTCAATGAATTTGCGGCAATGAATCTTCCAGTGATTTGCTTAGGACAACGAGCCCTTCCTTTGCACTTCGGTAATTCTTCTGGTCATGTATATCATTGACTACAGAAATTTTGTTTCTGCATATTGCACACAACTTAATTTCCGGGCAATATAGCCAGAGATATATGCTAGAATATTCACTTCCTGGGTGGAAAGGCCTTTGTCAATTCAAACAGTTCATTGCAACGCAGAACTGCCAATTTGTGTTTGACTTCTAGTCAGACATACTCGCAAGTCATAACGAAGTTGGTTGGCTGCTGCGCGTCAAGTAGCTTCCACAAAAGTAGGGGGCGCTGCTTACACGGTGTCACGGAATTGGTCGGGCGAGCTGCCGAGTCGAGTATCTTATTATAGCAAGATATTTGCTTTGACCCCAACAAACCAGCAGTGCGCGTCTCTCAAGGGTCCATGTGGTGTACTTCTACAAGAGGGGCAACCTGTCAAATTTTTCAGCAAGTCACTCAGTCCAGCTGAAATGAACTACTCCAACATGGAACAAGAACTATTGGCTGTTCGTTTTGCCTGTGAGAAGCTAACCATCTACATATATGGACGACCAGTGACCGTACACACTGACCATAAGCCTCTGGAATCAATTTTTCAGAAGCTCATCAGTTTCGCCGCAGCTCGTTTACAGCGTATGCTGCTGAGGTTGCGGATACATGACATCCAGGTCACATATGTTGGATCCAAGATGTCCCACTAGATGACGCACTCTCAAGACTGATTGTACCAGGGGCTGAGCCCACTATTCCCGAACTTGATGTAGAGATTGCTCAAGTCCTCAAAACCAGACCAACTCACCTGGAATCACTCCAGAATGAGACCAACTCTTATCCCACACTCTCGCAACTTTGTAGTCATCAGTGGCTGGCCAGAGGGCATGCATGACTTGCCGGACAACCTTACACCATACTGGTGCTTTTGGGATGAACTGGTCATTCTCGATGGTCTGGTCATGAAAGGTTGTAGAGTAGTAGTACCATCAGCCCTGCGTGTAGAGACTCTAGTCCGTCTCCATGACGGGCATCAAGGCCTCACTGCTACTCTCCCGCCGCACAGTATACTGCAGGATGATGTGAATTTCATGTTCCTACACTGCCCTGACTGCAAGGTGCATGTCAGAAAGAAGCCATGAACCCCAGAGAAGCCGAAGAGCTGCTCACCATCAGTCACCAAAGGCTGCACAAGAATATAAGCCCAATGAACCCATATGGTTTACTGAGGATGGCGAAACAGATTGGAAACCGTTCTACATTGAATCACAGGATGAACATCCAGACTCCTACTGGATTATCAACCATGAGAGCAATCGTCGCTGAGACAAAACTCTCATGATATCAAGTCTCGCCACCCTATTTCTGATACGGAACGTGAGACCTGCACTGCCCCCAACCTGGAGAGTCCCAAGAGAAATGCCCAACATGACCCGTTGCAATCCAGATATGCAGATCCACCTAAAATTCTCCAAGCTTCAGCTCCATGTAGCTCCTCCAGACCTATCTGATAGTAGAATGAGTGATGCTCTACTATGTGATGAGATGCCTATCGCCCAACCGAACCCACTTGCAGATGAGCACGTCCACAGCTGTCCACTCAATCACCGACTACGCCCACAAGAACACGATATGGTCGGGTGTCTCGACCAAACCGAGACCCCAATTTCATATGTAGATTAGATTAAGGGCAGGTGCTGAGGACCTAGCCACAACGGTGGTACATGTCCTGGGACCTCTGTCCCCAGAGACGCTACAACTAATGGCGACACCCAACCTGATGGTCCCTCTGGCACCTCTTCAATGATGTCTTGTTCAAGAAGCTCATCTAACTTACGATCAACCGGTCAACTTCCGGTTCCATGCATGCTGTTCTCAACGGATTGCAAGAAGTTGGTCTTACACTAAATGAAGAAAAGTGTAAGTTCCAATTGAAGAAACTTACCTTTTTTTGGCCATGCAGTCACTGCCAGAGGAATAGAACAAAGCGAAGAAAATGTAGCTGCCATCTGAGAGAGTAAGCCACCGAAAAATGCAAGCGAGGCTCTTTCATTTCTAGGCCTTGTCCAAAATCCAGCAAAATTCCTACCACATCTGATCTCAGTGGCTGTTAAGCCAATTCAAGATCTCACCAGAAAGGGAACACCATTTGTTTGGGGTGAACCTCAAAACAAAGCTTTTAACAAGCTGAAACAGATGATAACTAACTACGACACACTTGCTTACTTTCGTGTCGCACTAGAATAGTCGTTGATGCTTCGCTTGTGGGATTGAGATCAGTACTGACTCAAACGCAAGGTACTGAGCGGCGAGTTGTTACGTATACCTTAAGAAACCTTACATATATCGAGAGTGCTAGGTCTTGTGTGGGCCTGTGAAAGTTTTCGACTCAATGTTTTCGTTTTCGTTTGAAACCGACAACAAACCATAAGAGTACATGTATTCCAAGACATCTCGTGTTGAGAGATGGGTTCTCAGGCTACAAGATTATAATTTCACGGTTCTCTACCGACCAGGTAAAACCAATATTGCTGATGCGCTGTCAAGACTGAACATAACAGTACGAACGGTATCGGGTCAGTTCGCCCTCGCTGGGACGATACGCCCCCGGGTCAGCTGGTCAGTTCGCCCCAGCAATGATACGCAATGATACGCCCTCGCTTCTATAGTAAGGAATATACTGAATGCTACATATTTCATTTAATAAAGGAACAGTATTATAGAATTAATATCTCCTGATATGAAATAAATTTAAAGCATAATGTCTACCGTCCAGAGAAACCATACATCACCATCGTCCCCCTATAGAGTGCTGCAAGAGCGTTTGGACTCAGCGGCCAGGGCATTTGGCCGGGTTGTCGTCTAGGGACGAAATGCCCCTTGAACACTTGAATGGAAACCAGGCGGGCTTCTTCGTGGAGGATGGTGAGCAGCTTGTAGAAGTTCATTTGGCAACGTCCAGCCCTTGAGTTCACCCTGGTGTGCCATCCTTCGACGTCGTTGTTGGTCCTGATGGAACGTCGAACCACACTCCAACTGGCGATGTCCCAGGTAGTTGATGTGAGCCAGGTGGTCGAGACGTAGACAAAGAGCTCCTGCAGTCTGTCGTTGATGGTCCGGTCTTGAAGTTTCTTGAACGCATGCTAGACAGAACAGGACACTCGTGAGGGCTGCCCGAGTTGCCCATTCTGAAGGAGAACAAATCCCTTATGGCATACCGAACAACACCCCAAGCATCAACTGGTGCGTCTCCTTGCAGACTCATGTTTGGGAGGGAAATGAAAACAATACTCCCGGGGTTAGCAAGACATCCTTACATTAGAGATGAAGAATTCAGAGACCACGATCGGGATGCCAAATTGAAAGCCAAAGAATATGCTGACAGAGAAAGAAGAGCTACAAAAAGCGATATTTCTGTTGGAGACAACGTGCTTGTGAAGACGCGCGATATGAGCATGGAATGAGTCAAGTGCTTGTTAAGTGGAAGTTGCCAATCAATGTTTATTTCGTGTTATTCCCCGTGTTCACGATCGTACATGACTTTAATGTAAATATCCCTCGTCTATCTGCGTGTCCAAGAGCAGCGAACATATAATGTCCTGTATGTTCATCTACTGTAGTTGATCCTTCCAGTCTGAAGATACCTACCTTTACATCCGATATTTACCCCACCAAATTTCCCCGCTTACTTTTGTTTGGGTTGGCGCAAGTATTGGTAAATCACGTGACTGGTTTATGTGGTTTTCGTACCGTCTGAATTGTTTCACTCATGACGCAGCGTTTTAAATTTTTAACCGCGAATCGATGCTTTTATTTGGAGTGAAAGTATCGATTAACAAAGCCCGTCCGGGAAATGATGTCTTTAATCAATGCGATGAATTTTTTTTATTCATATTAATATTCAATATTGCTAAAATTGAGTTGATGTTTGTTCAAGCAGAACCGATGAAAAATAATTAAGTGTTGTGGGTCTAATGAATGATTATGTTATGGCACGTGAGCGACACAACCCAACTGCGCATGTGTCACAGGTTTTGAACGGCGCAGGTCTGATGCTAAATAATAAGAATATAATTTTCGGTATATAGACTTCATGTTAGGTCTATCTGGTTGTGGTAGCTGTGCGTCCTGTAGCGTGATCTATTCCATGAGGATACGACTTCGTCGCAATTACATGACAAAGGGACCTCTCTATAATGTCATATCGCAATGCGATTCTAAACTTGAATCTTTCACAGAACGATACGTGGCTTACTCTCTGTCAATAAATAGCCCAAGCATTTGCCTACTATACAGCGCCGCTCACACTAAGGCGCCGCTCACGCCAAAGCGCCGCCCACGTGCCGTCCCTCACACTAAAGCGCTGCTCACGTGCCGTCCCCCGCACTAAAGCGCCGCTCACGTGCCGTCCCACGCACTAAAGCGCCGCTCACGTGCCGTCCCCCGCACTAAAGCGCCGCTCACGTGCCGTCCCTCACACTAAAGCGCCGCTCACGTCCCCCGCACTAAAGCGCCGCCCACGTGCCTCCCTCACACTAAAGCGCCGCCCACGTGCTGTCCCTCACACTACAGCGCTGCTCACGTGCCGTCCCTCACACTAAAGCGCCGCTCACGTGCCGTACCCCGCGCTAAAGCGCCGCTCACATGCCGTTCCCGCACTAAAGCGCCGCTCACGCGCCGTCGGATGGTCAGATCTTTTATTTGGTGTCACTTAGTTCATTGCCAGTCGGTTTTGGGGTTCTTTGGAGGTACCACTTCAAATCGCAAATGAGAAGTAACAAGACCATTGCATGATTTTTGTCATGTACAAAAGCAAAATCCATTTCCCGTGTGGAGAATAAATAACTTTATTTAAAAGAACTATTGACTTCATTTTCTTTGGTTCAGCTCACATGATGGACAATATTGTAGCCAAGTGCACATTGAAAAAAAAATGACATTCCCAATGTGAAAAAAAAATCAGACACTGAAAGCTCAAAACTAAAGTAGTTAGCTAATCCCATCTTTAGACTATATGTTCACAATTAAGTACAAAAAGGTAAAACATTAAAAGTAACAAGTTGGGGCAGTAATTGTCCATGACACCGACAAATTACAGCCTTTTATTATAAAATATATGAGCACAAAATAAACGGTAGATCTACAAAAGTATTTATACAAGCATGCTACAACTACCCATCAGCGAAAAAAAATTATAATTGTATGAACAAACAATTATGCATGATATGAAATTCTCAACCACACTAATCCATCAGTGCAATGATATATTTTGTTATGTAATTGCTAATCCAGTGGCGATGATGAAAGGGTTGAAATACCAACATGTCTGAGACTGGATACGAGACAGTCACTGATTTCAATGCCCAACATGATGGCTATTTGCCATGATATCAATATATTACTTCTAGCCTACAGGAAATATAACAAAGCTCCTTCAGACTAACTGTGTGGATTTTTGTAATGCAACACAACTGCAATACAAATGAACAAGAGGACATTTGCTTCTTCAGGACCTTATACATAGTATAAACTATGTACAAGGAACAAGGGAAAGCTGGCATTGAATTCTGCTGCGTAATCCCTTGGTCCCAAAATACTCTTTATTCACGTTCACAAGGTACATAACTAAACACTGGACTAAGTGATTATATTGTTTAAAATGCTCACAGTATAAAATCGCCACAAAGCACACATAATAATCTATTATAAAGATATTACCTTGGCAACCTGTTACTATAGTAACTCAGCAGTACCACTTGAGGAACATTGCACACATTTCTTAAAAGAAAATATATCTGATCTAAAATTATCTAAGACTTGGTTGTAAATTTAAAGTTCCCATTGGTGTGTGCCTAATAAGTTATAGTCTATTTATAGAAACACACCATTCATCCCTTACAATCACACACACACGCTCTGCAGCAAATGATATTTGAATAACCCTTGAAATTCCCAACTACTTTAGGTAACTGTTTTTTTATATAACCAGCTGCATTATGTGGAAACTTATTTGTTTTTCCTACACAAGAAAAATAAATCTACAACTCCGTGCTGATGTGAAACTATTACTTCTGGGGAGCGGTTGGTTCCAGTATAACGTCTTTGAAGCAGACGCGGGGGATAGTGGCATTTATTCGTCCTACATTTTCTACATCTTTGCGGAGCTGTGTCAGTTCGTCCGTGTAGTAGTGGACCCAGGTCGATTGCTGGCGCTGTGATTCTACAAGGCTCTCATAACGAGATGCAATGTTAGCCTCAAGAAGACGACCCTCGGCTGCATTCAAGTTGATCTCCAGCGTGTCGAGCTGGTCGACGTCAATACTGTCCAAGTTATCTGGAACAAAACAACAAGATATTCAGAGGCCATACAAATATCATTATAATCACAAAATGCCAGTTGGTATATATATATATATATATATATATATATATATATATATATATATATATATATATATATATATATATATATATATATATATATATATTAATGCATTAAACTACAAGTAATTAACTGTTTCTAATGGCTCAATAATCAGATCAATAATGACATTAGTTAAGTGATGACTATCCTGTGTTATTTGTCAACCAGGTGTAGATAAGATCATTTTATACTAACTTAATTGTCTCATGATAGCTTCCACAGACTGCAGAGCTTCGTCGACTTGGTTAGATGAATGACGTGCACTCTCATAGGCCTGATCTGCTTTTTCCTGGGCCTATTAACAATACACATGCAATAATAGGTTTTTTATCACAAACATAAACTGCTTGATATGCATAGAGCATACTTTATCATTAGCCAATAAGAGAAAAGTATGCTAAGTAAGTGGTGTCACAGCATCATGTGGACTAGTCAATGAGAGTAGGACTCACCTCAGCAGCCAGCCTCTCATCCTCCTCAGCTCTCACTTCATATTCCACCAGTCGACTTGTAGCATTTGCAACCTCCGTCTCCAGTCTTTCTGCTTCTACCCGCAGCTCTTCAGCACGCTCCATCGTCACCTGGGCTTCACTGCTGATGCGAGAAGCCTCCTGATGGGTGCAAAACAATCATTATGTTAGCTCAATGTCACTTTTATTTGCTAAATGTTTAATAATAGTTCACAGCTATATTGAATTATCATTCTTTTTTTATTCTTGAGTTGAAGATGTCGTAAACAGTTTTACTCAATTCTACCCTCTCTACCTTAAAGCTTCTGGCCCGCCAGTTACCCATCAGTTATTCCTTAACCCCAACTTTACTACCTCAGTAAGGGACGACCTCATTGGTGAACCTGCTAGAAGCCTCTCAGCCAATAGCATTCACTGATGGGGGCCTGCCTAAAAAAGTAAAGGGATATAAGGGAGTGAACACACGCTCACGGGAGAGCAAGATCACCAACTATAATTAAATATCACCCTTTTCGGTCACTTTGATAAATGAAGAAGTTATTCTGTCATTAGAAGAATAAACTATATTTCTTCTCTTTCCGCCCTACAACTTTGTTTGTGTCTTCCATTCATCACGAATTCAAAGTAGACAGAACCAGGCTCAACAACAAAATCATTACAATGATTTGTGATGAAGACATCAGAACTCCAGACGAATAGAATACAAAGTAAAGCTAATGAAGATTGGTCAAATGAAAAATATTGCCCACATGACAGTTTGGCTCTGAAAAAACCCACTTTGCCCAGAGTAAAGATGGCTTCTGGGGTAAGGGTGGCTCAGAAGCTTCAATGTGAGCAGCACTTGATGGAAAATGGGTCCTTGCAAAAACATATCCTCCTCACCTCTGAAGCTCCCTCAGCCTCACTCTGAGCGGCCTCAGCAATGGCCTTTGCAGCCATGGCATCAGCCATGGCATCAGCCAGATCTTCACGAGCATCACGTGTCTTGTTCTCGGCTGTCTCGATGGCTGCCTCAATTTCTGGGATAGCTTTCAAGGCTTCATCTGCCTCTGCCTTACTCTCCTGAACCTTCTTGTCAAATTCTAGTAAGCCATATAAACAAAATATTGGAGTTAATCCAAGAAAACTGAACTGCTAATATTCAATAATTTAGAATTTTTTAATCTTTCTAGAGAAGAGACTATAATTATTGAACCTCTTGACAAATCATTATTATCCAACAGAAGTGGATCTTGAATTTTATACAGGATTATTTACTGTTGACCAACATCAAGGAAATGAAATTCATCTTAGAAAACCCCTATCAATCTAACAAACTCTAACAAAGGAGACATCATTATAGGATTACAAAAAAACAACATCCTGAACAATTAGGTCATAAAGCCTCATGACATGTATGTAACAGACCGCACCTTTCAGTGTACTAAGGGTCTCATTAGCATCAATCAAAGTCTGTTCTGCATGGCTAACAGCATTCAGGGCTGTCTCTCTGGCAAAATCAGCCTCCGCAAGCAGATTATCAGCCACCTGAAAGAAAATATCTTCAGGTTAACATTTACAGTGAGACACCCTTAGAATGTATAACGAATTTAATGAAACATATTCATCAATAATTGCACAAAAATTGTTAAGCAATGAAAAAGAAATCAACAACATATTTGTGCATATCTGATATGCATTGAAATGAACAAAACCTGTGTTGGATAGCAAAGCGAAATCCCACAAAATAGCACTACCAATATATTGAAGTTTATATATTAGCCAGTCCATGTGGATGGGTGGGGATCTATTACCTAGCTCTGATTGGTAAAACACCCAATGGTGATTAACCATCCAGCACCACTAAAGAGATAATTAAATAAGGCCATCAAGTTTAAAATAAACATAAAATCATGAAAAATAACTGATACACTGCTAAGTGCTGATTGAATGGGAGGTTTCCAAATAAGCCCAGAATTGGCTCTAATTTGGAATCATTATGTCCCCTGATTAGGTGGGATAAGTAGGATTCTATGTCAAGCAAAGTTTGGGTTACCAGATCAGCAGAAATGTTGGTAAACGTAGGTTAGTGAAGAGGGGATGACGTTACACAGAATACCTGCTGCTGTCTACGACCACTCTCCAGCATCTCGTCAGCCTCAGCCTGTTGCCTAGCAATATCTTCCATCAGCATCTCATGCTGCTCCATAGCTTGGTCTGCTGCTGAGGAGATCAGAGCGGCCTATCACATCACATAAGAAGGTCAATTGAAGGTCAAGAGACAACAAGATGATGACAATAGTGATAATGATATGATGATTATGCTGATGATGATGATGACAACAATTGACAACAATCATGATTTCCCATAAATAACCCAATTTCAAACACATTTACAGAGATAATCTCACTATGACCGTCAACTGACCTCTGACTTGATATGGTTGGTGGCTTCTTTGAGTTTGTTTGGGTCCACACTGGGTAGATCAATGGACAGAGCCTCAGAGTAGATCTTTAGAGAGGCCTTGTGAGCTTCCTCAGCCTGAGCCCGAGCCACATCTGATAGAGCCTTGGTTTGATCATACAAGACCTGGGCACTTTCCAGGCTGCAATGGAAAGAAATACTGAAGTGTTACTAGTTGGGTGAACAAGTGTCAACTGTAATTATGTGTGAACCAGTGATGGAGATATTTATGTGTGAACCAGTGATGGAAATAATATTAAGTGGATCATACACTAATGACAGTCAGTGTACCTATGTCGCCTTTAAGCACCAAGTTATTCAACAAAACAAACATATCAGTCAAACAATATATACATCACTGTGCTCGGAATCATTGCTTCATTTGTCCTGTGAAGAAACAATGAACTGACAGCTTCAATCCCTCATACATAATCACTAACTAATACCACATCCACACTCCTTCTTAAACATTGATAGGCACAAGTCTTACACACAGCTTTCCGTGAGGCTATCATATAAACAGCTACAACTTCAACTGACTGAATTCCTCACTCATTTTGGATGGATTCAATGTCCCGTGCTGTCTCATCAGGTTTGCGAATCGCGGCCTGAGAAACATCCCAGGCTTCTTTGGACGTGTTTAAGGCAGTTTCTGCAGTGCCTGCCATGGCAGCAGCTTCTACCTCCTGTCTGCATCGCATATGTGAGATGCAATACATATTACATATGTAAATAGATACAAAACCCAAAATAGAATTAATTACACAGGCATTTTACTGCAAGTTACATGATTAAATTCAACTACAAACAAGGTTGAATATGAAAGGTTCAACAAATGGGAATCCACATAGAAGCTATAGCGGTTGTACCCATTCATGTTACTTTAATAATAGAACATATACCTATTAGATGCACTGGAGGGCTCAATACAAATTGTATGCCATACCTCATGAAAGAACTTTTACTATTCCTCATCAGTTGAAATTAATTGGCCATTTATCAATTTAAAGCATGAATTCTTGAACCTCTTGAGTATAAAATCTGTTCCTAGATATTACACATATCTGAACCTCTAAATGAATGATTGCTACATCTTGACCTTCTCATCAGGTTGTTTTATCCTTACCTGGTCACCTCATCGCGAGCCTCCTGAGCAATCTGTGTCATTCTCTCAGATTGCTGACCAAACCGCTCCTGCGCCTCACGGGCGCTCCTTAGAGCAGCCTGACCCTCAACTTCCACGTATGTCTGCGCCTCCATTAGTCTACATTAGTCAAACAGAGGGTTTTGTGCACAAAAAAGTAAGATTTCCCAAAATATTTTCAATCCGATGAATCAAATATTAAGGATATCCAAGGGTGTGTGTTGTGTTGGGTCGAATGTGGGAATGCTACCATACAACACAAACCCAAATTTCATGTACATATTCATGCATTTCAATATGGCATCGTCATTCATCAAAGAATTAGATGCCCAAGGTACCTTTCTTCGGCTGCATCAATCAAAGCCTCTGCATCAGTGGTATCCATCTTGCTGTTCTGCGATCTCTCTGTTGCCATGATGATATCATGGGTTATCTGTTTAGTGACTGTCATAATATTCTCCACAGCAAGCTGCAAGGCTTCTAACTGCTCTGCCAGACTGCCATCTCCTCCTGAAACAAGACATTCAATGTGTTAGAAATGACGATGAGCATGCCTTAGAACAGATAAGGAGCATGTGGAGGCTAACGTTAATGTAAAGTCAATACCTTGGGTGATGTTATGAAAGTGAAGGGTGGGAATAAATGGCACAGTGATTTGATGTTATCTCGCCAAAGGGCCTGCTGCACCCATACGTCAGTAGAGCTAAACAGATTGACATTGACCCCCTCTCATTTGAAACACAACCGTTCATTACCCGCATTTCCAAGATTTACACCAAACAAACACACACCAATGTACACATCCATGCCCATACATCACACTAACTTTTTCAGCTTCCAACGCTCACACACAGGGACCAAAACATGTACCCATGATCAGTGACTCACCGATAGCATTTTTGGCATCCTCCCAGAGTTGCATGACCGAGCTATTGACTGCAGCCATCTTCATCCTGAAGTCGGTGTCATTGATGGCCTGTGGGTTATCACCAATGGTCTCGATGATGATGCGTAGCTCATTGATATGGGTACGCAGGATGGTAATGGAGTCCTGGACCAGGTTGTAGCAAGCAGGGCAGTCTGAAATGCACATCCCATATCAGGATAACCAACAATACAGTAATTGCCAATGGCAATAAGCCTGAGGTATGGAAATCATGCATAAATTATATATGTGTGAATGATAACACAGGGTTCTTTACAAATAATTACGTAATTACTAAAAAAAGTCAGTCAAGGACTTGATACTTTATAATTAATTAATTTATTAATTAATTTGTATAATATTAACTACTGAAATATACAAATTAACAAATCAATTAACATAAATAGATGGCTGAATGTAACAGCTAATTTTCAAATATAACTTATTGCCATGAAAACCTACCGACACATCCAGCACTGATGTCATATTTGTTCTCCATACAACGATCACAGGTGCGTCCCTCCACATTTTCCATACAGGGACACTGTCCCGACACAGCCTCACACTGCAGACCGTATGAGCCCTCAGGGTTACACTCACAAGCTACAACACAAAAACACCTCATCATTCTAATGTTCCCCAAACAATAGGGTTCGAGTGGAATTTCTCATATTCACAAGCTGAAGACAAGACTATTATCACTGATCATTAAAGTATGGTTTATTATTATATCTTGGTATGGTTTATTATATCATGGTATGGTTTATCATTATATCATGATATGGTTTATCATCATATCATGGTACGGTTTATTATCATATCATGGTACGGTTTATTATCATATCATGGTACGGTTTATTATCATATCATGGTATGGTTTATTATCATATCATGGTATGGTTTATCATATCATGGTATGGTTTATTATCATATCATGGTATGGTTTATCATATCATGGTACGGTTTATTATCATATCATGGTATGGTTTATTATCATATCATGGTACGGTTTATTATCATATCATGGTATGGTTTATCATAGTATGGTTTATTATATCTTGGTATGGTTTATTTTTATATCATGGTATGGTTTATACACATAAAGTAGTACAGATTATATCCATCTTCTATCGATTATTAGCCTACTATAATGAATACAAGCCTGTCTCATTAATAACAATCTGCCTACTGAGCATGGGTTATTATATATATCATATCATGACCTTTTAACACATAGTGGTAAAGTTTAGAACCCTACACTAACATTTATAATCCTCCAGTAACAATATTAACCATGGCATACTTCATCAACCTCTGCACAATAAGCATGTATTATAAGGTCATGACAGTATGATGCAGAAAGCTCACCGTAGCATCCTCGGGAAGAGAAGCCGTAGTGGTTCTGCTGGCAGTCCTCACATCGCCGACCACTGACACCATCTTTACACGTACACTGTCCCGTGTAGAAGTCACACGTGCTGTTTGTGGATCCAACACGATCACAGTTACAGCGCTCACAACCTGGAAACACAAGTAATTGAGTGTCTTTAGGGTGGTGAAAGGGTATTGTGCATATGAGGGCTCAAAGCCCTTATTTCCTTAAGGGCTGGGTTATAATCACAACCACATCCAATTAATCAATACGGTCAAGTTAATAAATAGATAAAATAAGTAAACTATCATTTACACACTTACCAATTATTCTACAATGGCCCTCACAGTTAAAGGCAATACCAACTCTTTCTAGATTATCAATAAGACCATGAAAACAATGCCCTAGCCATCCATTGATTTGGATTTGATTGACAATTGATTCTATTTCAATAAATCAACCAATTACCTGTGCCGGAGTCGATGTTCCAGTATCCGGGCTGGCATTGGTCACAGAGTTGACCAATCACGCGCACCTGACAAGAGCACTGACCCGTTTCAAGGTCACACTCCAGGATCTCATCAGCGCGACGACTGGGCATGCTGCCAGGTGGATAGCAGTTACAGGCTGCAAAGTTAAGGATATAGCAAGGTCAAGGTTAAACAAGGAAAAAGGTCAAACAAAACCAACGCAACAATATTAATAATTTAAAAAATCCTTCATCATATATAGGTTGGTGAGATGCTGTATGTTAATTTATGCAAATGAATAGTGACAGTTTCTCAGACTGCTGTGGTACCATATTAGCAAGTTCAACTGATGTTCAAGGGCAAGTTTGTGACAACATCATTATAATATTGCAAAATCAGAATCTCTTTGTGTAAATATGAATGTCTATAGTGGATAGAATTTTTGCATACCTTGGCAGTCTCCTTTAGGCAAGGCTAATGCATCACCATAGTAACCAGGTAGACATTCATCACAATAGAAGCCAGCTGTGTCGTAGATGCACTTCAAACATTCCCCTGTGGTGCTGTGAGGTTAAACAGAACCACTTAATGGTAGTCCAAAGTAGGAAAGATAAGCTGTACATAAGACACTCAGTCGATTGGGGTAACTTGGCAAGGTCAGTATAGCGCTTAATGGCATACCAACAGTGAGGTTATTGGGTGCATCGAAGACTGGGTCATTGAAAAGAGTATGGGTGTGAATACTAGTTACCATATGGTATGGGGCCACTGGATCCAATTATGGGGTGGGTTTTATTTGGGAGAAAATTGTATGGGACTAATTATTACCACATTGGTCAGGATCAATGACAAGAACATTTGAGTTATTCCACTTGGCAGAACATTGGGACGCTTTCATTAGTTCTGTAGAACAAAGAGTTAGAAAGATATTAAGCACCAAGTAAGAGACTCACCTGTTGCAGTTCAGGATGGCATTTGAATCAATATTCTCATTGCAAGCACAACGGTCGCATGGTGATCTCGGTCCATAGCGACCAACAGGGTCCCCATAGTAAACACACATCACAAAGGTTGCCCGAGTAACCCTCCGGGCAGTTCAGACAGACCACGTCTCCGCTCAGAAGCTGAACGCACTCTCCACCCCCAGGACAGGGGCAAGCGGTACAATCGTCAGGAGTACCAGCCAAAGCATTGCCGTAATATCCTGGAGCACACCGCTCACAATTGGCCCCCGCTGTGTTGTGGTCACAAATACAGCGACCTGAAAAATATCAACAGAATCATTGTAAGCTAACGTCCCAATAACGAGCATAGGATAGAATAGCAAAGATGAGTTGTATCGTGTGAAAGATGAAAATGCATTCAACGACATGCTACCAAGGTTTTTTCTGTCAAAAACCTCCTATATTCATTATGCATCTTAAAACATAACCAGGTATATTGTTGACTTCCTGTCAATCACTACATAAACAAAACCTAAGGAGAGTAGATGTGATCTCATTAAATAACCCACCGGAATTGACGTCACAGATTTCAGAGTGTCCATTGCAGACACAGGGAATGCACTTGGCAAAGAGCCCTCCGTTTGCAGGGTTACGTTTGTATCCTGGGGCGCACGACTCACAGAACTGTCCGATGTAACCCTCAGGGCAGGTACACCTCTCAATGCTTTGCAAAGACACAGGGCCTGACCTTCGAGATGCAGTCTCCAAGGTAACGGTGTCAAGGTTACCATTGCCTGAAGCCGAAATAATTTTTTTTTTATTGAATCATACATAATTACAGCTTGCTGGACACACAAATTTATAAAATGCCATGTTTTAGTCATAATTTAGTTAAAAACATCACTAATATCACCATCACGGTATAATCTAGAACACCCATGATCAATAATAAGAAACTACCACAAGAAAATCATTCTCTTCATTATTTTATTAATTCCACTTTGTTAACTGGAGAGATGCTCTGACCATCTGGGGTGTAGGAGCTTCTGATGCGGAGGCTGGTGACATTGGCCAGCAGGCTCTGATACTGCAGGGAGGACAGCGCCGGTGACCACTGGAATGAACGATGCTCATTAAGACGGAAGCGGTACTCCTGCATCTCCTGTTGAGGAACTGGGTTACCCTGGAAAAAACAATTGTGACAGTTTTATTTAGTACAGCAACATAATATAAGCTCTCCTTATTAATACATCTGTGAGTTTGCAATTCAATTTTAACATTCTATCAAGAGTACAGACTTAATACTGGATTCCAAGTTCACCCATCTATCCACCCATCCATTAAATCATTCAATGAAGCATCCTCACCATGAGGTACATAATCTGTGTGACTTACTTCTTCCATTGATTCATTTCTTAATAAAACAAGACACCTGTCTTCAATAGCAGTATTGATAAACACCTGATCTCACCTGAGCGTAGATTGGCAGAGAGATCATCAGGCCATTGCCTTCAATGACCACATCCTGTACAGAAGCCCGAGCTCCATTGCCTCCAACACTGAGGAAGAAGGAGAGGTACTGGTTGTAGGCAAACCGCAGGTCACCCAGGAATTTAGCTGACACGGAAAAAAAAGAAGGGAAATTCGGATAAACTGATGAATATAGCATTGAGTTTGCTGGTTGTTGGTCTTATGATGCTCATATCCTACATAGTATAATGATCACATCAATCTGGTTCTAATGGCTATGGTGATGTCAATGATGATGAAGATGATGATGGTGATGATGATGTTGATGACAAAGGCCAGCTTAAAAGATAGGGGGGTCAATGGATAATACAGCTGATGTTGGAATATGTCACATCAGGTTATGCTTATCAAAAAATCATTGTAATGTCAAATGGTGTACTAATAACACCAGTAAAATCATTGTAATGTCAAATGGTGTACTAATAACACCAGTAAAATCATTGTAATGTCAAATGGTGTACTAATAACACCAGTAAAATCATTGTAATGTCAAATGGTGTACTAATAACACCAGTAAAATCCCTTTAAATTATATTGCACACAATGTTTGTTGTAACAGAAATATGTTTATTAATGTCAACAAATGAATGCATATTGACTTTAATACATATGGAAGGACAAACAACCTAACTTATGTCATATATAGAGATGAACCCCAGTTAAGTGTTAATTTCCCCTTTGATTATGGTTTACCGACCATAAAACCAGAAGTAAGGGTTCCATGACCATGAAATAGGGTCTGAAGAACAACTGACCAGGAGCTACGTAGTATTTGATGTCGTTGGTGCGGTAGTAGAGACCAATGTTCTCGGTGAAGATGCTGTACTCCACGTCGATCACCTCCCACTCCGGGTCCTTCCCGTCCACATCTCGTCACCTAGCAACACACATTGTCATGGCAATGTAATAATGATGTGATTCATGACCATGGCAACCACTCGAATGATATTTATCATTACTAACCACATCTGATTGCCTAGCAACGCAATAAAGAAATGTTGTCATATCAACTGAATAATAGTGTGATTATAAACCATTACAACAATGGCTCAATAGATATGGACATAAATTATTTCAGATGCAGCCGTGACTGACAAAATAACACAATATAGGAAAGAGTTAATAGGGGTGGGAGTGGTGTCTAAACTTTCCAAAAGGCAAGAGCAAAGTAAGGGGAGACTGACAATAATAAATACATATTGTTATTTGTGGAGCCATAACATTCTCAGAACATACTCAGAGCTCACACACAAAAATGGACGAAATTTCCCAGGAATAAAATGATAAAGAATTAATAGGAAACCAATTCAAAAATATAAGTACCTGCAGTGAAGTCCGATGAGATGGTTGTCTGGTAATAATTCCTGGCGCTTTGGCACTGGGAGGAATGGCCATAACAGAAACAGGCGGTACATCCCAGAGTGTTGTCTACGTCCAACCCAAAGTAACCTGGTTTGCAGCTGAAAATCAGCACAGGATGGCCATTTAAAGACTGCCTTTATGGTAGGAGTTTTGTTAATAGGATATAGTAAACCTAGCTTACAGATGAAATGATGATGGTCATTTAATAACTACAGTAACAGATGTTCTTAAATTGAAATATAATTACCATGCCCTTGAGTAAGTAAAGTAAGTATAGGGTTTAATGGCACACAACACTAGTGTGTGGTGTGGTGCTTAACCAGGCTCTTGAGAGAGAGAGAACATACATTATACCAATGGAGTCTTTATGGACTCTATCAATAATGTTCACTAAAAGTGACATCATAATGTTAATGTACAAAGCGATTTCTTATCATAATGTCATATTCAGCAGATAGTATGCCTCATCATAACGCTCACCTCTCGCAGTTGCGGCCCTCCACTAGCTCTTTACATTGACAGACGCCGGTATCGGGAAAACATTCCGGTATGTTGTCACGACTTCCTTCCACGGTACATTCGCATGGACTACAACCAGAGGGACCGAAGTCGTAGTAGTTTTCCTCACAGCGGTCACACTTGGCTCCCGTTACACCAGGCTTACAGCGGCACTGGCCAGAGCTGTCACACTGCTCATTTGCTGAACCTGCATAGCATGAATATGACGTCACAATTATGAATATCTATTAGAGTTAATTGATGTGCATAATAGATAATGAAGATGCATACAAGTTGTCTGGGTCAAGAAGATGTAAAACCAAGTGGCAAAATAAGTAAGGATATTCCAGTTTTAAATGATAACTGAAAATCTACATACATAATACAATATCAATATTCACCACTGACTATGAGCTTATGAAGAAGCAAAAGACCTACTGAATTTTCACAATAATCCACGTCAACAGAACCACACGGAAACTGTATTGATCTCAGAAATAAACAGAGAAAGTTCTTACCGATAGGGTGACATTGGCAGGGCATACAACGGTCGGCAGTTGAGGCTCTGAAATGATAGTCTTGGCAGCGTTCACAGTTAGGACCTGCCGTGTTCGCCCGGCACTCAAGGCAGTGACCTCCGTGACCAGTCTCCTCATAGAGATCCTGGTCGAAGTAACAGCGGTTGGAGAGGTTGTTACAGTTGCAGGACTGTAACAACAACAACACACCATCATCATCATCATAACCCTACGATATAGAAATGGACATCATCATCATCATCATCATTACCCTACGATATAGAAATGGATTACCAGAAGGAATAAAATTGATAGGCAACTTTCCACATGATAGGATCCGTGCAACAAAACAGTACGAATGACACAAATTAAACGCGTATTCAACAACACAATATATCATCTGACTTGCATTCTTTTGAAGTAGCTGAGAGGGAAATTATGAGCTTACAAGGTAAAACGAGATATTTCGTCTTTGGGTACGATAGGGAACAGCTGATTATGTTAATTCTTCCCATACGACGCGACCTTGGACTCAATACAAGGACACACTAAAGGGACGCTAAATCGAACATGACTAGATGAAGGATTGTTAAGGGAACTGACAACGTCCTTTCGGCGACCCTACTCAAAAGAAAAATCACTTTTACTGCGAGCAGGAAAATGACATACGGAATGACCTTACTCAGGTCACAACGCACAACTACTGGGACTTCAAGAGACGCCACGTGGACGCCAAGGGCGCTTTTTCAAGGTCACTAAGACGATGGACTGATTTAGACAATTGTCAAAGCGTCAAAAACGTATGTTGTCACCATGGCAACTATTTCTGACACGGATCACATGCTGAAGAGATGCGATAAAAACTTATCTTCACGGAATCGTGGTTTGCCGGCCTAAGATGTCGGTGCCAGACCTAACCACAACCCGAGGTTAGTTAGATCTTATTTAATCCTCACAAATAATTCGTTGTTAACCACACATAGCTACGCAATTGGGCACGAAAACGAAAACAAACTGCTCTCCGACACCATTAATAACGCATGAGCGCTGTATATGACCTTATTTACAATTATTTATCAAAATGTGACTAGCAATTGAGCTAGGATGCTCCTTGGTGGCAGCTGTATATTACTTGTTCGGAATGTCTGTAAACAAGTCATCCACATGCGTACATGACTGACATGTTTCCCAAACAATGCACCCACAGAAATATCAACCCGTTACTGGGGAAATAAATGAAGATTTGAGACGCAAAGAAGGATATATGAACGATATAAAAAAATGCGAATGATAGCAGATTAGTCTGTGAAGCAAACTGGGCCATAAAGACCAAGCGTCTTTGATAAGAAACGCTGATCACGAAACGAACAAGTTCAAATACCAAGGTTGGCCCTGGAGCGAGAGAAGAACAAGGGATGTACTCATCGACAAGGAGAGGATTGCTGTGACCCATCGACGGTTCAGTCGACACTGTAAGCGTAATTGTTATATGTATAAAAGTCGTATACGACTTGGTCGCAGATGAAACCATAAGTCAAGATCGTATGCGAAATTGACGATGGCGGTATTGTCGTATGCGCTTCTGTCGTATACGTTTGAGTAACGCGGCATGATTCAATTTTACATGAGTAATTATCAAATCACTCGGGCAACTTCATAATTTTACAGTCAAATATATTATGCGCAGACATATGGCATGCTGGTCGCTGGCAAAACAGTTGCTTGAAGAACTATTGTTTGACAAAGATGTTGACAATCTATGAATTTTACAGTCTCCGAAATATGTCAGCGTCTTGAATCACAGCCATGTTGTTGACATGTTAATATTGTGGGAACAGAGGGTGGAATGGCACAACACAGCTTTAGGCGGACAATGATTATGGATACAAACTATGGGCGAACAGCGACAATCATTTGGTGATTGTGGGACAATGCCTCAAAACCGAATAGCATTAATGGCAAATTAATTCGAATTTGGGCAATTGTGCAGAATATTTGAATCACAGGCGCTCGGAATCCAACACAAACGTCCGACCGCCGGTCGACTGACTGTTTTCGTAAATAATCTTCGCCCCAAACCGCCGCTCGAAAACCTCGTTACGGGATCCAAGCGAGGGTGATTTGACAGCGTTCGACTTCACAAGGGATCGAGAGAAAAGAGTAATTGGCTTGGTCGTCTCTGGTCTGTGTAAACTTCGATAGCGCCAGGTTTACTCTCTGGTGAATTGGGTAGAGTGTGTCTGGGAAGACACTTAAAAAAATCCGCCGACTTCACCAAAACCACATCTCGAAGTCGGGGATAATCTGGTGTTGTTATGTCCTTAGTCGCTGGGTGGCGCTACTGAGGAACAACAGCCGCTAATGATGGAGAAGAAAATATTTGAGTCGGGCTTCTGCTGTCGCGCGAGTTAATGGGTGCTGGGGTTTTCCTTTACATTAGTAACCAAGAACTAAGTTAACATGGGTTCCCCAGACGTATAGAAACGCTTCTCTCTTGCCAATGGAGACCAACATCCAGATTTGATTAAGGGTTTGTTAGGAGGAGCGTTTATTGCCAGGCAACGGTTTCGAGGGTGAGAGGTGAAGGTCGTTTTCCTCTATGAACGTTGATGCTAGCAAGTGCTGTATGTTATCTAGACCACATGACTAATCAATGGAATACAGCTATTAGACAATTTATATTTATAAATCGTTTGTTAGCTTGACGGACTGAGAATCGCATTTGCAACAGCTGTTTATAGACCACACGGCCTTAGAGACGACGTCAAACGATACGAGTTCTGTCGACGACTCATTCATTCATCTCGAATGCCAGATTTCCTTTCGATACGAACTCGCAAATCTTTACTAGTGAACGCGAAATACCCATGTTGCATTCACCAGAATCCGACCTTCAACCTAACATTTGCCTTCACAAACCACCTCAAAAGAAAACAGCTAATACACTTCACAGCTTTCTCAATTTACTCTTGACAAATGCGCAGGCGATGACAAAGTTCACTAGAAATATCATCGCGAAATAGTTACAAGACGACACAACGGAATTTGAATTATAAAAAGAAGCGCGCTAGCCGTGCACGACGTTTATTAACGTCGTGCAAAGATCGTAACCGAATGCGCGTGAACGATACATGAGTTCCAATTATACACGATAATTACACAAATGTATATATGAAGAATAATTTTTCACATAAATGAATGTTTATTAACAAGTTGAGTTAGTTTACGGGTGAGATTTCGTCAAGGGCGATTTAATCCGGCCACACAAATTCTGAAAAGTTCATGTTTATTTTGAACGACAAGAACGGTTTCTGCGCGCATGCGTTTCTGCGCGCATGCGCAGACAAGGTTCTTCGCAAGCGAACTTTTTCTTTCTGAATTTTATTATTTAAGTATATGTGTCATTTTGTCAATGATTATCTTTTGGAAATATCTACTTTGAAGGGCGATATGTATTTAACGATATCACATAGACATTTAAAAAAAGATAACACTTATTGATTCCCGCAGTCTGGAGGGGGCACTTGGCCTTGACCTGCGTAGGGGTGTGCCCCGGGATCTCAAAAACCTGTACCTGTCATACAAGGTAAAAATGGCAAGAGCATACCCCATCCTACAAGTATGAGGTCAACAAAACCCGTCGGGAGGCCGACACATGTATACTACCTCAATAAAAAACCTACCCCGAAACACATGTGTATACTACCTCTATATACTTAAGTGATAACCAAAATAATCCCCCTCCACCGGGACCTGCAGCCACATGGCGAGTGAAACTGGAACTTCGTAATGTGACGTCATATCTCCAAAACTGGGGCTGCCGCGAATGAAAGTTGTGATTCTAAAAGTTTATTCGACTATTGCTAAATAATAACGAGACAGTGGATAACCAAAATAATCCGCTTAAGCGGATATTCATCTCATTTGTCGACATAAATATTTACGTAAGTATACAACTTGGTGGTAGCCCCGGAGACGCGAAATAAAAACTATTTCCACACGACCCACATATCTTCGGTCACGACGGTATATATTTATATTACCGTCGTGCGCGGCTAGAAGCGCGCCAGACATAAGCAAAGCGGGGGTGACCCTGTGAGAAATTATGGAATTTGTGTGTGAATTATAACCAATACAAAAGGAGATTCAGCAGCTCAGATGATCGGAGGAGGAACCGCCAATTCAAAGCGTAAGCAGATCCTCGTCTCCAATAAGAAAATGACATACAAAACCCCGCGCGTGGAAACGCGGGCAATGGGAACGCGGCCGCAGACAAGTCAACTATTTTCAACTCGACGAGGACAGCAGCCAATCATCACTCATGCAACATCTGAACTAATCACGTGATCAACCAAGGAATTCCAGAAAGAAACAAGCACGAGGTCGAGACCAACATGTTAGTCGATGTCATAACGTTTTTACAGTAACATGTGTAGTTTTCTTCCCATGCGCATAAATCAAAAAGAAGCCTTACCAAGACACTCGTTGGCGTCGGAATTAGTGGCACGGCCCCACGGTCTGTCATTGTAGAAGGGGAGACATTCGCCGCAGTTGGGTCCCATGGTGTTGTGTTCACAGCGGCAGACTAATCGCTCGTCCAGTCCCTGACCGGTGCTCCATACGCACTCACTCGAGTGGCCATTACACTGGCATCTGTGAACATAAATACACACTATTCTAAGTCAACGTCACTCAACAATCCGTTCAGCATATGCTGATTTCTGCTATTGCATTGTTTAGAGGTGGGTAGTTCGGAAAACATCCACCTCAGAAATGGCAGTAGAAGTAACATGACTTCATATGAAACATTGATGTCGCCTATATCATCATATTTCGATGATGACAACAGAGGAAGACAAACCCAGTCTATTCATTCCACCCCATCCCACCCAGATTGTTAGTCTGTAAGTGTTTGGATGCCATCTGAATGGAATCACATTCGATAACTTCCATACCTCAGCACACGACGACTGAAAATATTAAATGCCCTGTGATCTGCACCCCACTCTTGGATCTAAATACGAGTTTGATGATCATTTAGTCTCGTCATCAATGATATCAATTCACTAAATGTTCTGGGGTTCACTACCAAGACACCTTCTTAATGAACATGGCCAACCATATTCGTTTTCTCACCCTCAACCGAAACGCGAGTTTCAAGAGGATTCATTTACTACATGTTGTGTGAATCTAGATTACATTCCTATCAAATGGTTTGTCAAACAAAGAGTTTAAGACAAATGGTCTCTGAGAAGTCAGTTTCGTGGGGCCAATGGAGATTCACAGCATGTATTGCTATTAAGCGGACCGCAGCTAGGATCGGACTATCGATAATCCTGACAACGCATGAACCACTGACGTCGTGAAAAACTCCCGAGTTTCAAAAAGTAGAGGACGTTGGCATTTTAAAAAATCGCATTTCTATTACATAAATGTTTGCTGGTGGCTTGGGGGGATGCAAAATATGTCTCTTATTACATATCGTACCAGTTGGACAGAACTTGCCAAATACGTTTCAGTTCCCTATAAACGACAGTAGGAAACAGTCATATGCCTAACTTTTGTCCGCGCCGCTCTGTCGTTAGCCATCTCAGCGCCTTTGGCATTTTCAGTTCATCTCGAAGTCTGTCACTCGTCGGACTACGAACGGTCAGTAGTTAAATTACACGGCCAATCAAATCTTTCATCACCCTAGAAACCAAGACCCCCCGCAGGGCAGATAGTTAACAATAATTCTGCGCGCAAGCGGCAGGGTCTGGCCGCCACAAAGAATTCCTTATTCCCGAGGGAATCAAGATTGAAGTTGACAAATCGAATATACGTAGTAAATATATTACAGCGGCAGTCGAGCCATGATGGAGATACAAGGGTCAGTCTCATTAAACGAGCCACTGCAGCGGTCAATTTTTTTTAAACTGATGCTTTTCGTGTCTCCATGGTGATTAGGTGCTGCTGAGGTGACAGTCGCTGAAGCAAGTTTGGCACGCAGACACATTCCTGTGTTATGAGTCATGTCAGGACCATGCTGTGGATGCAACAAGCCACTGAAGTTCTCCCACGATCGACAAGACTCCAGACGCTTCAACAGACTTCCCCCGGAAACCCCGATACCTTATGCAACCCGCACGGCATTGACTTGACATCTTCCTCAACTGTAACGACGCAAGCTTGGATCCACATGTTAGGGTTCCGAGCGCCAACCGCCTTGATCTATCATTGACATCAATTCGGTAAATGCGCGGACCCCTTACATCGGGGATACGAGCGCCTATGATCTTAAACTTCTAACAACAGTCGCCAATAAGCACTGTAAACGATAGCACATTCAACATTCAAAAGTCTCTCCGAAAAACCAAGTAATTTTCAGATTATGCAACTGCCATTGATATGCACAAGCTATTAACCGCGTTTCGATCAAGGTCTCCCTTTTACGGTGGATTCTGCTTGTGAGAATAAGAAAGTTTTCAATAATAGCTCCCAGTGAATAATCCGTGACTTATTGGGCTACTTATACCGGGACCAACCTGATTCGTTACCTCACCGGGTCAGCTCCTATTCAGTTCATGAGGACGTGACCATAAAAGACTCGTTCTTTAAATCTAAAGACCGGATGAACTTGGTCAGGTTGGAGACAGGACTTTCTGCATGGTTGACCCGCCAATTGATAACTTCTTCGCTTCTTTGGTGTGGATGTTTGGATCATTCTTGACTAATATTACAACATCTTCTAAGGTGGATTGTTCCCACCGCTTCTGGCTAGCAACGGTGACCACTCCGACAAAGCACATATCGCCACAAACCCTCCTACCAACACCACTTCCAGCCCATAAGTAGCAGAATCAAAGTTAAAAATAATATCTCCAATCTGAAAAAAAAGAAGCTGTGGAGAAACACTTACTTTCCACCAACAGCGAAGTCGGAGATGGCGTAGAAATAGGAACGCAGAACGTTAGGGTCCCCGAAAACCTCGTCTCCGAACGTGTTGAGTCGGTTGAGGACAATGCGGATCTCTGTGGCGGTGACCCATTCCTGTCGCAAGCAGAGCGAGTCGTGAGAACACAGTGATGCAGATGTGGTTTTAATTGAATGGTTGCTTGGTCGCTGTCTCGTGTTAAATGGCGAGTGTAGAAAATTACATAAATAGATAACCACAGTGGGATTCGAACCCGAGTCGGTCGAATTTTAAAACGGTCAATGTGATAATACGAATAAGTAAACGGAGAGCGTCGAGCTGTGTGTCATGTTAGGGACTGAATACGTCACATGGACAGAATGTGTGATTGAGGAGATTGGGAGCGTTACTGGGAGACAGAATGTGTCGTGCAGGAGGCAGAATGCGTCGTGCAGGAGGCTCACGCGTCGTGCAGGAGGGTTTTATGTGTCATCAAGGGAAAAATGAATGTCGCTCAGGGGGCAGCCGTGTGGCGTGCGTGAGGAGGGCATAGTGTGTCCACGTGGTGGGTTCGATAACAACGGATACATCGTATATCGCTATGTATCATAAATATTTTCTTCGTTGGAAGAGGAGGATCTTGCCAGGAAACAGGGTCAGTTGTCGCTCAGGCAATGTGCGGGTGACCCTACTAGCTGGTATGACGAGTTCAACAATGTTGTCACAAAAGCACGAGTTTATCACCTGACATTGAGCACGTAAAATGAAATATTGGGAGACCTAACAGTATTTCCCTCTCTGCATACATACACCAAACGATCCAGATTCCCTAGAAATCAAACGGCTCTTCACTATGAGTATTGACAAAGCCAGCCAGCCTCTCATCCACCCACAACATCTGAGCTCACACCACTCACACGCGCGCACTCACAGGAACGCACAGCATTCCTGAGCCGCAGAGCCCGAGGTCGCCCCTATAGTAGCACATGTTGCCATACATCGTCAAGTAGCACTTGTGTTACTGGCCTCAGTTCGGTGTGTCTTCAGGCAGTTCTATGGGGGAAGAAATAGCAGGAGTTGGTGCGCAATGAGATTCACTACACTTGACCTGAGGGTAGTTAAGGGTGCCAGGGCTAATGTTCCTCTCATCGCCTTCAAGGTGGGTTTAAAGAGGGCTCGGTAGCTAGTAAGGACTATTGTCGATTTATGATGATCGGTAACTGTACTTGGGACGACAAGAGAACTGTCGCTCGGTTCCTTATGTAAGGATTGCGAGATGTAGCAATTTATATATATATATATATATATATATATATATATATATATATATATATATATATATATATATATATATATATATATATATATATATATATATATACATATACATATATATATATATATATAGTTTTGTAGGGATCCTCTTTTTCGGTACACCGAAGTTGGACTTCGGGAATAAAGGGATTAGGGAAAGTAAAGGATGGTGAGGAGTGTTGTGTTGATAAAGTGCATGGGTTCTGTAAATTGCTTGTATATGCACCGTAACGCCAAATATGCTACTTTATCCATTTTTGTGAAAAATAATGTGGTGTGTCTGCAAGATCTTGTGTCGTACTGGGGGATGCACATTCGTTATGTCATGGAATTCAATTTAATATGACAAATTTTAATCCACAACAACCACTTACCTGCAATACAGGACTGTGCTCGAAGTCGTACGCACTAGGTCTGCCCTCAAGCGTACTGAAGGCCACACTAGCGCCACTGAGCGGTGATATATCACTGTATTCGTCGGTACACAAAGCTTTGGTCTCGTCATCTCTCGTTATAATATCGCGGTTTCTCAGGCCGTACGTGTTGTAGCAGGACTGACTGTAATACTGATAGGGTATCCATTCACTGTCGCCAGTTGTTCTTTTGTAGATAGCGAAACTCTCTGGTCGGCTGGTGTAGAATTTTAATCGCACGTAGGTAATGTCAAAAGTTTTTCCTGAAATCACGGAAAATGAATATCAATGAGATCAAGATTGTGAGGAGGCGCGAGTTGTACAATGAGTGCATGATTAAATATTTGTGTCAAAGCCACATCTCAAGAGGACGTCATAATAATGTCTGCCCTCTCAACTAATCATCAGCGTAAACGAAATAAGTTTTCAAAAACAATCCCCAACCCAACAGAACTAAACATGGTAGCTAAAATGTGTCGTATATTAACGTCCCTGTTTTGGCTACAACGGTTATCAGCGTGTGGCAAAGTCTGTAACCTCCTCCGATTGAGAGCTACAAACAAATCAAATAAGCTGCCACGTGATAAATCCTGCAATATTTCAAGTTGTCGAAAAACTGGATCAAAATGTTTTGTCCCCCTGAAAATCTTATACGACAGGGCATACATATCAGTACGCAGAAGTACACAAGGAAATAACTACCAGAAGTTTGTGGGCACGCAGACGCGCTAACTAGTACGTCGACAAAATACACAGACTCTAGCTGTTAGGCGTACTACACATGTATTGCGAGACGCGCCCAAAATAAGAGAGTAGTACGCATGCGCATCTCAGTTCTTCCACCACATTAATCGAGTACACTTTTTATAACTTTCAAAGCAGATGCAGCTGTTTTGGTTGTGAGACGCCCCCTGGTGTGCCAATATATGAAGCGTACCTTGGACGGGGAACTATATAGCCAAGTGCATGCAGCATTCCTGTCTGTGCTATGAAAATCGGCAATCTGCCCCACCGCGAGAGCGCACCCAATGTTTACAGGTGTACAGTAGCACCTACGCTAATCAAGAACAGGTATGAGTTCCACCAGGCACCTCTAGGCAGGTATTATTTTGGTACATGAACTCGATCGATGATTTTCGGAGTACCTCTGATTAGCCTGCCTTAAGAATGAGCCACAACCGTGGCCTCTAACAGCACAACAACAGATCCTGAACAGCGAGTCCTGCTTCATTCATTACCTGATCACGCAAATCGGTTCTCAGAAGTAGATCAGATAATTAAGCATGTGATTTGAAAGGGAGAGAACAGATTGTGATTAGAAATACCACCCTGTTCCCAGCACTTCGTGGACAACTAAAATTAGCCATCGCGTAACTGTATGTATGGAGACATCGCTATAACTCGACGACACATCCACTCGAGTGTTGCATTACAGAACTTATCTAAAGGCTCTTCTGCAGTAATGTGACGTCAAGTTTCCGGATCAACTGGCCGCCCGGACGTTGGCAACTGGGAGAAGGGACATATTGTTCAAACTCGACAAACATACACACAATCACACACAAACATTGACAAATGCTCACAAAAACATACACACTTATAAATTCACACCTACACATTCACACACACACACACACACACACACACAGACACACACAGACACACACTACAACCGACTGTCGATCAGAAACCCGAAACCAAAAGGTCGCGAGTTCGAGTCAGCCATATGAAGGTGAAAAATCATCACTATTTTTCTCTCATCATTCACCGTTTCTACCTCAACTAAGATGCCTTGGGGAATTAACAAAAACCAACCAGGGGTCATTTATAAACACAATAACTGGGTTAATGCCGATATAGGCATATACAGCAATATCAATAGCAGCGGAATACACCCAATCAACTAAGAGAGTTTCAAGAGGCTGGAAATGGCATGCGAGAGCGTCAGCAACCTGCACGCAACAAGTACTCCAGTCATCAACCCGCCTCTATGTAGGTAGATACGAGGTCAAGCGAGCGTACTTGAGTCGACACCCGCGTATTGTATGTAGTATCGTCGATATGATTCTGATAGACACCGCCCCCAACCCCACTCCCCAGGAATGATCGCGTTCAGCGCCGTCATGGCGGCCTTCTTGGCGACCATTTAGAGAAAATTGAAATTTATTAATGTATTACCTTTAAAGGATGATTCTACGAAACATAACTTATGCTGCTAGCACCAATAGGAACTTGTTTGGCCACGTTTCAGTTCTTCTATAATCCATACCAACTATATTGACCCCTTTCTCAACTTTCACCGGAACTACATCTGGCTCTGACGCGCCGAAGTGCTCAATTAAGGTTTCCTGTAAGTAAAGCGTTCATCCCAAATCGCCCAATACATATATATATATATATATATATATATATATATATATATATATATATATATATATATATATATATATATATATATATATATATATATATATATATATATATATATATATCTGATAACAAACGAAATACAAAAACTGTAATCTTTAACAGCTGGTGATATGAAGCTTATTTAAGAAATCGTCGCGAGGAAATGTCGGATATATCGCTCCAATCAAAGCTCCATTGATTCGCACCTGCTCAGGTAAGCTATAGCTGTCACCAGTCTTGATTGAAGCTGGTATGATAGGCAGGTGAATGAGGCGCTTATCATAAATGCTACACACATCCATATGTAACAACAGATAAGGACGGGTTGTACTAGATAAGGTGACTGCCGTGCGAGTATCTAGGGGTCAAAGGTCGATATTCAATTACGTGGGCTCCATTCATGAAGTGGCGATAGTGGAATTTGGTAGCGGCTATCGAAAGAATTATACACGATCTGCAATAGATGCATATTGCATGGATATGTGCGCGTTTATGTAAGATAATAAGAGGGATCAATTTGCCAATCATATCAGTAAAGGCGCTCGATACTCGAGGTTCCAGATTCGATTACCTAGTGTCTAAATGACACTGGCGAAATAAATCTTTTCATAGAGTTCCAGGCGCCTGTGCATCATCCTATAGCAAAGTGCTCGGAATCCAAACCCTCGAAGCATCAGTGATGCTAATACAAACCAAATCTGGTGTTTTTATCTGGTCTTTTGAACCTCAGAGCTCAAGAATATTCACATTTTCGGAAGCGAATCAAAACCTCAGAAAACTCAAGACATGAGGGGGGAAGTGTCAAAATATTCACATACATCATACACGTCCATGTACACAGGCACAATTACGATGACTTGCTCAGCGAATAAACCCATATTTTAACAACTGCCCGAAGTGCGAGGTCGTCTCCTTCGGGCCAATCCATTGACAATCGGGGCCGTGTCAAAACCCCATGACCTCGCCTGACTTGGATACAACCTTCACCCCGTAACGACAGACTGCCAAACCAACCCACACCAAGACAACCTTCTACATCAACACGCTAATTGCACGCATGTGCCAGTCCGCGATGATCTCCTATGGAATCAGACAACTTTTGACAAGACAAACATTTCCCATGGACATGGCTTAACCAGTCCGTGTGTTGTCAAGGATTCCAACTTGAAACACTCCCTAAAACAACTCCACTACGTTTGCGCATATGTAAGCAGGCAAACTATGATATACTAGACCGAAATCAGTCCGACAGCGCGTACGCCCTGACATAAAAACTCAACCAAAGTCACGAAATATCCCAGACTTCATTTTAATTTACATTGGTTTGCTCAACTGCGGTCCACAATCCCGCCTGGCCATTTTTGTTTTCAGATGTCTGGCAGCTCAAGAGCTAAGAATAGCCACAAATATAAGCTCTCGTTCCTAACATGACATAACCCGCACACTTCACAAACCTCTGTTGATTGTCCCCTTCAACTATCTACCTGTATTCCAGTCCTCAAATACAGGTAAAAGTCAAAGTACCCGTCAAAAAGCCGTCGTCTGCATCGAAGTTGCGAAGTCGCTTTGCGGATAGAGCCCTACGCTTTTATGGGAGGATTATCTTTGAAGGTATTCAGCCAATTCAAATGACCCGGGGTCTTTCGAAGTCCAGAATAAATATCCCTTTAAGAAGGCCAATGTTGAAGAAGTCTACATAAATGAGGCTTTGAAAACCCTCTCTCCGATTGGTGGAGGCTGGAAATATAGCCTCTTATCTAGTCTGCCTTACGGCTGCTTATCTGATTAAAACGCTGTGGAAATCTGAGCACAACTTAGGTATAAGGTTGAGTTAGTATATTGGCAATGATGTGCGGGAGGGAATTGTAATTGAAACTCTTGTATCGTGCCCAAACCGATAGGGGTCACTCATGGAGACCGCCATCATGCCACGTGACCAAAACCACCTTACGTGACTTCACATTAATGAACTTTCTTTCCCAGCAAGTGTTCCCATGGAAACAAAGAAAACGCGGAAAACGCATCATTATCTTATCAACAGACACAACAACACGGGTAGAAATGTGTCCCTCTATCGTCGTAATCAAAAGCATTGTTTCCCTGTACAAAACGTTCACGAATGCTTACTGTAAAAAAATCGTTTTTTGCTGGGACGGGGGATCTGCCGCCTCTACTCCCCCAGCTGTCCCCACCGCCCGCATTCCCCACGAGTGCAGCAGTCGACTCGTCGACACGACCTTGTTAACTTGTTATATCAGCTGTAGACTCGACGACACGACCTTGTTATATCAGCGGAACGAAAGTCGATACGATGAGAAAAAGCAATAATTGTACCCAACCAAAAAGACCCGGCATTGAGTAACATCGTAATGTATGTTTTGGCGGATAAGATAGGAAACGCCCGAGCAGCTGGCGCAGCTGGCGCAGCAGGCGCAACACCAAATGTAACTCTAGAGCTAACAAGAACTTGTGCCCGAGTTGTCACCACAGACGCTCGGATCCCGTTGCTCGGAAGCCTAGCTTCCGGAACCAAGCTACTGCGGTTGCGACTGCAGAAATGTATAGATCCTACTATACAATCCAATAGACACTCCGTCTATATGTAAGGTTTCTAAGCAGTGTTGGGTGTACAGACAAATCAGACTACGAGTCACCAGGATGAGAGCTTTACTGGTGCTGAGCATTTCAGAAAACCGAAAATACACATCAAGTCCATCGGATGCCGATGGTTCAGTTCTAAGTGAGTTCACAAGCCTCGTTCTCCTAGCCTATCACACAGAGATAGGTACACTTAATGACACGGAAAGAGATATTTAACGATTCGTTTCCCAATAATTCCACACCAAAATTGCATCCCGGCAATAAAATATGATTGTGCCATCAAATCTCGAGTGTACATTAGCGAATAGTCAGTTATTGCACCGTGCATCCCTTCAAAATGGCTGATAACAAATATTTGGGTTTTGTTTTTATTCTCGTCATAGTTTTATGATTAAATAGAATAAGATGAGGGAGCGTCCGTTGTCTCGTAGCTTATCCAACCTGCGAACTGGTATGGTACGGGAAGTTGGGAGTGGGGTGGGTGGGGGGGCACAGCGATTGTAAAGGTGCTAAAAACGGTCATTAATTACATAAACCTTACACAGAATACAGGCACATACACTCATGACATCATTTCCATCCCCACAAAAACCTTAACACAAATAGCACGGCAGACTGTTGACATATCGATGTTGGTATTACTATTGGGAACGTATACAACTTGACGCCTATATTGAAGAGTCACTTGAAACTCCACTCGCTACAACCACGCGGCAAAGCTCCCCCGCGACGAGTATCATTTACTGACCCCAGAGAAAGAAGACGACGCCAGCGAAATTGATCTCCTCAAGGAAATTACATATCGTCTCGGATCACACAGGAATGATATTTGGTCCGATCCTGGAGGGATTTTCAGAGGATGGGAGTAAATCTTTACACTTGCAGTAAAATGATCCAAACTTCGTCCGTTCAATTCCATTCAATATATGATAAAAACAATAACTTTCTTGTTGTTGAAATAATCAAACTGTTGTCTGCAGTTCGGATACGGTCTCAGGCTTGTGTGGCTACCAGTTTCTGACAACAAAACAGGATTTGATCAAACCAAAATTGCATAAACCCACACTTATCTACACATTTGCTAGAGCGATAAATATAACCTAAATGGCCCAAATCTATCAACACAAGTCTGCTCACACTGAGAAGCTTCCGATTACTTGGAAGCGAACCTGATGCTGATAATGAAAGCAGGACAAAGAGTTTCGCCATAATTACAGCCACAGCACATCAAACGTGGCTCCATTTCGGCCACTCTACCCAGGGATTTCCTATTGTCATCATATCGTGCGGTCTCAATGAAATACAAGCGGAGCTGTTGAAGGGGGCGGTCTTGAGTCAGAGGAAATACTTAACGCCAGCCAAGATGAAATAATACCCCCACGAGCAACGACAAGCGCCTGCCAGTGTCTGTCCAAGTGAAGTGGTTTTTGACATAGACGCTCGGATTCGGATTCCGGGTTTCAGAACGCCGGGTGGTTAGACGTATGCACTGAGATGGTCGGCGCTCGAAAACCTGACGAACGTATCCGAGCGTCGGTCCTTGGAAACCCGACTTTTTTTTGCCAGGTATGATTCCTTCTTTGGCACAGAGCGCGTATTTTTATACAAGGAGTCACGTTCTTCAGGAACTACGGTACAAACCAAGAACAAGTTACACAACTTAAGAACCCCAATTAGTTGGTATGGGAAGGTGGTGGTTTCTCAGCAAATACAAACACCAACGCAAAAATCACACACGAATACACACATACACACAAAGCACACACAAATGCACTTAGATCACAAACATCAACACACACACCGGCACACAACACCTCTTTCAAGCCAAGTTTCGACATCATAGGAGATCATGGAAAGGTCAAAGTTGATATCAGAGAAGGTCAAAGTTGATAAAAAGAAGTTGATATAGGAATGATTAGGAAGCGTGTATCGTGGAGATAATCCATGAGATGATACGGACTGGATGAGAAACACTAATGTGTACATTCCGTAGGTGTGAGTACAAGATACCCGTGGACCCCGCGATATCAAACGTCGATCCCACAGACTATCTGGGACCTGTGTATTTAACCAAGATAATCCCTAGGCCTTTTGTTCAGAGGATCCCTCGCGTGTCACAGCCCCTACCTTAAATACACTCCCACTATCGGTATCTTAATTCACCGAACAACAATCGGCAAATCCCTTGTCATCATTGACATATCTTAACACATATACTTAAAAAAACCACGGAACGCGTGGCTTGTGGTTGAAAGGGGTGTGTCAACTTCACCTCAAGCACTCAAGTCATTAGAACTCAAACATAGCCTCTGACCCCATGCTCTTTAATCCGATATTCAACCTTGACCTTTTCACATGTGCATTTCCGAATTTGACGTAAATTGTAACTTACCCGCTGCGACGATTACATAGGCTTGAGAATGGCGGGCCAGTGAATGGATGTATTCAAAACTGGCTTTTTATAGTAAAGAATACTCAATTCTCAGTATTGAGATACGGAAGCGGGGTAGTTAGCGTAAACAGACGATCAGTGCATAATGGCTCTAAGAAGGCGCGATAGACAGACAGGGGTGGATAATCTTAGCGGTGCACTCGAAATCCCCGGGCTCGTTTTAGAACCAATGATTACACCAGGTACGACCCATCCCGATCCCCTCACAATAACCAGAAGCCATTTAACCAATGCCACTGATCGGTAAACCCAACAAGGAGCTGTGCAAGACTACTTGTACAGCTCGAACCCAAGTTGTACAAACCTCAGTGTACAACTAAGTAAGAATGGTGGGAACACTTAGAGTATGTACCCCCCCCCCCCCCCCCCCCCCACGCTGTACTACTTCTTGCCGATGATAAGTCAGGCACAAACTACTCTAATCCATCATCAACCAGACCCCCCCCCCCCCCCCCCAACCCCGGACAACCCCAAAGCGACCTCGTTCACCTTGTCACATCAAAGACACTGATATTCCTAACAGTTGGTTTCTTCTTCCTCTCGGATCGACGGCCTTATTCATTTGACTGATGACACTACAGCTCGACAAAGCTCAAAAATACTTCCCACTAGAAAGAGCTAGCGCGCTCGTCTGGAGAACTGCTCGTAAAATGACGAGCGGATTATTTCTTTCCCGTTCCATTCCAGGTCCATTTATCGCTCCAGTCATTAATATATCAATATACACAAGTATTGTTAATAACAGGGGTATTTCCTATGTAACTCATGCGTGTGTGTATTAACCCTTATCACAACAGTACTGTTTTGTAGACGCAAATACTACTCATAATTACCTCATACGTCATTTACAAAGACAAATAATGGAATTGGGCAGAGAGACTTGGCGTCCATTGACGGGTACTTACCGAGATGCAGAGTGAGGTTCACAGTACTGGGATACTGGATATCATCCAACATGGTCTCGCTCTGCCACCAGGTTAGATTTGCTTCCTGATGGAAATCCGTGAGATAGCTAGAAGGATGCGTCCGAGCAGGATCCCTGGCATTACAGATCCCACATGACTGTGTAACTCCGGTGATTCCTGTCTGCATACAGAATTCGGATGGCCCTCTCATTCCACAAGTATTAGTCGCCTCAACTGGCAGGTTAAAAGCCGCGTTCACAAAAGGAGGCTTGCACCTTTGGGCGCGCCCTTGATTGTCATAGCACGATACACGATTTTGGGCAAATGTAAATGGGAGAATGCACAAGAATCCTCCAAAAACACACCAAACTGTAGCGATCCGAGCCATTTTGCAGGTCTTTGGTTCGACCCAACAAGCTCCTTGATGCAGCGAGCAAAACCACACGTCTGTAACTCTTTACTGGCAGAAAGCGCAGTGCATGATGGGAATCGAAACTTTATGCTCGGTGAGGCGGCGGCCACCAGGGCGGCGGTTCAGCATGTTTGAGAATACTACGAGCGTTTCTAAAAGTTAGGCACCCCCTAAAATTAAGCATCTGGCAAGGAAAATGCAGCCTGCGCAATTTGTTGAAAGACATAAACCGCACCGGTTCTGACAAATCGTAAACAATATAGAAACGGATGAATCGTAATAAGCAATGGATTTAAAGAGACACTCTTTTTTTTTTATGGGTACTTTTATGAAAGCACTGGGGCAATACAATACCAACTTATGACTTTGTCCCAACACACAAGTATTACCGCTCTGCATCTGATGAATTATAGACGATAACAAATACCAACATCTTACAAGGAGGATTTCATAAATTGCATAATATATCTAAAAAATAAATAAATATGAGCGCTTGCTTATGACTTCAACAACTTCAACACAAACGTTGTGTACCCTTTTTCAGAGAGGAATGTTTTAGTGACTTGTTTATGAACCAAATTCAACATAACAACAGGATTTTAATTGTCTTCAAAGTTTCACACATCTTAGTACACACATAAAAGCTATTGCAGTTTCACGCATTTTTAATTCATCCATGGGAATTAACTAATTTATCTGCGGTGTTTTGATTTTCGTGGTTCCATATTAATTTTCACTTCTATTCAGCATTTGATAAAAGAGGTAGGTATTTCTTAAGTTCCAAATAAAACTACGACATCTCTGATTAATGCAATGGTCGAGTTCTGGTTTTTATAAGGAAGTCTTTTTCGTTATGATTACCTATTTTTGTGTGATCATAATGGCGCCACTGAAACGGCCAACCCCATGTGCAGCAGGCATAATTATAATCGGTCGAAACACTGAATAACACATGCTTTGACTCCACCAGTGCAGATACTGCTGCAGAGTTTCCATTTGGGAGTCTTGAATAAAACGATTGAGTCTCAGATTTCGCCTATGAACTTTGCCGTTATGATTACACCGTACTCTTTTAGATTATCCAAGCTCATTGAGTGGGGAGAGAAAGTAAGCATCGAGTGAGCAAAGCTGATATATGTTCTCACATATCTGCGTTGCTTTTGTAAATCAAACAAAATTGTGATATCTTAAAATACATCATAACGATCGTGAAACAGCGCCACGTAGCGATTAAATTAATTTCATTGAACCGCCGTTACACTATCCCGCCAATGCAAAGAAAGACGCGTGTCCTAGTCTTGGTCGTCATAACCTAGACAAATTTGGAAAGAATAAAAGTACTGTAAAAATTTTTGGTCGGATTGGAATAAAGGGTCAGTGCGTTGGAGTAATATGCGCCGTACACGCAAAAGGAAAACAGGTGAGAAGTTCGAACAAGTGGCCTAGCGTTAGGTCTAGAGACTAGATAAGGAGTTCACTTACAGCCAATAGGCAATACTATATTTAAATAACTCTTTGACTTTGGTCTAGACTTGTCTATTTTTATTCCTCAAAAGCATAATCGTTCTTACAGACGATCTAAACTTCTAGAAAAAAACCACTGCTATAGAATAATCAGTCGAAATACTGCTGAGAAGTCACTACGCTGAAAAATACAACCAACTGTTCCTCTTTCTAGCCTAGTTAAGTTTGGGACGTCCCCTAATTATTGGAATATTGGCCAGACTAGGCAAAGAGACGTCGCCTCTGACGCCAGTGGTAGATAGATCATTTAATTTGGTGATATATGCATCAACAACCATTAGGGGTGAGGTAACTTGCCTAATTAAGACCAGCAGGTTTATCACAATTAATATAGAAATGATACCCAAACTTAATTTGGTTATATTCTGTCAATGAAGTCGCATCATAGTTTAAATTCTGTAAATTAAACCTCAATTGATGAAATGATAAGTGTCAGATTTAGCCATTATGATTTATATCTGTGTCACTCGCTGTTGTTTGAAGTGAATGAGAAGGAAGAGCAGAATTCCCAGGATGCAATGCTCTCAAAAAAACCATACCTTGCTACATCAAAGTGAGACATTTCCAACAATATTGTCAAGTTGCATAATCAGTTATTAAATTTTTTTATTATTGTCTAATCATTGAATTTCCATTTATCATTTTATCAATTGTGAATCAACTCACAATAGGTTAACTGGCTCCCAAGTTAGAGAGATTGATGTTCAAGAAGCACTCCTCAAAAAAGGCCATTGTCATGGCATTGAAGTGAAAAAGAATACAGAGGAACATACTGGTAGCAGCTCGCAGAATTCCATCGTAGAGATGCAAGAAATTAATTGTTCAGTTGACGAGGGAGGTAATCTGTCTAGCTCCATTAAAGACGAAGATGTCCACACAAATGCTAATGAATCCACACTGAAAGAAACCAACAAAATACAGTATGTTCCAGATGAATGTCTACATGGACCAAAACAAGCAGGGGCAGTCCCAGAAAAACAACAGGATACATGTACTATAATTATAGCCGCCCCAGAGAACAATAAAGAAACAAGTCAGTTACTTCTTCAGCATCAAACAGGAGCAATGTCTGCAAGGGAAATTGCATCAGAAAATCAAGATAAACTTCTCTCACCAGAAGGACAACAGCAAGTATGTTCCACTGAGGAACCCCCAATGGAACTAGGCACGAGTTCCTTGAAAGAACATGTTCCAATGGAATGTCAAGAAACATGTTCTACTGAAGCCACACTTCCAGGTGATACCATAGAACATCAGGAACCATGTTCTACTAAAACCACACCTCAAGTAGACCAGGAGTCCTATTCTCTCACTGAGTCACAGTGGCTAGAGTTCAACCACGACAGCCAGTAAGTGAAACCATCTAGGAATTACTTTTTATTCCATGAGTAAACCCGACCTATAAATGTTTTCCAACAATATAAATCCATCTTTGTTGTAATGAGGAAACTTCCCTGGTTATAAGGAAGGTTTGTTGTGCAGGATTTGAGTTTAACTAAGCTATCCCCATCTCAACTTAACCTAAAGGATATATATTTCATACGAATCCTACTGATCCTCCCCATGTCCATTGCCATCTTGCAATTTACTGGTGGTAATTCTCTTTTCAGATTTTCCGATGAGACAGCTCACTCGCAGATGAACCCAGCTCCTCCCTGTTCCTCCTCATCCTCGCCTCCGACCTTTCCTGATGCCTCAGCCAAAATCCACACCCTCATTCACAACCTGGAAACGATCAAGTAGATATTGCATCAGAATCTATGTTGCTCCTGGCTTTAGTCCGTGACATGTAGTAACTGACATCAATCTATGACCTACTGTAACGACTGTATGACACTTGTCTAGACACATTTTAACTCGCAATAATCTATGGCCATGGCGCCAGGATGGAACACTTATGATACTATATCATAACGTTTCAATCATGATGATATGCGATCATAATGGTCCGCCCCACGTGTCGGTGTTTATACCGATCTTACGGCCAATGCGGCTGAAGCTCGCCCAAATGCATTGCTGTTTCTATATCATTGATCAGATCAGCTCGGCGTGGATGCCTCGTCGCACAAACGTCTTCCAAGTATGAACGTTCAACGATTTCAAACTCCCCGCCTTATGTGTTCGGGATTTTATTTCAGCGTTCCTCATCTTGAGAACAGTCTGATGGCCATGAACCTCATTGGTCAAATCCCCGGGTCAAATCTCGTGTTCCATACTAGCGCATTTAATTAACTGAGGTGTAAAATGGGGGTGGGGTGAGATTTCCAATCGATTACAACCGGAAAACATAAATCGCCACAAAACATATATTAATCATTCCTGATTATATAAAGATGTCTTTACATAACACGCGCAATGAGGGCAACGAAGAATGCCATATCGCGCAGATGTGTTTAGAATTACATTCAATTATGTCGGTGTTGGGGGGCGAATAAGTACACTGATCTTGTACTATGACGTCAGAGTACTCCATTACCTGGGAAACTAAGTACTGTGTTTTATAAAGGATGCTGGATGATTAGGGAGCTTAAAAGGTTTGCTTTCATCTCAAGTACCAAAATCATGAACCAGGAACTCGGTGCTTGTGAGAGACAAGAACTATTTCTTTTTGTAAGCGTTGGATCAGGAAGAGGATTTTTTTATTTGCTTAGCACATTTAGGCCGGATAAGTTATCCCGGACAAGCTCGGTTTAGGATTGCCACCACAATGTCAAACGAAACGTAATCAACAGTCTGGCTCGAGATGCTGCTCAAGGCTAAGTTAGACGGAAAGTGCCGGGGTTTGTGTTTAAATATTATAAGGATGTTACTAAGAAAATGGGTCCTTCAAAATTAGTATCATTCCCTAGAACGTATTACATCAGTTCATGAAAGTTAAGTATAAAATTGTTGAGAACCTATGGCCACTTGAGCCGGTGTCAATAATAGGCGCTCGGTTTCCGATGCGAGGTCTCTGCGGCCACGTCCATGCATTCAACCAACCCATGCAAGGTCTACACGCTCGGAAGCCCTAATATCGGGAACCGAACATCTGTTGCGTTCGTTAATCATCACCCCTAACACTCCCCACCTCCTCTTCCTCCCCCCTCCTCCCCCCAGCGCACGCTCCGTTACCTCTTCGGTGTTACACTCATAGGAACTGCCGCAATAATTTTGTGTGTGTGTGTGCGGTAACAGCTCGCTTCTCATCAAGTTCAGACAGGAGGTTCGCCAAGTGAAGCGGGCATGGAAGACGAACTAGAGTACCGCGACAACTCGTCACGGCGAGGCCACATCCTGCTGTTCAACATTAACTGGTCTGAGTCGTCTCATCAAAGCAAAAGATACCAGAGATTTCAACATTAGCACATATCAAGGCCAAAGCCATGTTGTTGATACGTTGAGAATATAGTACAATTTTGATGGTTAATATGCAATTTATTGGCAAAAAATACTTAACTAACGTCTGGTATCGTCATGCACGGCTACTCTCTTTTGCGTGAAATAGGGAAATGAATTTGTTCCGCTACAGAACTGGCTAAATTATAAAACAAATCGATGGGATCTTAAGAGCAACACAGAGTTTACCTAAGGATAAGGTCGGCTAAAGGGATGGCAGAAGCATAGCAGGCAGATATTTACAATATTTGGCGTTGAGCGAAACAAATGTGTCCCTCTCTACAATCCGTCGTGGGGTCCGCAATCTACTTAAGCTTTATCGATGACTTAGAGAGTGATGTGGACATAATAACAAGTTGGCGGACGAACTCCAGTGTGAGGACCAAATGACAGGCTAATGACTAATTGTAAAGCATTAGGAAACATATTTATTTGTCTTAACTCCCACGCCAACAGGGAAGTCTTTTTGCCCCGGCCACTCATTACACAGTCTTAAGAGATCGACTTTGTAAATCTTGGTAACAATATCACATAAACTGTGGCTTCAGACAGACGTCAAAGAAGAAAATCTTCATATTGAGGAATATTTCAGATGATGCGCAAGAATGATAAAATAATAGAATGTCGAGAGATGGCATCGCTGTGACAAGTTTATTTGTCTTGACAAGGACGCACTCTTTCAGAGATATAGGATATCAACCCGGTCGCTGCCTTTTCCCTAATATCAACGCATCAATCGAACTGTCCGAACCATAAACTTCTGCTCTGTTTATGATGAAAGTAAAGTCCATTTCGATGGCGGCTCGTGTCACTATTTACGAGGCGCCAGCTTAAGGACGTGCTTGTCGTCAGTGCTTTGAGCGGAGAAGGAAGAAAGTCAAACTACTGTCTTGACCTCAACATTTACAGTGGGGCTGATCAATGCCATCTTGCTCACACGTTATATATGTTGTTAACTGTAACTTTGATATGGACTAAGTTTCACACATATCAGTGAGACATGATACTTGTGTACAATGTAATTGTAACTGCTGGCGGCAACCCCGGGGCGGCAATATTAATTAACTCGCCCAATGTGGATTCCCATCCAACGAAACTAATTCAGGCCGGTTGTGTCTGGTTCCAGTTTCTTGCAGTATTACAGCCTGTTGTCTGCTATCATAATGTTATACCGGGCTGTTGTCTGCTATCATAATGTTATACCAGGCTGTTGTCTGCTATCATAATGTTATGCCAGGCTGTTGAGGTTGCCTAGCAAGCTGCTTGGCAACCGCAACTTGGAAACCAAAAGTTTTAAGTTTTCAGACTTTCAGCCGCTACCCAGCGCTGTGGTCTCAGAAAATAGATCCTAACTTCGGCTGTCGCCATTTATGTTGTCGGACATTACCCTTCTTGCTTGTCGGTCTAATGTGTGCGCAAAGATGCCCACAACTTGAATGAGTGAAGATTTGATGAAATCTACATTACGTAACCAAAGCGGATGTATACACATTGATAGTGAGGTAAATTCAGAGCCCGTTATGATTTACAGCTAACATTCGAGTTTTAGGGAGGCACCGTTATCGATGGAACGACATAACTGAATAAAACAGATTTCCACAGTAGATCATGAATACTTGCAGTCAAATAATAATGTTAAAAACTTGTCAACATAATTTTCCATCATGTAAACTTTGCGGCATAAATTTGAAGATGGTATTACTTACGTCTGCGTTAAATGTAATAATGTAATAACGAAATGATCCCTGATTGCCTTATATGGGGCTGAACAGTCTCTTTAATGTTTATTCTTAAATAGATCTGCATGTAGTCATAATGATCAGTAACCCCGTTATGATGCATGTTTTTTGTTCATGTTAGTCTGCTGTAATGTTGTCATCATAGAGTTACACATCAGTCGAACTCGGCCACAGCTTATAAACACACACGTGATGGTATGGGTTTTGTCAGATAATTCTTTTGCCGGGAACTTTACATTTGAATATCAATGGTCTGATATCAAACATGTTGTTTTTAACAATAAATGGCTTATTGTTTAATGTTATGTAACTTTTGTAGAAATTATGATACAAAAATTGAAACGTTCACAAAGAACAACAGTTTTCTTATACAAGTATAGGTATGTTAACATCAGTCTATGACATATGCCATAAATAACACCAGGTAAGTCACAATATATAAGCTGATGATAATCACATTAGAGTAGGCAGTTACCTGAACACTGCACCTTATGTCAGTTTCTGTGGTATTTACATTAAAGACAAACTCAAAAGCACTTAATAATAATTGCACTCGACATCCAATTTTCACTTGATAAACAAACTCCAGTTGCTAATAAAAGTGATCTTTATTACAAACTCAAAGAAATCTGTACAAAATCCAATATACAAAATAGCGCATGGCTTTCAACAAGAAGGAATCCTCACAGGGACAGACAGACAATTGTTCCCATTGCTGTCAACATTTACATATATACAATTGCTGTAGGCTTGTTTTTCTTGTAAGAAACAATAATTGTGGAGCCAATTGAACAAAATTACATCTTAATCATAATTGAAATAATCAAAGCACCAGAAAACATAACAGAAATGGGATAACTAAATTGCTAATGTTTTTCACTGCCTCACAATCGATAATCTTTGGAGGGGCAACATTACATTTGTTGAAATTTATGCTTGGCCAAAACATATAATTCAAAATGCTTACAAGATTCTGGTGATGTAGTTGAGTGGATAATATGACCATATTATAATAAGTATATTTTTAAAAATACTTTACCAACTGATATGTCATCAGAAATCAAGAACATTGCTTAAATTAATATACATGGATGCAAACTAAAATGATTCTATGGCTACAAAGATATATATATATATATATGACAATGGCGACATCAGATATAGTTTCATATTTCAGTTGACCACACGTAGAAAGTATGAATAAGGCAACAGAAGGGTGGAGAGTGATACATGGATATTCCACAGGTTGTTCTTGAACAATGTTTAGTATCAAGACAACTTTGATCTATGATATGCGTATCATTAAAACAAACTTAAACGAAGTTATAGCTTTTGAAAACAAAATAACATTTTTCATATAATAACAATTTCAGTCATATCCTTTTTCGCATAGTAAAAATGAAATAAATGACTCGGTTAATATATCACTTCAGAAAATTGATAAAAGAATGAGTTCAAATTAATTGCGGCCTTTTTGTTCAACTTAAAAATATGGAGTAAATGCTGTAAATTTATACAAAGAGATTCACTGGTGCATAGTTTCATTTCCATGGGACAACAAAAATAAACTACAGTAAATAATGGAAGTTATGAGCGAAGAATAAAACGTCGTATGGAAGGTACAATTCGTAGCCCCAATCATCCCTTAACAATCACTGTACAATAGACAAGCAGGAAGTGGCATCATAGCTTGAAGCAACATGTCATTAAGTATTTGGTCGGTGGCCATGACAGGCATGCGTTTTAACGCTAGTCATACTCTGTAATAACGCTCGACTCCTTGGGGAGTCAATCCAGCGCGGTATTATAACATAGGATTAACATGGCAACATCTACTTGGCCCATCAATCTGGAACAATTCTCCCCAAAGCACATCAGAGATAATATGCATATTTCTACTTAGCTATGTGCATATGTTCATGGTTTCACACTTAGCTTGCACAATATCACATAGAATCATATAGTCTCTGTACTCAAGTGATGGATATCTCAATAGTGAACATCAACACAGGTTTCCAGGATATCTTTATGGGAAATTTCCTGGACAAACCTAGCATCCACATGGATACCTCCTGGCCATTATCAGCAATATCCCTGGCCAACCTGTATGGCATAGGATATCTCAGCTCACCATGATATTAGCTGATAACTCCTATTGAAGTTAGTTCACAGGTTATTTGCCACACATTAACAGGACTACCTACCAGACATTAGCTGGACACATCCATTGGCAAGCAATCACTGACGCCCAGATAGGATAGAAAGTACCATGTAGGATTTAGAGAACTCCTCACCATTTGATGTGTAGCACAATAGGCTGGTGAAGTCCACCTTGTTAACTCAGTCCCTGGTATGTACACCAGTCTCACAATACACTATAAGTATAGGGCTTTAACCTCAGTGTTTTTCACGTGTTGTTTCTGCTGTTGACCTGGGTGAAGTTGAGGCGGGCTGGAGATTCCTCCCGACCAATCAGAATGTGCCGAGTAAGGCGATGAACTGGACCATTGGTCGGGGGAATCGGGGGATGGTGTGAGATAGTCTGTGTGAGGGTGTGTGTTGGGCTGAGGTGGTGTGGCGTCCGCATGGCTGTGTTGTGATGGTGGCGTGGGGAACTGATAATGGACGGGAGCTAACCCCATCTGATGCTGCTGCTGCTGGACGACCAAGTGAGAGTTGGGGTCGCCGTTGGTGATGGGCGTGCTCTGTAAGCCAGCCAGACACGTTTGTGTGTCGGCTGAGGACAGGAAGTGAGCCGTAGCGTGGGGAGAGCTTGTCGGGGTGATGTGTCCCATGGAGCGCTGAGCCGCTGCATGTTGTTGCATGGCTTGCATGTGTGTAGGTGATAGCGGCAGGTTCTTTCTGGGGGATATAGACTGTGGAGGAGGGGCGGGGTTATCCAGCGGGCTTTGCGAGCATGGATAGAGCCCGTTGCTGCCCGGGCTGCTACCACTCAGTATAGTCTGTGTTGGGCTTGTCACTATGCCCCCACCGCTGCTAGCATTGCCATATGGACTGTAGTGTGTCAGCGGACTTGACTTACTCATGGCCGGACTGGACCCGCCACCACTGCAGAGCACCTTGGATACATCCCCCGCAGATTGGCCGCGATCGTCCCTGCAATCCAAAGACTGGGGTGCCACCATACATCGGGCTGCTAACTGCGGCTCCATCCAATGAGCTGATAAGTCACTGGTGTTGTTCATAGCTCCTAACGATATGGCAACGTATTGAGATAGGTCGGAGGGGTCACTGGTGGCAAAATGAGCCCCTGGCTGCTGCATGTTGCTATGGTGCATCTGATGGGATGCCGTTGTGTGGCCGTTACAAGCCGTTTCATACGAAGGCGGTAGCTCAACCACGCCCTCTGGTGGAGACGATGACCGAGAGAAGCGAGGGGCGCCCTGGGCTGCACTGGCCGTAGCTTTCTTCTTCTTGCTTTTGTTTGCCCTGGCTGGGGGCAGCTTCACAACAGAAGGCTGCATAAGACCGCCTTTCTCTGTCGACATGGCTTTACTCACGCCACCCACAGCGCCACCTGGCAACCCCCGCGATGGCTGTCCGCAAGGGAGGTTTTTGTTCCTCCGTTTCTTGCCTTTGGTTGCAGACAGGTGGTGATGATGGTGGTGTGGAAACAAACCGCTGGTCAGCAAGCCATTGCTCTGATACCGACTGTTGGCCATCATGGCTGACCCATCCGTTACATGTTCGTCCAGAAGTTTCACAATATCCGTGTGCCCCCGCCGACTGGCCACGTCCCTCGGAAGTCTATCCATGTGATCCGGGATGTCACGGTTGGCATAATGATCCAGCAGGATTTTAGCAGCTTCGAAAGTTCCCTCCTTGGCGGCCAAGAAGAGTGGGGTTTGGTCTTTATCATCTTGAGCGTCGTGGTTGGCGCCATGTTGAAGTAGCATAACGACGGCTTCCACGTTATTGACGGCCGCTGCCCAGTGGAGGGCGGTCTTATCTACCAGACACAAAACCCAACTCAGCTTATAACAGGCTCCATTCAAACACACGTACTCATGTATATCTTAAATCTCAAGGAAATCAAATCATTGCACCTCTCTGTGGCATTCATTCACATGTTAAACAAGTAAACCAAGAAACAAATCATCATTTTCACTTTTGACAACCTTATGATACAGCCCCTTCCTAACCAAATCTGTTTCCCTCACACAAACCCCAACCCAACATTGAGCGTCTGTTATTGACCCCACGTAGGGATCCCCGTTTGTGACTGACCGTGGCGGTCAGTGGCATTGATGTCTGCCTCGGCTGTAATGAGGTCTTCTACCATATCTTCCATTGCCAGACGCGCAGCCAGTACCAGAGGTGTCGTACCGTCGTGCATGCGGGCGTTCAGGTTTGTTGTGCGGTTCCTCAGCAAAATCTGTCTGACACAGCATCAATGGTTAACATCTACATGGAATGTCTGACCACAACATCTACATGGTATGTCTGACCACAACATCCACATGGAATCTACACATCTACATGAATGTCTGACCACACAACATCTACATGGAATGTCTGACCACAACATCTACATGGAATGTCTGACCACAACATCTACATGTATGGATGACCACAACATCTACATGGAATGTCTGACCACACATCTACATCTACATGGAATGTCTGACCACAACATCTACATCTGACCACAACATCTACATGGTATGTCTGACCACAACATCTACATGGAATGTCTGACCACAACATCTACATGGTATGTCTGACCACAACATCTACATGGAATGTCTGACCACAACATCTACATGGAATGTCTGACCACAACATCTACAACATCTACATGGAATGTCTGACCACAACATCTACATGGAATGTCTGACCACAACATCTACATGGTATGTCTGACCACAACATCTACATGGTATGTCTGACCACAACATCTACAACATCTACATGGTATGTCTGACCACAACATCTACATGGAATGTCTGACCACAACATCTACATGGAATGTCTGACCACAACATCTACATGGAATGTCTGACCACAACATCTACATGGAATGTCTGACCAACATCTACATGGAATGTCTGACCACAACATCTACAACCACAACATCTACATGGAATGTCTGACCACAACATCTACATGGAATGTCTGACCACAACATCTACATGGAATGTCTGACCACAACATCTACATGGAATGTACTGGATGACCACAACATCTACCACAACATCTACATGGAATGTCTACAACATCTACATGGAATGTCTGACCACAACATCTACATGGAATGTCTGACCACAACATCTACATGGAATGTCTGACCACAACATCTACATGGTATGTCTGACCACAACATCTACATGGAATGTCTGACCACAACATCTACATGGAATGTCTGACCACAACATCTACATGGAATGTCTGACCACAACATCTACATGGAATGTCTGACCCAACATCTACCAGAATCCTATATTGGAATTACGACCAGTGAGATCTCCCATACTACATACAGAGCTAGACAAGGAGACTAACTAGGGCTAAATCTCAGCCCGAACAGAGCCTATCTATCATAATACACCAATCTCCTGGCTAGTATATGCTATTATCCCTCACCTGGAAAACGCCCTGAGCATCGCCAGCGACTGCAGCATGCAGGGGAGTCCTGCCTGCGTGATCGGGGGTGTTGGGGTCGGCTCCAGCATCCAGTAATCGTTTGGCAGCATCTGCGCGGGCGTAGCGAGCAGCAAGATGCAATGATGTCTCACCTACACACAATACACACGATTCAATAGTACCTCACAAGAACTATTGTCATTTTCAACATGGCAGAACATGATTGACAGGAGATACAATAAATACAAAACACACTATTCATTTCAGCAATATATAACAGGGCAAAGATTACACACTAATCCAGAGAGCAGTTTTGATAAGTAATCTGGACGACAAGTAAACCACATATGCTATAATTTGCACCACAGACCAGCTTATTCCACACAACAGATGACTTTGACCCTTACCAGTGCGGTCAGTTTTGGCATTGACTTCAGCCCCCCGACCCAGAAGGTCATTCATGATTGCAACCGAGCTTTCTATATCTTCACCAGAACAAGAACTCTCCGACAGGTCAGGAAGGTCACGACGGCCAGAGGTCATGGATGCAATCATCAGGGGCGTCTTGCCATCTGAAATAAATAAAAAGTCTAATGTTACCTCAGGTGATTCAGCAATGTAATCCTTTGTACAACAAACACCACACTACACAAAACATCCATTTAACCACACCTGCATATCATCAGTATATCACACCTGTATAACTACCAGTATTAGTGAAACTGCCCAAGAACAAAGAACACTATCAAACTTGTTCAAACATGTAACACAACCGGTATACGTACAACATGTATAGACACAAGCACTGATGACACCTTTGCACTAAGTGACCTCACCTGGTCCCAGAACATCCACATCGTTCTGATCCAGCTGTTCGTTCTGCGGCGGAGTCAAGGCTGAGATGGATGGGTTGGGAACTTTACCAGCCGCCTCAAGATGAAACACGGTCCATGGACGGGAGTCCCCAGCTCCTCCCTCTTCCTCTACAGGCTCCGCCTACAACATCTCATTATTTTTACTTTCTTTTTCACAGTTAATTCAAAATACATAACCAAGATGTAGGGTTAGTTTTATATGAAGTATTCTTAAAAAGGTTATGTCAAGGTCATAGGTGTGTCTGACCTTGAAGCGTTTGGCTGTGGTCTTGTCCGGGGAGTCATCATCGCTCCAGCTATCCAGCACAGTACCAGCCTCACTGGCCTCCACCACGCCCCCATCCACATGACCGTTCACCTGTCCGTGCCTGTCACATCAACAAAGCTACTTATTGCAATGCATTTAGGTCATATCAAATCAAATGTCTTCACATTACAGGCCAATATCGTCACCAAACACTTCACTTTATATTTCAGTAATTTGAAAAGCACAGCCAGCAATCGATGGTGTACCTGTTCTCTTGCCCGTCAGGGGTCCTGCGGTTAGAGGGCGAGGGTTTGAACGTGGAGAAGAAACCTTCAGGGAACCAAGTGGTGGCGTGGGCTCGCTTCCTGGAGATGTTGTAGAGGACGGCGATGAGGAGGACCACTATGATGAGGCAGGAGGAGGCTGCCACTACGATGAGAATCACGTTGTTCTGGCCACTAGAGTCAACGCCCACTACACACACACATACATCAATTAGAAATATCCATAACAACAGAAAACAAGAATACAATTCTATTGGACAACTGATCTCACACGTCCCAGTGTAGAACACAAGTCAACCCAATCTTGTAAACAGACAGTCAATATGTCTGTTAATAGCTCAACACAAAAACATCTGATATCGGACAGTACTTAATGGATGCACAAGCAATGAGCCACCTTCTATGTCCTCTATGGGTACGTTTTCTGGTTTAAAGCCTTCACGTACTGCCTGGGCCAGATAGTGAGCGGCTGACTTAATGTCGTGGAAACACTGATCCTCACACAGCGCGATGTCGATGATGAGGTAGACCTTGGTCTGGGACCTGAAATAAGATTCCATTGATTCCTCTGTCATGGATGCTGCTAGTCATGGTAACAGGGAATGGGCTGTATCACATGGAGTAGTCATTGAAAGGAGTCTAGGTTTACAATGAAGGATGGAGATGATGATGGCGATGATGATGATGATGATAACGCTATGTGATGATAGGTGCCCACAGGACATCTCTGCATTATTTCAAACCCTGAACCCTTCTAACTGAAATTCTAACTCTTATTTAGCTAAGAGCTATAGCTCCTTATTTGGCTAAGAGCTATAGCTGCTACTTATGTGTACATGGGAAAAGATAAAGATTTATTGCTGCATAGTATACAACATTGTCAGAAACCAAGCAGCCTAATACTTACCCAGGGGGTGGCAGCGAGGAAATATCCCTACGATTCCTCTCACTTTCATTCTCCGGCCAAGGAAATATCATTTCAATGCCCTTACTATCCAACTTGATAGTCACCACTGCTCTTAACAGCATGCCCAGATCTCTCAGGAACGCGACCTTAATCTCTAGCAACTCGCTCGGGGAGATCCCCATGATCAAAATGATTTCTCCCGGAAGCACATTGGAATCTCCCGAGTTTGTTGTATCTACATCAACACAATCCTCTCCATCCCAGCCACACTCGACCGAGTTACACTCCTCATCACATCGCCCGTTGTTGTAGCTAACCCGGCAGAAATTGGACGGAAGGTGATTGGCATTGCATTCTGGCTGACAGTCGAAGCCGTCAAAAAGACATTCCTCGCTGGCACACGCGTTGTCACATTGGCCGTTCTTGAAGAGGTTAAAACAGAAGATTCCCTGTTGGATGGCAGAGCAGTTCTGGTAGAGACTCATATTGTAACTGCATTCCCCTCCGTCATATTCGCAAGCAAAGCTGTTACATTCCTCCTGCCAACACAAACCAGGCAATCACATTGAACTGGAGCAACAATGTTTTCACCATCAGGAATTGCAAGATATTATTAATAACAAAATAAGCATGCTTTGTAAGTGATAGATTCAGTATGCTTAAGACATCTTCACATCATAGTAATTAACATCAAAAAGAATATTTATTCCGAACTCAGTCATATACATTCTATATATAGATGTCTCTCATAGTCTGATGTTGATCTGGATAAGTTAGAAACACATCCACAGATAAAGATTAACTCACATCACATTTTCCGTTACCAGCTTTAGAAACGCAATCATTGGTGACACAGAGTCGTTTCTGTTGGGAGATAGGTACAGGTGTAGAAGGGGCGGGGGTCACTGGGTGGCCAGTACCCCCGGGGAATGTGGGGTCCCACACCTCACAGTCCACCCCGTTCCACAGCGCAGGACACAGACACTGGTATGAACCTGGTCAAACATGACTAAACCCAGTCACCATACCTTCTTAGGTCAATTTAACGACCTCATGCGAAAATATATGGGCAAAGAGACAATCATTTGTTTAATTTCTGGATATAAAATTGATTTTATGGTAGAAACTATATTTTTAAATTCTGGATCATGTTAAGTCAGTGAAGCAAATACAAAATTGGTAACTACTTGAAAGTGTTGAAGAAGACTGACGACTCACCGACTCTGTTGTGGCACTTGCCTCCGTGCTGACACGTTTTGTTGGCGCACTCGTCGAGCGTGTCATATTCACAGTGAGCTCCAGACGTGCCTGGAGGACATCGACAGATGTAAGCTGACGCTGTGGCACTACAGCTGCCTCCATTACCACAGGGCTGGCTGAGACACGCTGCGTTCGAGTGCTGGCATAACTCGCCTCCGAAACCCTGTTCATCACAACACAATACCACTGTTACTTATCTTTTCTGAATGTCTTTCAGCATTTCATATGGTGGTAATTTGAGGTACCTTTGCACCTGGGAACTTTGATATGCATATTGCCAGTGTTTTGTACCCAACATAAAATATCTAAAATATTTCACAAAATATGCCATATTTTATATAAGAAACCTATGAATGATGCACAGTGTTAAATATTGGTATGTGTGTACCTGAGGGCAGGTACAAGTTGGTCCGTGTCGTCCATTGATGCATGTCCCACCATTGAGACACACGTTCATCGAGCAGTAATTCACACGTGCTTGACACAATCTCCCTGTCCAGCCCTCTTTACAATCGCAGCGGAAATCATTCACCAGCTGCACGCAGTCCTGCGTCCCTTCATCCATGCAGGGGTTTGAGAGGCACTCGTTCACGTCCCCTTCGCAGCGAGGACCCACGTAACCAGGGAGGCACTCACATTCAAAATGGCCGATTCTATCGATACACGTGCCTCCGTGATGACAAGCCCCCTCGACACAGTCTTCAATGTTGATTTCACAAAGCAGACCCTGAGTGCCGTAGGGACACGAGCACTGGTAGGCATTGATGAGGTCATGACAGGTGCCTCCGTTCTGACACGGCTTCGTGTTGCATTCATCCACGTCAAACTGGCAGTTAACGCCCTGCCACAGATGGAAAAAACACACCCTTACTGAACTGTATCCATTGTTCATGACAGAATGTGTCAATTACACAACCCCTAACAAACCAGGTAATCAAGAATACACCAATTAAAACAAGATCATTTGGAGTAATATGCACCTAACTTATCACAGCCAGTTACTTAGCATTATACAGCAGGACCCCAATTTTATACAAATTCAGCGATAACGCAGTCATAAATAAGCCCCTTCATCCCGATCAAACTGCCAATCGCATTACGACAGTTTCACTGTAAAAGAATATTAAGTCACACAAAATGAAAATCTTTGAAAATGCTCACCTGAAATCCTGGTTGACAGACGCAAGTGTACCTGCCCACATAATCCCTACAGGTGGCGCCATTCTGACACGGCTGTGACGCACACTCGTTGACCTCTGTTTGACAATACGACCCATCAAAGCCCAGCTCACAGATACACCGATGCTGCATACCCTCGTTACGACACGTGCCTCCGTTAGCACAGAGAGATGAGACTGCCACACCTAGTGTACAACCACATCATTTTAATGGAATGTTGGTCGCAACCAGTGAAAACTATCCCCACATACAACAGTATCCCACCCTATTTTATCCCAAATTTATCTCATCTGAAAAAGGACCATCACGAAGAAAGAAACAGTTTCACATGATGAAAATTTGTATTAATGATTCTCTACTTAGTGATGCCGTCCATCAAGGGAAACTGAATCAAGTGTCATACACAAAACCGAGGACATTTCCCAATTTTTACCGAAATCACTAGCTTCTTGTCAGCGAGAAATAAGTGAAGATTCCATTTGCAAGCTTGAGAATTTGGAAAGTGTTGTTGGTTTAGAATTTGGAAGTGATCTTACCTCTGTATCTGGCAGCCACCTGGCACGACACCCTGCGAACATCACAGAGGGCACCAGTCCAGCCATCTGGACACGTGCAGCGGAACTGATTGGCAATCTGGGTACAGTTGGCTCCATTCTGACAGGAGTTGTGGTGACACCAATCCACAAAGTTCTGAAAAACACCGTAAGTCAACTTAGATCCTGTGTCCTCAGTACGATCAGCTTAATGATGTGTGACCTCTGTATACTTGCCGTGACCGCAGTGAAATCTCAATTTGACCTCTCTTTACCCAGCATCACATTATGCTCCTCACTACAACATGTTTACTCGGAGACATTTCTTACACCAGATTATTCTCCAAGTAGAACAATGGCCACAATAACCTCTCTTTACAGACTTATCACGGACAACACTAACCTCACATCTGGGACCTGTGAAGCCCAGAGGACAGTGACACCTGTAGGAGTTGTTGGTGGGGATACAGGTCCCTCCGTTGAGGCAGCGGTTAGGGTCATCACAGTGGTTGATACGATGTTGGCAGTTGAGGCCAGTGTAGCCAGCCGCACAGTGACACGAGTACGAGTTGACCCCGTCAATACACGTCCCTCCATACAGACAGCAGCTGCAAGTGGTGACGTCATTGTGAACATGATGATGATAAAGGTGATAAAAAAATGATGACAATGACAGCAGAATGGACATGCTGACAACAACAATAATGATGATGACATTCCAAATGATGCCATATGATGACCATAATATGCTTTTGTTCATCCCTAGGACATGGTGTGATCAAATTGAGATAGTAAATGATGACAGCTATGTCGATTACAATGCTAATAATGATGAATAGACATAATCAACAGCCACACTTGGCAATAACGCAGGAACACATACACATGTCAAAGCAGTGATGGGTCAAATGAATCAATAAACTGATGTAAACACAATCTAACCAACCTTTGAGTGCAGTCGTCATCATTGATACCACAGTCGACCCCAGAGTAACCCAGTCTGCATTCGCAGGTGAACGAGTTCACGTAATCATGACAGGTAGCGCCGTTTTTACACGGGTTGGACGCACACTCATTGATGTCGTTCTGACAGTGACTGCCTCCAAAACCCTCGACACAGGTACAGGAGAAGTCGCCCACTTCGTCTATGCAGGTGCCTCCGTTCTGACACGGATCTGAAGTCACACCATGATGTGATAATATATCTTCATCACAAATTATATATCCACAGGTTTCCTAAATATAAATAGGTAAATATCTAAATTATTTGCATGAGCCATTTCATTGATATGAATTTGTGATATAACACAAGGTTATGTTTCAGGATTTACATCTCCAAGCACTTTTTAATCAAATTTATCACAACATGAAGTTTTATATAGCAATTCCAGGAAAGACAACGCAATAATGTAATCATAGCGTTACAATATTACGCACCAACTCCCACATCATAACGTCCACTATATCCATTATATTTGTCATAACGCGCAAAAGAGATCCATACCTGGTATGCAGTCATCAGGATTGTAGTCGCATTTCTGGCCTTCGTAACCACGCGGACACCAACATCTGTAGGAGCCGACAGTGTTCTCACAAGTGGCTCCGTTTTGACAGAGGTTGGACGACGTTTGACATTCATTAATGTCCTCTTCACAGTGGCGACCTGCAAACGCACAACACGTTGAAATGATGGCACACACGGTGGAAAATGACCATTTGCCTCGAGTTTGAGAGGTTCTAGGTCATGGGTTGAATACACTAGTGATGTGTATTTGATATCCTGTAAGCATACATATTTAACACAGTCATGAAAACTATCTTGTCATACAATTGCCAAAACCAATCGTTCACTGCTATCACTAAGCCATTCAATATATATCCCACAGAAGTTAAGGCTGGCATTTCTATTCAACTCGCATACTTTTACTATAGTCAGAATGACATTAATAGAACTTAACCATAACATTATAAGTAGGAATCAAACAAATGCTATATGCATGACATCTTTCAACTTTGACCTTTTCAATGGAACCAATGAGATCAAATTTGACCAACACATAAAAATTCCATTCCTTTCTCCTTTAAATTCCCTCTTTAATTAAGAACAAATAATTCTACCTGTGAAACCCATCTGACACTGGCAGGTGTAGTCATGGTAGTTTTCGCTCGGTACACACACAGCACCAACGCGACAGGGGTTAGGGTCACAGGGGGTGAGTTCTACTGAGCAGTTGACGCCCGTGAAATGAAGCTGATCGCAGATACATTCGTAGCGGGCGATGTAGTCGATGCATTTGCCATGCAGACAAGGGTTGGGGTCACATTCGTTGATGTTAGTTTCACAGTTGACCCCTTATAAACACAGAGCTCGTGTCATTTACTCAACTCGAACCAAAATTCTATATATTAATGTCAATCACTTATTTTCTGTCATAACGTTATTACATACACAGTCAACCAAGTCATAATTTTAAATTCTACAGCAGTCTAAGTATTTTAACATCTTCAATGGGAAAACCATTACAAACGCTGAGCCACTTAATATCACTTGAAGCACCATTTGATAAACAATCGGTAGGCTACAAATACTTGGAACATGACATTTTCTAACATATCAGTGTAGTGGTGGTCTCCCTTGTGTCTGGCCACCACTTCTGGCCACCGGTAGTGACCGGATACGCGGGGGGGGGGGGGGGGGGAGAGACATAGGGAGAGAGTTAGGCGGGGGACAGCACGAGGTATACCGAGGTTGTGGTTGTACCTAGCCCCCAGAACTCCGTCATCGTGAAACGCACCTGATTTGCTATGCTGAATATGTGGGGAGATTTCCATGAGAAACACACATCAGTATCTTGACAAAAAGAAATTGGGTTTATTATCTAAAAAAGAAGATTTATTCTTTGATAGTTGTGACATGGGGGATGATACGATCACAATCTGTCTGATGATCAGAACCAGTTAGAAACAGATGAAGATAAGGTCGATGCGCTATTGGGCGTCATACAAAGTGTGACGTCACCTGGCTGATAATGGCGGCTTCCATTACCCACATTGCTGCATTGTGAGGCGTTATCTTGGTGACCACTTACAGGATAAAGACACAACTGACTAGGTTACTCAGAAACTCACTGGGGCTATAATATATATGGATGATTCACCAGCTAGAAATAATGTAAACGGGCAAAATGCGTCACAAATCTCCATCTTCTATAGCAATGCTACATGGGACGCCCTGTCGTGAGTAAGCTGGTTTGGTCGACTAGCTCTGTTAGTCTGTTCGCTTGATGGAGAGGTTCGCTTAAATTGAAAGTAACAGCATGGGAGGTGTGAATTGATGGAGACACGCGGTCTAATCGCTTGGGTGAGATCTTGGTATGATCATTGAGCTGCCAGCCAAACACTGTCCACGCTGGACATTAAGCGTTTGGACAGGATGGGTCAAACTGAAGGTTTCCGTCTCGGACCCCGATGGCCGGATACGCGGGGTGGCCGCTTAAGAGGGTAAATTTATAAATTACAAGTCGTTCTGGACCAGCAAAAGTGGCCGGTCAAAGTGGGGGGGGGGGGGGGGGGGGAGAGGAGGAGACACTAGCGGGGACCACTTTAAGGACAACAGCAAGAACACACGAGCTTACCGGTGAACCCTAGCGGACAAAGACAGCGGTAATCAGCCATGAGGTTTTCACAAGTGGCGCCATGTTGGCAAGGGTTGGCTCGGCATTCGTTGATGTCCTCATCGCAGTGGGCTCCCTCGTAGCCAGAGTTACACTCGCAGTCAAACCTACAATCACATCCATTGATCATTGCCAATACCTTGGAAAATATTAATTTCAACTTTACACAGAGGCTGGCAATCAAACAGTGTTGGGGAGGCGATAACTGGGAAGGGATAAAAAAACAAAAAACAAATAGGGGCTATCTCAAAACACCTGACTGCATATGGGAGAAATTACAAAAACCAATTGATAAACAACATGGAAAATCTAAATCTGGAATCGTGTTGTTGTTTTCTTTAAACTGATTTGATACAGAGAATATCTCTCCAAGACCAACAGCTTCATCTTTCAAACAAGGGCTCACTATCTTTACCAAAAGCAGCAATCAACAAATTTGAAAATCAATGGAAATGAAAAATATATGATATATTGTTGAAGGCGTTCGTACTTGTTGAATCCATCATGGCACGTTCCATAGACACAGGGATTGCTAGCACACTCGTTGATGTTGGAGGCACAAATGGAGTCATAGTAACCCCGGGGACAATCACACACAAAGCCGTTCACTTGATCGCGACATTCACCGCCGTTAAGACAAGGATTAGACGCGCATTCGTTGATATCCGTCTCACAATGCCTCCCTAAGCAAAATACAAACAACAACAATAGAATATCTTGCAAATTTCGTTCATATTTTAATGAAATTAGCTTCTGAAAAATGACTTTCACCCAAAGACTGAAAAAAAAGTGATGATATTCTTTAAAGAAACATTAGTATGTGCCCATCTACAGAAATACAGCTGATGTGATGAATTATTTCACTCACTGACCTATGAAATGCACATACATATCATTGAAAATTCACAAAATGACCTGCTTTTAAATACACATTTCCTTTGATACAACTTGACAAAGGGACAATAATAGCTACCAGCAGAAGTCATTTTTTAAACATACATATTTCAAACAATTACAAAAACCATATTTTCAGAAAAAATAGAACCATAAATTCGGGAAGGGCCTAAAAAAAAATTGCGTAGGAGTAGGGGAAGACAGACCTGTGTAGCCCGGCTGACAGAGGCACCGGTACCGATTCAAACCATTCTCACATGTAGCGCCATTCCTGCATGGGTTACTCGAGCACTCATTCTCGTCTTGCTCACAATTGGTGCCTGAAAAACGTGAAACCGACCTAGTGAGTTGAAGAGTGAAAACACGACGAGAGAGTGAGCGGATGAAACTAACATACTTCACGAATGGGGGGTTGCGGAGAGAGGTGTGGGATTGGCCACAAATGAACGTATAATATGCGCAGGTTGAGTCGGGTTGTGGTACGGGGTGGGGGGGAGGGTTGAAGTATCATCGAATAACAACTCATCCCTGGGAAAAACCAAACTCAGAAATACAAGCGCGGTGTTCAGTGGTGCGTGGGAGGTGGTGGGTGTTGCACAATCGCCACAAAGACTTGAGTCGAATGTTTTCAAATTAGGCTAGTGAATGGTTGAATCCAACATACGCTGAAATGGGTTGGCGACACTCGAGGGGGAAGCGGTGGGGTGATTATAGTCTCTTAGTAGAAATCGTGATCATTACATATAAAGATATGTTTGTCGGACAAAGACAAGACTAGCGCTCCAGCCTCACGCTACAAAAGCACTCGCTCTGATGGAATAACATTCCTCGACAACCCGCTGCGTTCAAAAAAACATTTTCCTCACAGTACAATGACGCAATCTACCAATTGCGATGAAAACTACAACCATGTATTTTTACACCGTCACAATTTATAGTATACGAATTCATAATTAAAAAAACCCCTTTAGGAGCTTTTATAAAAGTTCATAAACTGCGTGATTTACTGCCTGATATGCTTGAGTGAATCTCGTGGGAAGCAACCCAAATTTGCGCGCTTGGCCTAACGTTATCGGTTGCTATTTTTATATATTATGGAAGATTGGGTGAATATCAAATTTCAAGGGCTTCGGTTACTGGAAGCTATTCATCATTTACATGCAGTAATATACCATGTTTGACTACCATCAACCAATCACAGACCATGAGAAGAAATCAAGGAGGAATTATCGTTCATTTTGTTGGGTCGGGGGGTGGGGGGAAGAGAGAGAGATGAGTGTGAGAAATTCTCATCGTTAATGATGAGAGCTACAGTGAAGGGGGATTGGTGTTGATGAGTGGGGCCGTCGATGGTGAGAATGGAAATGAATGACCAATCATGACAAGCCATTGGCTGGTGGTTTGGGGTCAAAGGGCAGAAAGTTTATCTTCAATTCATTATTGTTGCTGTAGCAGACCAACTGATTTGGGCGTCATCGTGAGCTGTGGCGGAATCACCGGGATCATAATCACATCCCTGGATACAGATGATTTCGGGGTGGGGGAAATGAATTGGATGTTGTGTGTGTGTGTGTGTGTGTGTGTGTGTGTGTGTGTGTGTGTGTGTGTGTGTGTGTGTGTGTGTGTGTGTGTGTGTGTGTGTGTGTGTGTGTGTGTGTGTGTGTGTGTGTGTGGGGGGGGGGGGGGGGGGTAAAAACAAAAGGGACTCCGTGCAATCGATCCATTTTAATCTAAACAATTTACGATTTATGTGTCAATTCGCCGACAAAGCTTTTCAGCAGTGTGGCCATGAGATTGAAGGAGAATTTGGTGGAAATAAGGAGAGGGGGTGGAGGCATTAACCGTAACACACCAGCCCGCTTGTCACAAAACCATCCGCGCCGCGCCGCTGCCGACAACCTACCATCCATACTCATCGTGGTCGCCTGTCAGACTATTAGCATGTGAATCTAACTAGATCAATGTTAAAGCAGTTATGCTTGGGAAATTATGGTGGAGAGGGCGGCAAGTTCTCGTGAGAGAGTTGAGCGACCACGTCACGGTTGATGACAGCCCGGTTGCACCAACTCAATGAACAGGATGGGAGTCTCAAAGAACTCCTCCTCCACGCACCCAATTACCGCCCAGCCATCCGTGAAGGCGACATACTTTAGTTAAAACAAATTTTGACGTAAGAGGGCATTTTAGGTTTTATTCCGAGGTTAAAATAACACTCAGTGATAAGGGATAATCAGACAAGATAAAGGTGGTCCTTTGAGGTGGAATTGGACAACACTTAAATAATCGACCACCGCTTCCGCCAAACAACCACACACCCACGAAACCCCTTCCTTTAAAATTACATGAAACATACCTTCAACAATGTTTGCTGAAGATTTGTGGTAAAAATAATCTCCAAATAATTCAATACTAGATTTACCGAGAGGAAGCTCGTTAGTCTAGAAATGCTCCCTCAACATCCTGGTCCAATGAATGGTCCCACTCACTGAACTCTAGCAGCAATATTTCTCACTATCACTCCCACCCCCCTCCCCCCACAAACCCCGAATATCATTACCAACTCAAACTTTTAAAAACCACAGAAAATAATAAACACAATCATATATTAGACTGACCTGATGTACCGAGCGGACAGTTACACCTGTATCCACCGGGAAAGTTTAGACACGTGCCCTGGTTCTGGCATGGCGACGTATCGCACTCATTGACCTCTTGGTCACAGTACTTGCCGGTGTAACCATGGCGACAGCGGCAGATGAAGGAGTCAAGGCTGTCAATGCATCCACCGTTATGACAGTCAACACCATCACAATCGTCGATGTTCGTCTCACAGAGTCTGCCCGTGTAGCCTGGAGGCGGATACATACTGGTGGTAATAGGAGAATGAATGATTGGAGGGCGGAGGTGGAGAGACACAGGCACTCGAGTCTTAAATCGCCCCTCCTCCGTCGCCGGTTAATACAAAGTAACGAGACCAAAAACCTTGCTCATCGTACCCTATTAACCTCCCCGATAAAGTCGTCCAAACACCCCCACCACAACAACAGAACCACACCACATCCCAACTCTCCGACTCACCTGGGAAACATTCGCACAAGAAGCTGTCTATTTGGTCGATGCACGAAGCGCCATTGGCACATGGGTTACTCTGGCACTCGTCCACATTCGCCTCACAGTTCCGGCCCGAGAAACCTGCAAAGTGAACAAGTCAGCCACTCGATTATAGGATGTGATGTCACTTAGAAGGGCTTAGGTCATATTAGGGAGGTGGGACTTGTGATGATGAAAAGGGGCAGGTTGATTGGAGGCGATATCGACCATATGCCTCACGCGCGAGGTCACGATCTTTATCGTTGAGCAAGTCACAATAGGTAAATAGTTTGAATAGAGGTAATTGTCAGCAGAATTTATGTCATATGCTTAACTTGGTATTTACATGTATTCTTCGTCGTCATATCATCTGGTAATGAATTTGTAAGGTAACATTTATGTCCCATTTAGAACAGGTAATATTCATCAACAATCATCAAGGCCGAAAAGGTACAACCACAGGTGTTCCTAACGAGGACAATAAGCAAAAACATTACAACTATAATCTCTGTATCCTAGTTAATTATGACCTATAGCAGTTGATAATATTAGAGAAAGAACTAATGTAAGGAATTGAAGTAGGAAGGTAATAGTGAGCGATTGATTTACTGAATCTATGATTGAGAGAATGAGTAAGCGAGTGAATGAGTGAGATGAGCATGTCTGTGTGTGTGTGTGTGTGCGAGAGAGAGAGAGAGAGAGAGAGAGAGAGAGAGAGAGAGAGAGAGAGAGAGAGAGAGAGAGAGAGAGAGAGAGAGAGAGAGAGAGAGAGAGAGAGAGAGAGCGCGCGCGTTGTGGGGTAAGTTGGTATGTGTGTATGGCGAGTGGAACATACCCGAGTTACAGTGGCATTTGTAGTCCCCGATCCTGTCTTCACAAATGCCGTTACTACGACACGGGTTGTCACTGCATTCGTCAATATTCTCCTCACAGTATGTACCCGTGTAACCTGAAACACATGCGATACCAAGCTACAGTCACGTGGACATCCCGTGGCCGAGTACCCCACGCTACGTCCCGCGGGGCGCGGACACAGTAGATTGGAGAGGGTTTTGTAGAGCGGGGGAGGATCGTTTGTCGACGGGAGAAGCAACGATTGGTAGAACTATTGGATGAAGTTTATGAGCGTGGAATACCTTTTGTTTGGTCATTGAAAGTGCACAACGTTTCATGTGATATATATGGCTGCGTTTCCAAACATAACCTCCGCCTCCCTTTAGTCACCAAGAATATGTCAGATGAAAATATAAACTGGACCTCTGCGACTGAAACTTTCATTTACAAAGCCGTTGACGTATTGCACAGCGGACGGCTGGAATTTTGAGGTAAGTGCAAGCGAGGGAGGGCAGTTTTCCTGGGGCGCCGCTCAAGACACTTTGTGACGATCGTCACCTATAAGTGGAAAGCGCCAGATTGGCTCTACGAAACACATGGCACCGCATACCACCCCAGACGGGTACCAGCCGACATCTGACAAAACATTCCCCGCGATCATCCGAGCGTGATTCGAGTTGGAAAGCCTCGTCGCCGCGGGAGGTGTTTAACCAGCGATCACACACAGAGAGAGGTCATTCGGAAGCTTGTCCGTGCCACGTGCTGACCGATACCATTGACCAGTGACATCGACGTAATACATAACTGGCGGACGCATGCGAAATGTGGCGGGATTCCTCAATGCGGTGTCTCGATAGAGGGCGCGTTAGTAGCGAGCCATCTAGCGGCGGTCATGGCGATCAAACAACAGACGACATTTTTCACGTGTTTCCATAAATCACATGAAAAACGCTGATAAAATAGCAAAGACATGACGCTGGAAAAAAATGAGATGAATAAAAGCAGATGAAGTCTCAGTCTCTTGTGACCCATCCTTGGATGTTATCTTCTACTCTACCACTCGGTTCAATATTTGCAAGGGTTTAGTCAATTTCAGTAGCGAAGGGAAAGCTTTAAGTGAGTAATCGTGCTAAGTTTGGCAGACGCTGAAGATGAAATCAGCAACATTATAACGCGTGAAAAATCGTCGATCGCCAAATAAACGGTTTAGCGTTGTTCCCGGGCGAGGAAAATAACATAAATGATTTAATCGGATTGACCAATGAAGTGGTGTGGTGGGGCTCGGACGTCAGTTCACTTCTTCCTTGAGATCCACTTAACCTCAACATGTGGGCATTTTCCTACGGAGGATATCGATGATCATCGCACCGTGACCAGTGAAAAGGAAACTACTCCTCGAGCTTTTGACGCTCTACAGTCACTGGACCAACCACCCCACACATCAACACGTTCGGCGAGGTGGATTAAAGCGAAATGACAGCCCAACCACTCGCCGCATTGAAACTAAATTAATATTAAGTGATGTGTGTGCACTGGGCATTACGGAACATTTCATCCCGAGCAAAGGATCCTCTTTAACAAAAACCTCATTTGTCCAAAAAAGTGGGGGTGAACCAAATCGAAACCATCTGTCATGGAAGGACATCCGATGATTGCGCGACGAACAAGGATGTTTCTTGGGGATGCTTGATCTCCCTCGCACCACAAGCAGACAAAAAACATTAATTCTGCGGTTTATAACTTCAATCGTCACTAAGCCACTCAATTTAATCATGAAAGGCAATCATTTCGTATTATCATAAGCCAGATACTTCGACCGCAAAATAATCAGAATTTCAGTGGTGAAAATTCTTCGTTTCATGCTTTAGAAAAATTTTTTTGTGGGGAGGGGTGGGGGAAAGATGGAGGTGTTTACTCTCCTTGATACATCCAATAAACACGTGCTCACCAGTCATACAGACGCAAATGAAGCGCCCGATATCATCCAGACAAGTGCCCTCGTTTTGACAAGGATCCGACGCGCATTCTTTGATGTTGATTTCACAGCGAGGACCCGTGAAGCCAGGTGCGCAGTCGCAATGGTACGAGCCTTGTGTGTTGACGCAAGTGCCCTCATGCTCGCATGGCGAAATCCACGCTGAAACCATACATTCTTCCACTGAGACTCGATGTAAAATGAAAGTTACGCAGCACACTGACGCTACGTTATACAATGACTGTAAAGATGGGTTCATATACATTCTTGTAATTACAAACAATCAAATCACAAAACCAAATTTATTTCCGAAAATAGTACAAGAAAATAAAACGAGATCAAATGTAATCATCCACTGGCAATTTGCTATACCGCGTCCGTTTTGCGACTCAGTTCGCAAGTCTGTGTAACAGCAGACAAATCCATTCAATCCAAGGTGAATTAGAATCTTAAAAGTCTTACTTTCACTGCACTCGTTGATATCGGTTTTACATTCTTCCCCATCCCAGCCCTCAGGACAGGAGCAGCTGTAGGTGCCGTCCACGGGGGATACATCGCAATTGGCACCGTCATTACATGGGTTGCTGACGCAGCCGTTGTCAAGGTGACAGCGCAAGCCTAATAAATAGTGTTAGATAGTAAATTGACATCGATATGACACAGATAAACGCGTTCCATCAACAAATATATTCACTGTAGTTGACTTCACTGTAATTCTTTGTTAACCACAGAATGTTGTGTACGGAAATCATCATAATCGAACTGAGAATAAAGCTTGACGAGAAAGATAGTGACACAGTGACCAAAAAAAATCACACTGATGACAGACTCGAACTCGCGACCCTGAGGTTACGTATCGATCACACAGAGCCATTGACCCTCACACTAAGTATAATATATATTATAATCAACACCCAAATCACTTAATGTACCTGTTTTGTCTTGGGGGCAAACGCAGAAGTAATATCCAACTTGATCGTGACACGTGCCGTGAAAGCAGGGATTGTCTATGCAGTCGTCGATGTTGACACTGCAGTCGTGTCCCGACCAGCCGTTCACACAGATACACATGTATCCTCCGTCCGTATTCCGACAGGTGCCGCCGTTCATACACGGGGACACGGCCTGGTGGCATTCATCCACGTCCTCACTGCAGTAGCGACCTGAAGCCCGGGCAAGACAGGGCTCGGTTAGATAGAACATGATGATAATGATATCGCTCCGTCTACATTAAAGCTGCACATACTTCACTGATAAGCACTTCTGCCATCAATAACGATATTTGATAATGATGATCATGATGTTGATGACAAGCATGAAGCTGATGAGCGGAGATTGTTAGTAGGTCCCAGCACCGTGTAACCAGAAATGACGTCATTAGCATGATCTTGGGGGGTTTGTTATGGCTAAATCACGTCATTAATCGAACCAACAGGATCCGTGATGATTACGACGACGATGATGTCGACGACTCCTAACTAGCATTGCCATCAATAGCTACAGCAGATGACGGGTCTCGCATCCGGTCGGGGTCAGATCGGTCCCGTTGTACAACTCCAAAAGACGCACTCTTAACCATCAACAGATTGGCTGTTTGCAATAGCGAGAGAAAGGTGTTGTTTCAGACCAATAAAAAGATTGAAGGAACGTATGAAACAAAGCGCGCGAAATAGAAAGCGCACTTTTTTGTTGGCCATTAGTACAATAGTGTGGTCTGGGATTAGCGCTACAATCAGAGGCATTGTAATGTGCGAGAAAACCTGTCCAGTTTTAGGTTGGGTAAGATAGAGTCTCGTTTGCAGGTTTTAATTCAATGACAGATGCGGCGAGCTGTAGATGATGACGATGATGATATAAGCGGCGAGTGAACTGTAGAAGGTAATGACGATGATGGTCGATATGGCGGTCGGCAGTATGTGACGACAATCATGATCGCGATGGTGTCATGATGCTGACGAAAAATATATATCAAATAACATATATATATAAATAATATAAGATGTGTTTCATCGGAAACCTCAGACAAGGGCGAGTTGTGGGTTGGGGTGGGGAGAATATCACAAATATATCAAACGGAACAAAACAACGTATGACTGTCCCAGTAGTTAGAAGTCGTATACATGGCATACCGACTCACCGGACAAACAAGCAAGAAAGCCAAGAAACCCCACAAGCTGTCTTGACATCGTGCCCAGTCGGATGCCGTGATCCTGACACACGCTCCTTACTCGTCGTACAATCATGATTCACGCCATGTCTGCGAGCGAACTGACGTCATTCAAGACGCAACAGAGATAATCCGACTTCTACAACCGCCAGACGTACACCAAGATATCCCGAAGTATAACCACAACTGATATTCCAGTGCACGGATGGTACTCTTAGAGTATTTATTTTCTTCAAAACACAACTATCCGACGATATGAGGTTGGTGTCAAAAACCAGCCGCTGTCACAAGCGCTGTGGGTTCCGAGAAGGCCGCGGAAACAGGAAATGAAAGGACATTATCGCCGGCTTTTCCGACCGTCCGCTTCAGCCATTAGGGTTGAAAGACTATGTATGCAAGTCGGTATAAAGTCGACGGGAAGCTGCTGTTTTAAACACGTGGTCTGTACCAGTATCTGCTAGACTTGGAGCTCCCACTGATGCCCCCCCACAGTGGTTCCGAGTCACAGATAGGCAACTGGCCAGAAAGGGTCTTTTTAAAATGGATTCACAGGTATGTTCGGTTGCCGTGCAGTGGTGTTCAAACAAGTGTACTTTATTCAAGTCTTTTGGGGCGGAAAAGAAGATTCCAGACGGGGAGCCAATTCTGAAAATGGACAGCACCGACTCTCCAGAAAACCTGCTGCCTAACCCGACAGACGAGCTGGCATTCCGCTACACACGCGAAGAATTCCCGCTTTTCAGCAGATGGTGCGATTCCATGTGCCAAAGACTTGGGCTAGCCGACAAATATACATACATACACTAACACACGGGTGTGAGTGCACATTGCCAGTGGTTTATAGACATTTATACATGGCACTGTACGCCTTGTTCGACGCGAGTCATGCGCTCCTACGCGACAAATAACACGCGATCCAGCAATTCTTCACAATCCAAGCGATTTTTGACAGCAATTTGACGCGAATTGACAATCTTCCGTAATCGGGCAATTTTCTTCACCGGAAGTGGTGCAGTCTGAGAATCCTTCAAGACAATAGGGCACGATTGAGAACATCCTCCACGGGGAAAATAATTCCCAAATCAACAACCATCACATCGTAAGCGCCATTAATCACTGAGTGAAGGAACTCCAGGCAACAACCACACGACGAGTCCCTCAAAAAGAAACAATCTGGAACGAACTGACGAGAAGTGACAAAGCACCGCTAAATGTGGCCTCATTCCGCGATAACCACTATCATACAGCCATCCAACACCATAGATTGTTTAAAGTAAACTTGAAATAGATTTGGCATTCCTTCCCGCCGATGGATCGTCAATATCCAGCAATCCTTCGCCAAGATAAGCCACTCATCTTCTATGTCCTAGCCCAGGCAGGGTTCTGTATCCTCCCATCTCATCCTCATCAGCGCATCCACCCCATGAGAGCATCTTCATCAGCTCAAGCAACATCCGCAACCTACACCCCACAGCAGCAGCAGCAGCAGCACCCCAATATCTCATACGTATCATCGTTGTGACAGGAATGGTTAACATGCGTCACGAACCTTATTTATCGCAGGAAACGTTTGAAATGTTTTCTGCCACCCCGGTAAAACCCGTTTAGTCCGTAATCCCTCCAACTCCTGTCGTCAGGAGGAATAGGGTCTAGATGAGGGTGATGGTGATGGTGAGGAATTCATCTAACAACCTCTTAACCTTACTGTCAGTCAACAAACCTGAGATGAGATTTGCACTTCTTCACGCACCTTTTCCCACGGGCACCGGTATCATCCCAAGAAACCCACCCCCCCCCCCCCCCCCACCTCGTCGGGAAGGTACCTTAGCGGGGCGGGTGGGGGAGAAGGGGTAGGCGGGATGCATTGTAAGGGGGCGTTTCCGAGGCGGGGGAAGTGAGGCGCATAAAACAATAAAACAGTGATTTGCAATGATAACGACCGCTACTACGCTAGTACTATCGCCTATAAAAACTCTAACAGATCCCTTACCCCTCCCAGACAATTTACACCCCCACCTCACCTCACCATCATCATCAAGCGGGCACCAGGAATCCGCAGCCCGTTACGAGAGACTTAACCCAATCTGACACAGAGGCCAAAGACAACGAGCAAGATCTAAACCAAAACGACTCTAACCTTTCCTCACAACATCGAGCCCAGGTGAACCAAGTTCGTGCTACTCGACTCTTCAATGGGACGGCATTGTACCCCCGGAAACTTAGTTACCACCAACAGCGCCAAGCGTTGCCAAGAAACGCGCCACCGCGATCTGACGCAGCCGTACATCTGTCAGACGTAGGATTCGCCGCGGCCAGTCGACGAGGTGGGGTGCTAGATCGCACGCGATATTTATTGAGAAATACCAAACAGACACCCATAGTACTACTTGCCACTCACAAAGGCCAAGTTTCGTAGTAATTGAGGCCTTTTCCCAGCCTTTCTTCCTGCGTTCATTCATATACTGGGTCATAAAACGGAGGGTTAACGTTTTTACCCCGTCTTGCCTGAGAATATTTTGGGGTCTGGGGCGGATGTTTTGTAGGTTTTTTTCCTGCGCCCTTCGTTGGGGGGCCAGGGAGATAGTATTGTTTTTAGGTGAGGTCTGAGGTGAAGGGTGATCGCCCTCATTGCTGTGTACCTCCGTAAATTCCCTGCCCTCCGAACCTCACGCCACTACGTATCAACAAGGCGCCCTCATATTCACAACCCCCCTGCCTCCCTCGTCTGTAACCGAGGCCCCAGCTTCAAAATTGATGTGGGAAACTTGCTCACATTCTGGCCCTTAGAGAAGCTTGATTCGAGAATGCTGCATGTCAGGAAGAATTCTCCAGCTTCCTCTACACGCATCCAACAGCTGGCAGCAGCCGAGGGTTGATCAACACCAAAAAAAACCCACACCCTTACTCTACTCACCCCCAGCCTTTCCACATATCAAACACAATTAGACGGATAGGTACAGAGTTTGTGGAGATAGATGTTGCGTGTAAATTATCAACAAAAAAGACGTTGTACCAAAGTGTACCCACTTACTTATATCTTCATATATCATATCTCAATGTGACAATAATTACACATCCACACACCTCCTCGGGACAAGTACAAACTTACTAGCAACTAAGCCCAGCCGACTTCCTTTCTAAAGGTGTTTAATGAGACTGAGGCTGGTCGAGGGAAGTAAGGTCACGTGACATGTGTAAACCTATATATTATATACCCCCGGTAGAGAGTTACATAATTAGTCATGTCAGCTACTGCAGTGTGTGCATAAAACATAGTAATGCTCAGTTTATATAACAAATGGCATGTTGGCTGGTTTCACAGCTAACTACGCGCATTACAGATGCTAAGCCAGGAGATCAGACCAGCGGAAGCACTGACTTCAGGCCTTTTCCACGAGTGGTAAGCAAACATATTTTCATAAAAGATACCAGTCACAAATCGAGTAAAAAATAGACAGGTCACAAAGTTCATAACCATCCCCGTGTGTCCACATTGTGATTGGCTCAATTCTGCCATGCATGACATGAAATGGCGAAATCAGTACATGAGAAAGGTCATTGGGTGCGACCCTATCAAACAGTGGACAAAGGGCCGAGACCTGATTAATAAAATGCACACGACATCAGAATGAATATTATGTTACAGTGAGAAATGAAAGGAGTAAATGTAAGAAGGAAATTCTTTCTACAGTCACATGGGTAAAGTACTAGTACTTGACTGTATAGTTTGAGAAGGTCAAAAGACACTAAGAAGTGTCAGACTATGTGGATGAAAGGATGGGATGGGAAATAAAATCGAGTGAATGAATGAATGTATGATTATATACTTCAGAACAACAAAGTATATTATTTGATCACACTTAATTAATATATATTTGTGGTAACAGAAACTCACCAGCCTTCGAAATGCTATTTAACATACCAACTAACAGGTTAATAAATTATGATTACAGGTAAAAATCGACAGCAATGGTAATGATAACTGACCTGTGTACTGGGCAGGACACCGGCAGGAATAAGTGGAGATGCCATCAACACAAGTAGCGTTATTGGTGCAGGAGTTGCTGAGGCAATCATCAATGTTCACCTCGCAGTCATCGCCAGTGAAACCTGCATCAAATGACATCATTAAACATATCAATCTAAACAACACATACAGAGTATGGCATATCACACTTGAGCGCAACAAGAGGCCAAGACGCATATCACACACGACCGCAACACGACTGACAGACTTTTGTGCGTTTCCTTAGGTAATATGACTTCTGGTAAAGCATATCTCAACATGCTCGAATAAAATATAATATAACGAAATGTGTGGCAATGGTCAAGCCATCAAAATCAGTTTCTCACGATTGTCATCCACAAGAGGGAATGAGATTTATTTCTTCTGCCGATGATAATTTAAAGTGTGGGGGACGACAGGTATGAAACACTTGTTATTTGACCTCGAGTCATTGACTTTTCAAACGGATGAAAGGATGGAGATGCTTAATGGATGAGTTGTGGACGATGGATGCGATGAATTGTAGGGACGCTCAGCTGGATCATCAACCCAGCCTCCCCTCGCTGTACCACGGGCTACCACGGGACCCACCTCAGCAGCCTAAGTGCCCCCTAAACTGCCTCATGTCACCAACTTCCCGGCACGCCCACATGACCTTGGACCTGGATTCATTAGCTGAGAGTGGCCAAGTTAAAGAGACAAGGGAAAAGGTTGTTCATGATTTGTAGATGATGAAACCTGTAATTAAGGCGGAGAGGTGCGTGGAAATCAATTGATTTAGATGAAGGAGGAGAGGAATTCATTGTCAATTGGAGTGGCCCCTCCCCTCGAGACAATTCAGAGGGAAGTCCCGCCTCCTCCTACTCCGCAAAGGCTGGAGGAAATCGACAATACGCGGCTTCGTGACGGGGTATCACGGTGACCGCATGTTGCAGGCAATCGACATCCGATCTCCATTAACCCTCCACGCCTCGTCGGCGTTCTGACACACTGACGAGGGTATGGATCCAACTCGGTTAAGAGCTTTCTTGTGCTAAAAGTTAGCTGAGCAGACGCCACTGTTTCCCATAGTGGATTCATGATGGGCTTCCCCACTTAATAACCCCATAGTCCGACACAAACAGACACAATAGATCCCGATCAATCCTGTTTCCGGCCCGAACTTACCCTCCGACATTATGATTGTTATTCAATTCAGATACCACTTGAGCGTCTTTGTACGACAATTCAAGCATGGGGGGGGGGGGTGCATGATCAACAAAATATTCAGTCAGCGTCCGAGATGTAAGCGATAAACAGCATGCCTTCACACGCAGACACGCTCTCTGGTGACGCAGTGACTCCTCCAGATTTCCAGGGTATAGTTTTTTTTCTACAAAATCACCCCCTCACCTCAGTAAATAACCGAGAGGATTCACTATCAATGCGATATTGATAATCTCCCGCGAAGGGTCATTATCTCAACTCAGTAATTCATATTTTTAAACAAAAGCATTATAAAAAAAACCATTTTTGCTTCCCCAGCGTTCACGATATCGGTACCATGTCCTTTTCAACCTAATAGGTCTTTTCATAGCGTCCGCCTGATGCGTTCTGTCGTATTTATACCCCTCTCCCCGCCCAAATCTTTTCAATTCCCCAACACCTGCCACCCCATATCACCATCATCTCGTCATTTATTTCGGATTTCCAAAAAATCATTTCGCCCGTGACCTCCATACAACCAGGTATATCTATTTGACTCCACTTTTTCATTTCATAAACCATCACCGAGGAGCGAACACTAGAATTTACAAGAGAGCTGACACCTGCCAAAAAGGGGCGCGACAATGGACGGCTCCACCTGGTCTGTCGAGGACCAGTGGACGCACCTTGTCGCTTTCCATGTCGCTTTCACATAGCTATTCCGAGTTAACCCAGCGTAACCCGCGCATTATTCAGGAGCTGACCGTCGATTTTTCACGCGCGTCATGGTCGTGAATTCAGTGCGGTTAAATACATGAGGGAAGTAGGCGACGCGACAATATGAGGCTAATCTTGAATGGTGACATTTGTGATCTATAGGACATTGAATGTGTGAAATAATGGGGATTTCTCGTGCGCTGGCTGGTTGGAGATAAGGTAGGCTGACCATGTACGCAGAACTACTGGGCTAAAACTGACTAAGCTTCAGTGTAGCAAAGCCTTTCAATATAAAGATATTGCAGTAGCTACAACCCTAGGTGGGTATTTACATACAATCATCTAGATATGTTCACTGAAATACCATCTCCCCACACCAATCCATTGAATAGATTCGCAGTCTACTATCGATATATAATCATCTTAACCAACCCCGTCCAATGCATATATAAAAAACTCAATGATTCTGGGAAGTTTCACTCAATCGTTGTTCATTTCATAACCAAACTATAAAAGCAGACAGCTTCTAGCATTATACATACGATCGTGTGTCGACCAACACACGCTCGAACACAAACAAAGACATACACACATACACACGTGTACATAGCCTCAAGCGTACAGTTTTTCCACCTACCATCGACACAGCGGCATTGGTACGAGTGCGTCCCGGTAACGATACAGCTCCCGCCGTGACGACAGGGGCTGGGCGAGCATGGCACATACGGATCCTGACAGTTAGTCCCCGTGAACTCAGGTGGGCAGTGACACCTGCAGGACAATTAGTACAACGCTTATTAGAATATAAAAAACGGGGGGAAATCGATTGCATAAATTGATGCTACCGAAAATGGTCATGATGTTTGCTGAGGAGTACATGATCTACATACTTGTAACTTCCGTGTAGATTCTGGCAGGTGCTGCCGTTATGACAGAGCCGTAGACTGGCAGCGGGGTTGCATTCATCGATGTCCTGCACGCATGTTGCTCCAGTGAATCCGGGCAGACAGGCACACTGATAGCCAGTAGCCAGTGAAGTACATGTGCCGGAGTTGTGGCATGGTTCGATGGCGCAATAGTCCACCAAATCACAACGGGAGCCTGCAAAGACGTGGATGATTACGAAATATAAGCTCATGGTGGTAGGACTCGATGTCACGGTGATATAACTCATGGTCATGACATACAATGAATGCCCACGACACACCATATACGTACATATGTATATTACAAGGTTGGACAGGCCTCGTGAGACGCAATGTCCATGCTATTTGCCCTAACTTACTAATAAGCCACACCCCATCCCCCACTAATGCCCAAATAACATCACTAGGAATAATCCCTCCAATAATGTTATACACTTGAGAACAGAAGAGGCCAATCCATCATTTATTAAAGCCTCTGACTTTTAACAAGGCGATATTGGGTGCTGATGGAATGCCGACCCCTCAGATAACTCATTAATTACCCCAATATGACATGTAACGTGGGATTATCAGGAGATATCAGAATCACACTTAACACGCGATGCCAGGCTAACCAGGCCATCACGTCAGTTAGACAGGTGCGAACGAACCTGGCTGTTTACCTGGATACAGTTATGGACGTATTTATGACACTTATAAATCGAATGTTACTGTAGTGTTTGGCGTGAATATCGCTCAAGTGGGAGACTATCTCGCACAGTGGGTTTCGCAGTATACAACCGTAACACACACCCCCACCCCACCCAACGATCGCCCGTTTTTTTCCCACGAGCCTACGTCGGGCATATTATATTGGCGACTATAGAGTGAGTTTCTCAAGTGAACTCTTCGTAAAGCTCGTTCACAAATTATTCACCCGTTCGCGATCAAGCACTCGCAAGGCAGCATATATCAACTGTACACCAATGTTTCGCAGAGATATGGACTTATATGATACGAGCTGTAAAATGATTCGCATTGGTGTGACAAGTATCGCAATGGTGGAACAAACAGGTCAATCATATGTGCAAGTCGTAAGGCGTCAAGTATTGTTACAGGTCATTCAATCTGACAGCCAATGAGCGCTCGGAGCCTCGATACCGAACGGAGTAGAACCTGTCTTTGGGGTCACCTTTGTATAATGACCACCTGACCGGCGCTCGGATATCTGATGTGGGTACACGAGCCCACAGCAGCGATTGTTGACACTTGAGACGATTCCGAGATCGAGTTTACACTAGAGCCCGCTGTCACTAACCCATCGCCGCTGTCACTAACCCATTGCCGCTGTCACTAACCCATCGCCGCTGTCACTAACCCATCGCCGCTGTTCACACAGCACATCTTGCTCATCCCTCTCTATATATGTCAAAATCCAATCAATTATAACAGCGAACACAAAAAAAAAGACCTCCACTATTTCCCGGCAGCGACACGAACTGAGCGTACACAATGACCTTGACCCCGATAAGCTGGTGAACGTGATATCCTCCACGTCGCGTAGAGTTCCTCCAAGACAAGAAGCGGCCATGTATAACTGCTCATGTATATAATATATATATATATATCTGTGTGCGTATGTGAAATGCTCATCGCCTTATTTCAAGCTCAAGTATAAAATTATATTAAAAGTGAAAAGGTCACGTGACTGGCAGGAAATGGGAGTCAATTAAATGACATTTGTTCTCAAAATGGCCAGACGTAAAAGATGGGTCGGTAAAAGCTGGACCCCTTGGCGCCCCTCCGTCACGCTCGAGATAAGAGGGCGCGGATCTTAAATCAGAACCAGCTACACTGAGACTGCACACCCAAGAAACGCTAACAGCCATTTCTATTTATAGAAGCCAGATGACTGAATTAATATATAACACAATCGATCTTGCACGCCAATTTGCTTTATTGCACAAATGCAGTAGTCCGGTAATTGTTAAAGCAAGTGGTAACTTTTGCCAATCTAGGAAGCAGATGCTTTGATCTTTAGACTTGATATGAATTTGATGATCACGCTGCTGGTTTTGAAAAACGCTGAGGAGTATAGTTGGGCAATGGGGGGCTAAAACATTTCAACCCAAACGCAAAAACAAATACATATATCTAAAACTCTAAGATTGTACAGCAAATACTAAGATGCACGGTCAGCCTTTTCGGTGCAAACAACCTCGCTAATGCGACCACCCTGTGTTATACGATTAACTGATGCCTCGAATTCCTTGTCATGCCACTTCCCTTTCCTTGCGCGACCACCTTCTTAAATATATAAGGTCGCACCATTCATCAAAACTAATAAATTATACATCTGAAGAAGAAGTATAACGCACTAACATACACGTATTGCACGTGGCAACTCGCAAGAGGGTCGAGGACGTTTCAAAACGGTCAAGACATTTTCGTTGAAATAGAACCCCTTATCCGAAACGTCAAAGTGAAAAACGACCCAGAGTGCCTGTATTAGTTAGCGTTACTTGCTACCATGGTATGTTAATGGCATTTCTGATTAGAGTACATTCTCAAGCAGGGGTCCGGGCACTGTGCCCGATGGAATCACTACGCAATGAAGCATAACACTATCTCCATGTAACTTCTGTAACGTCCAGGGTCGTATACCACCAATGCGTGCCCCGCGGGGGGTATACAATGTCTAGGTGGACACTTAAGCGATCTTCACTACAAGATATCAGGATAAGTCAGTCTTCAGCCACTAAGCCACACCAACTCTGAAGAATCAGGCTCCCCTACCCTCAACCCACCCTCCCACCACGCCTCGAGTACTGAGTTGTATGAGACAGAATCACCATGACCTCCGATGTAATACTTCGTGACCTTTAAATAAAATCACGTTTGAAATTTCATCTGAGTATGTCATCGTATTATTCAATAGGAAAAGAAAAAATTATGTTATATACCAGATTAACTATGGTACATCATTAACACACAGACTGTCATAGATTGAAAAAAGGAGGGGGACCTTTCATAAGTTGCTACTTTAATCTTTCTGGTACCTGTCGAAAGAAGATGTGTTATATACCATCCATTGAACAAGTATACCCCCCCCCCCCCCCCCCCGGCCGAACCCAAATGTTAACAATTACAAGTCTTCATGACACAATGTACAATCAGAATAACAAGGATATAACTATGGCCCCACGATAGCTGTTTAATAATATATGATCAACAGAAGAGTCTGTTTTACAACACAGGCCCCGTTTTTCCTTGATCCCTAGCGATCTACCCCTATGATACAAAGCACCAGGAATAAATAACATCAAAGACCCCATAACAGCTACAACTATCTCAATCCTACGGAGGGAAATCTTAGAGGATTGACTGACAGCCCTCTTGGGCAAGTCCCTCATTCACTGAGCCAGCCTCCAACATCCCTCACCTCATACCCTCATAGGTGGAGGGATCAAACATAGGTAATCCTCTCGCTAGACGTATCTAGAACCTATTAAACCCCGCAACAAGGGGAAAGGTTGGAAAAAACAACCATCAATTTTAACGGCTTAGTTTTGGAAACAAATTAAAGAAGTTAGCCGGCTATCGTTGCAGAGTAGCTCTGCTATCGCGAGACTTGCTCATGAGTCGTTCGTATAAATCAGCGTCATCACAGCTGCCAAGAACGCGCGCCTTTTCTCACCGATCTCAAGTTCAACGCGAAGCGCGTGGCACCATGGGTAAATGATAATAATAGGACATGCCCGGAAACAATAGGGAGCGTTCATTATCCGATGACGGCAGAGGATAAACGAAAGGGGGCATGTATTCGTTGATTCATTCTGACATCTATTGTATATAGGTAACCGGTTGGGTAAATTGTCATCTTCTTGAATTACCAATCGCCACTCTCCCGACTCGTGGGATCATCGAGGGCTGATCGCAGGCCATTGTTATCTTGCCCGCCGTCGTAACACTTGAGACGCGTGGTCGTCTGCTTTTGTTAAGCAGACGACTAAGTGGAGAGACGCAGGTCATATAAAACGTTACAAGTTTATTACTTCTAAAAACATTCCGAACACCCTACACTTTCGCATACCAATATAGATTGTTCCACCAAACCAATATACCAACCCGTCGGACGTTTGGAAGGCACAAAAAAACACAATGAACAGTCATTGAAATCAACCAAGTTGTCACCACTTTTCAACTCTCCCTTAATCCCATCAATAATATCATCCGCCTAAATCTATTTTAAAAAATACGTCTGTAACAAATTATTAGCGGACACAATTAGGTCTGAGACGAAAAACATTCAACTCTACACCTCCCGATACAAAAAAAAACACCCAAGTTTCAAAAAGCTTACAATTCAATAACATTCTACGAAAACTTTACTTTTTTAGAGATCAAACTTGTATAAAGCTCCTACCGTGATATCCTGTAGGACAATCACAGGTGTAGTTTTGGAGGGAACCAAGCAGACGACAAGTGCCGCCATTTTGGCAGGGGTTGGTGTTGCACGCGCTGTTAGACGACTGCCGATCACAGAAGGTCCCTTCGTATCCTATCGGCACAAGACACAGACGTGTGAGTTACAGCCGCAAGTTTGGAGCTATTTTAACATTCATTCTTTAAGAGAAGAAATAGAATTCATTCAAAGAAAAACTTGAATGGGCGTTGAAAGTACACATACCCACATGTGAATTGACAAAAATAAACCTGAATGGATTGCTGTGTCCTTGCTAGAAATGCGGTCATTAACAACATAAATTGAATGAACAGCGTGTACAGAACAGTTTGGATACACTGTGGCAAAATAAATATACAGGTCGATATAATTGGCTTTTTTCAACCTTGATGGAAATCGCATACAATTTGGAGTGAAATCAACAATATTGACAGTAATATTGACACTAACAAGGACGGTTATGCTAACATTAACAAGGATGGTAAACGTGACGTTAATAATGACGTCAACACGGGGGGGGGAGAGATAAAATCCAAAAACCCCAAACCTGACGGCAGGATGCGGATTGGATCTTTGGATATTAAGAAAGCGACTTACCCAGGGCACAGAAACACAGCGCGCCTATTCCCTGATCGTTGTAGGTGACACTACAGCGGGCGCCGTTGTGACAGCGATCCAGGCATGGGTTATTGTACTCGCAATATTCACCACGGTATCGTTCTCCACACCTGCACACACACACACACGGGTTGAAATGATTCAAAACGGGTCTTGTCGTAATTATCATGGACATCCCACCGATATTGTAGGCTTGGGGTGTTGATGATATCTTAGTGCTCTGATTGGTAAAATGAGAACACCGTATGGCAGACTCGAACCCGTGACCAGTGGGTCAATGGGGCTAAACTGTTGGGGCTGAGTGCTCATGAGTAGAGTAATATCGTGTGGTTTAGGAAGGTACGGGTACAAGACATGAAAGCCCGCCAAATGCTAGGGAACAAGCTTAGAGCCTATCACACGAATGTTTGAAACTTGGTGAGCAAAAGACACGTGGTGATGATGATGATGTTGGTGATGATGATGTTGGTGATGGCGTTGATGGTGACGTTTATTAGAAAAGGAAGTCATGAAACAAACCATCCGCCAGAAAGGACAATAGCGAATCTTAACGAGGTATGCATTTGCATAAGGTAATCATGGCGATGAAAAAGTCGAGTACAGTGACGTCATTAACATTTGACGGGCCCTAATATCCGCCACGCTTCCCTACACCTCCCCCTAACCTACGATACCTCACCCCACCCACACATCCCACCCCCGTTGTCGTCATCAGATCACACCTCCAAGGTCATAATCGTCATCACTCATCAAGTTTGTTTCCTCATCATCGACCGCACCCCACCAAGTGCGTTGACCCCACTTGACCCTGGTTTTATACCGGAAATAAGGGCGCTCCATTACCACATGACGGACGTACGGACGCTGGAGGGAACCTCTCCTGGGATCTTTCATCACCACGGTACGTAAGCGAATACTGTCAGCGTCTTACAGCGATACGTGCTCGGATCCGGGGCGGGGCGGGGGGGGGGAGAGATTAGTTAACTTACAGAACGAGCGCTCACGTATGGCTGCACTAGCTTGAGCGGAATCAGTGACCTTGACCTGTGGACCCCATTGAATACTGGAACTAGAAAGCACGAATACCGAATCTACTGATTGAGTTGTTAATGTGAACGAACGAATATTATTATCATCTTTATCATTTGCCTGCATACAGCCTAATCATTGGTTCTATATATTACCGGATCAATAGATACTGTGCCAAATTTTATTTTCATTATTGTAAAAACATATTTATTACTATTTAAGATATTCTTGTCTAGATAATGAATCTATCAGAGCGCTGACTTACAGCACCATACAGCGATTATCTCATATAGCAATGGTGTGTTTGGAGTAACAGTCGTTTAAGCGACACCACCAGACACACCCACAGAAACTTGAAACGACTACAACGGCTTCTTTGACCAGAACCACATCAGGTCATTCCGGACAATCAATCTGGACCAAACGACTGATTCTCGCTGACTAATAAATGACAACACCGCCACCTGTTTTCAATGAGTAAAGTCATTTATTATGACTGGCCGTCTCGATGGATATGCATCTGTAGGCTGCGCTGGTACGGCAGCGCCCAGAAAAGGCCCGTCGGCCATCACTCACGATCGCGACAGAACGCTGACTCGACGAACGAAAGTAAAGATCATTAATAAAAATAAAATCTCCCGGGGTCTGGGGGGGGGGGGGGGGGGGGGGGGTTAGGGGGGCTGTAGAGTCATGGAGGAGGGAGGGACAAATTAAGTGAGCTCGCTTTCGTTGCAAATATTGACCCAGGCCTGGCAAAGAAACGCGTCGGGACAAATAGAGGTAGTCACATTGTGTTTTAAGAAACTCTTCAACACCACCTGCCAGTTCGATTGAAAAGGACTTAAAAGTTCATAAAATGTAGTCATCCCCGGCAACCACAGGCCCAGGGTTGAAACCGTTCCTGAGGCGTGTACGTAAATAGTTCCCAATGGAGGTATATAAGCCGCGAGGTCGAATTTACCTGTTAAATGCACTTACAGGTCTTCAGTTCTCATAAGAACCCAAGACACTCGACATCAGAACTGAGACTCGTTAATTCGTGTTTGCACTAGGACTGAGAATTTTGTTCCCCTCTGTATGAAACCCGCGAAGAAGAAGTCACATTTAGTCGATTCGTATACTACAAGGATGCAGCCGCCAGTAACGATTGTCACTTTGTAACAAATTATATTAAATGACTACTTCGTTCCAAAATGTCAAAGCTTACGTCTTCGCTGGACATTCTTCAGGTTCACACACAGGGCACTTGAAAGTCTTAAAAAGCCCCTCACAGAAGCCACTAATAAATCAAAGACTACAGCTATCCATGAGGGGAAGATCAAGACTCGAGCGCCGGTGGATAACGTTGGTGCCAATTGCCCGAAGCTTAACACAAACCACACATATATATCCAACCAACCTTTGCACTCTACACTTATATATCTACTAAAACCCGGTCATCACCTGAAAACCACACCTATAAAATACCATAAAATCAACATCTAAAGCAACACCCACGCAAGGCATATTTCAACCTAAGTCTCCCTTCAGATGGCACCATATTATAAGGTAATGAAACTATCGCGATATACTCCCGTAATATCACAATATATGTGAACGTAGCGTTGCATAGCGTCAAAGATTATAGAACAACAAGATGGGCGACTCGCCGCATTGCCTATGGCACTTCCGTTATGCAAGCGATTGGTGCGCCACCATGCGGTTGGCGTTCACATTAAGCCGGCCCGCTGTGGCTAGAGTGACGGGCTGTGCAGTTTGACGAAAGAACGTAGCTAATAAACTTCTAAAGTTAGATTCAATTGATGCGAACTTAGTGCTTGTTCTCTCTTCTAACCTTTCTCGCGTTTACTATTTACGAAATATCAAGAAATCAATGAACACTGGTAAATGTTCAGTATAATAAGGCGCGTAATCGTAACAGCACTGATATGAATCGGCGGAAGCATTGCTCATAATCTGGGTCAACACTATGAAGGCTAACGAATCATGACACACTCTGCATGGTTTCAGAATTTAATCAACCAGGCAATCGTCATAAACCACACATCATCACAAGCACCTAGCCCGAAATATCAGGCCCTGAATTCGAATTCATGACCAGCAATCCCTCAGCACAATTTGCTGGTGTGGTCTATTCTATTGTAACGACCTTATGGGAGGGTGTCAGCGCTGGAAACCTATGGTAAACTGTACGCAAAGCTCATATATACCGATCAGCTCACAATAAATTGAAGATAAAAATTTTTTTTATTCGATCTGTGCATAAAACGAAATCACCATTGAAAACCATTGTGTTCAAAGGAGAATTTAATTGCGAATTCGTTTTTATCCATAAATCGAATAAAAACACTAATTGGTAGATACAAGATGTGCGAGGTTAGGCATAGGTTTTGAGCGACTAACACCTTACACCAAGGCGCCATTACAATTAAATTGACCTCTCCAACAAAGTGCACAGAGGGACCTCTGTCCCATAATCCAGATACAGGGCCTGATATATCTGGCTAGGAAGAATCAACAAAATGCTGTATGAGCTAATACAAAACTCATATGAGACTGAATTTCATTGTTTTCCTGTTTTTCCGCACCCCTTTGCATGACAGGTCTCCTGAACCTAACTTTAAAGTGAAATGAAGTCTCATAGTCACAAAGAGATTGTCCACCATTTTGTCAAGGCTGCACCTTTTGGATCCGCTACTGGAACAAATGATGTTACTTAAGCAAGTTAGTTTTGATAAAGCCGTGGTAATCTTGGCTCGAACCCTATCTTGGTGAATGGCAGTGGCTACCACATCCCTAAAGGCGGTTTCAAGTAATTTGATCACCCCCAGAAAGTCAACATTTGGTGCATGAAGACCATTTGTGGCTTGATTGTACCTTTTGTTGGCAAGTAGCACATGCTCAGGGTCGGTTTCATTAATGTCATCTGCAATTCGCCGAAAGCACTGTTCACATGCCTTTACTTTCATCTTCTTGCACATATACCCTCCTATATATGCCAAAATGTTACCCTCTTGCAAAGAGATCTTGGTGTCACAGTTCACTGCCTGGGGGAGCACCATCACTGACATCAAGTCCTTTACTGATGGAGGGAGGTCCAGCATCGATGCCCTTTCATGATCTTCTGTCACATCGGTGGGACCTGGCACTGAGGCAGTAGCCCTGGCCAAAGCACCCCCTTTCTTACTGCTAAGGGAGAACAAAAATGCATCTACATCTTCTTTACAATTACCTGATTTGCTTGGCAACAACAGGGCATCAACCAGTACTTGTCGAAATGCTGTTCGGAATTGTTGGTTGTACCTCTGGCCGCCTTTCCTTCTTACGACTGAGAACAGGTTCTCTAAGCATTCCTGGTTAAGGCGATTTGTGATGAGGAAGGCAAAACCATGTTCATTTTGGAGGCTCTCCCACAGTTGCATAAGGCAGTTGATGGTCAAAGTCCACCCTTCTAGGCAAGGCAGAGCCCTGACTTTGCTGGGCTTAACGGTTTGCAGCCATTCCTTAATCTCAGCCAGGAAAGCCATATGGGTTGAGTTTGTAGATATTGCACTGTGCATTGGGGCAGAGTTATGAAGGGTTTGACTGTTGAAACGATTGAACAGCTTATCCATATTTTCAATAAAGTTTGCTGTATGTTGTGCTTCTTCAGGGAGGGCACCTAGGCTGACCATTGTGGTGATGCCTGCTGCCACTGAATGGCTGAAGACTTGTGTTGCATACTTCACGCGGAGTGTGGAAAAGGAAGGAAGCTCAATATGCTTTGCTGTTTTTTCACGTTGTTGCGGACACTTTTCAGATGGGGTGAATCATACATGACAAAAATTTTATTATTGTTGTGTAGGAACCAAGGCTCCTTCTTAATGGCTCCCATGTGCACCTGCAACATGTTCCTGTTGTTCGAGCCTTGGTCTCCAATGACGACTTCCACTGTAAGACCAAAACCCTCCACCTCGTCTCTCCCAGGGTTGTAGGAAACCCCTTCCTTGTTTGCCATCCCATACAATATTATGGAACACACCTTGGACTTGGCCTGCATAGATCTTGGGAGCCTCAAAGACTTCTCTGTTGAACCCCGGTAGATCTGTCAGCAATAGAAAAACAGACAGAAAGGAGTTTAAATCAATACAGCCTGACAACAAATACATTTCAAGTTTATATTTAAGTACAAATCCTAGATACATATAATCTGTGGTCAACATTTCACAGTAAATTAAATTGCAAACATAATCATGGCAAATAAGGGTGTGCCTTTTCCATCACACCTTTATCTGGGTTATTGGTTTGCAGTATGTTGTGTGTATGGGAGGGCACCTAGGCTGACAAACTTTACCCAGATAATATGATCCTATGATACCATAGATATAGTTTCCCACAGAAGCGACTGACTTAACACTATTTTAATGGCAAATTGTTTAAAGAATGGCTCTACGACTTCGAAATCATTACTGCAAATATCGGTCAGTTGCGAAACACACATATTATCGTCCATCAGTAGGATTTCAAAAAGACATCATAATCTATAATTTGACAATGTTCCATAAAAACCATCAAAGTTTCGAGTGTACTTACCTTTCCTCGTCCTTAGGAAACCTAAAAAATGACAGGTCAGGCCGAGCAGAGTGTTTATTCGAGCATCCAAAAGCAACGCAAAGCGCGGAACCTATCCCGGCCATGTTTACTTCACCGAAAAACACCATCCGCTAGATGGCGCTGTGAGAATACGATAACCACAGGGTGGCTGCGAGTCGCCTATCTTGTCAATTCTATAATCTTTGATAGCGTTTTGATATCTTTCGCCGCCAGCATCTGGCCGAGGTCTGCCAGATGAGCGCCGCCTGGCGGACCTTGATGAAGCAGAGCAGTGCGTTCCACTTGGGCGCGCTTCTGCTACTGTTTACGCATAGGGTCAAACCTTTCCCACGGTGCTGACAGGCAAAGCATATGCGTCGCTTTATAGACCCCAGTCAACAGGGCGTATATACACGTGAGGTGACATTATACACAGAAGTAGTTAATAAGCTCAAGTGTCGGGTTTTCCTGGCGGTAAAAGATTTGGATAGTGACGTCACAATCACTACTTGCTGTGCGCTCCCAAGTTGAATGGACAATACCCTGATTATGACATACTCTCGTGGGATTCCTAATTAGGAGCTAATGAAGAACGGCCGCACACTCTGTCCGTCATGCTCTTGACCGCTAGTGAACACTACGAGCGCTCAGGTTTCACGGTGAATGACCATGGGTTTCCGCGTGTTAGTGCCAATACATAGGCAAGAGGGCTGACAACTCAACTCTAATGCATTCTACATAGACTATGAAAGAGACATCTCCCGCCCACTCACTTTATTTTGGTCACTAGCCTCGGTCAGGTCACAAACTATACCACTTATTACGTACTTACGAAATAGGAGCCAAGGATGCTCTACTGCTTGGCACGGATTTTGCATCATTTAAGATTTTGGTGCTCGTAACATGTCCTGACCTTCTTCAACCCTCGCCCCACCCCCACACATCCTCGCCCCACCCCCACACATCCGCCTGCCATCCCAACCGAGCAACATCAGCGGATGCCAGTCAACAGTTTTAATAACAACTACCGGCTAGTCAATAACAAATGGCGCCAGGTCGGACGATGCCACACCATAACCACCATCGCCGGCACCCAAACCAGATGTTAAGAGTTGGCCTCGAGTGGAAAGTGACACTTGTAGAAGCACGTTCGTTCCGCATATGTGTCCCCAAAAGCACTGCTATCGGCGGGTAGAACACGCCGTCTGCATCTGTCAAACAACGCGTCACAAACCCGAAGGCCAAGAAAAGTTCACAAGTTGGCTTCGAGGTGGATCTCTAGCAGTGAACAAGCGTGTCCTACTTGAAAATTGAGTACACCCGAGGGACAAAGTCTATCAACAGTTATCAATGCAAGTCTTTAATATACACATATACATTCATTCAAACAGGGGGGGGGGGGTGCAACCGGACGCGGCGACACATCAATGGCCGTCTATGTACATAGTCACAAGTCATCTTTATACCCGACCACTGTGTGTATACGGCCCTGAGACACGCGCCCGGCGTGTGCCACAAATTCCGTTTTCCAACTTTCGCTCCATCTTTTTGCGAGCACTCCGATCGGTTCCGGAACAGCATTCCCATGACCCCTCGTGTGCCCTCTGCGATGTTGCCCGTGCGTCCGACTAGGGAGAGACGGGGTGGGGTAGATTGGGAGGGGGAAGTTTCAGCTGTTCGAGATGCTAACGGTTTCCAAACTCTCCCCAAGCCCAGGGTGTAGGACTATGAGTATGTCGTATGTCTGCTGCAAGTTCATCAGGTCACATGGCACTTATATTCGAGATGTGGAAAACCTCTCCAGTTTTCATAGCTGTCTACAACCAGAAAACAATGAACCAGGCACCTCAGCTGGCGAGGATCCTAAGACCATAATGCTCTGACTTCACTTATTGTATCTAACATATGTACAGGGTTGTGTACAGTTGAGTAACCCACATTTCCTGGTCACCTTGGATGAAATCATAATGACGACAAATTCCCTATAAACCACATCAATTTAAACGAGCCATCAGCGGAAAGATGTCATGGGACTGAAGTCACGTGACCTCATCAAATCGTGGCTTTTTTTCATTTGATCCATGGTTTGTGCTTTCTGATCTCGTTGATCTCAAGTCCTAGAGTAACAAAAGCATGTACTCCCTACGTCGTGTCGACCACGTAGAATTTCCTGTTTAGTATCCTCAGTAAAATAGCATGGGGCGGTAGGCTGTATTTATATACATATAGCGACAAGCGCCCTGCTCATCTCAAATACGGATCAAAACGATCATATTGAAATAACCATGTCAATGACATACAATTCCGGTCATTTGAATCACCAAATGAACTCATTTTTTTTTTTAAAAAATTAGTCACTATATTGTAAACTTAACGATGCAATGACATGTTTTGGCTTTAAGCGGTTCTTTCAAGTTTTCATTGCACATTTCACGCATGGACAAAGCTGTACCTCGTAATCGGAAATTGGCCAGCGCTATTTCATGTTGTTGTGAGATGCTGTTGAAGTGACCTGCCTTTTTAACTAAATGAAGCATGCATTATCATGCATTCAGGACATAATATGCGCATATCCGGACACAAGCATGTGCGTCCACAAACTGCCCCAGGGACGACTACACTAACGATAAAAGTGCGCCCATTTACTACGAGAAGAATCCTTATAAATAGTAGCTTGGAATATAAAAGCTTGTAATCGGCTTGGAATTTTGGAAACGCATAGCACATGTCAAATTCCTGCTCTGATAGAAGGTTATCATGGCGGGTATGGAGCGATTGACAAGGATGTCAAATGTTTGTGCGACTATCTTTAACCACGATAAACATTGTAAAGAAAAATGGTTAAATCTAATGCAGCTTACATGACACTTTGACTCCGCGGACGAATGTCAAATAAACATGAAGATTATCCTCAGAGGGTTATTGCCTTAGCAACGATAAGAAAGGGATGCGGAAATGAGTAACCGCATCGAGAATGGTTATATGCAGTTGACTGATTTAAAAGAATAGATCGTGTCAGATGCCAAGTCACATATCATCCATAGTGATCTCTTAAAACAATTATAGACATCATTAAACTATCAAGCCCTCCCTCCATCCACCCCATTCACTGCATCAATTGATCATCCACCCACTCACACACACGCATCAACCGATCACAAACAATGGTCCCGTAACTTTAGTCAACCATGATATGCGAGCTGCACGTTTCGAACATTATCGTCTTACATATCAGGCACGCCGCCCCGGGCAATCGTGCACGCGTTTGACCTCCACGGACAGGCTAATTAGAGGCGCCGTACAGACGCGACCAATGGTGTAATGACTACAAAATGACTAAGTGGCAGAAACTAACCCCCACACATCTATATAAGTAACAATGACCGGATATTGTCACTCATTCCAGTGATGCATCTCACATTATCACGAGCAACTTCCACACAACGTCCATAAATAATTTATACACACAACAAACATCACCCACGCATGTTATACAAATAACATCAACGTTATGCGCTACTAAGTCCATGACACTCCGAGCAGTTAGGTACAATTCCCGCAACGTATCTAAATAATGAAAACAGGTATTTAAAATCATTTACGATATTATTCCTTAAACATAGCAATTTATCGATCCAAAATTAAGCATATCATCCATTTAACGCCCCGCACCCCACCCTTCACGAAAATATACCTAATATTCATCACATCCAACCATCCATGCGGGGAAAACCAGTGAGCATCGAGCCGAAATTCTCGATCAATGCAAGCCATTCATCTCTGATCTGGATGTACATAGAGGAAGGTCTGTCCACTTTAACAAGGTTGCTGTGGTTATAAATTGTCCAACTCATTCAGAGCATCAACGACTTGTGGCAACATGGTATTATAGACGGCATGCATCACGATGATAGATGAATGACGGCTTGCGTGAGAGTTGGTGAGACGATGGGGATACACTCGACTAGACGTAGGGAGGTGCCGAGTGTGGGGCCAGGGAAGCATGAGAAACGGTTTACGATACACCTTCTCGTAAGTGCAATACCAGTATCTATGTTGTTACTACACACCTGTGAGGGTAGAGGAAACAAACTACAAAGCCCCAGATATACAAACACCTAGTCGCATCAACAAACACCGCAACAGCGACCACTCGCGGCGAGTGGAATATCAATAGCGACCACTCGCAGCGAGTGGAATATAAGTACAAAGAGCATATACTTATGGGGTAGATTCTTGCCCACTTCATATATCATTTTCATCTCGAAAACGTGCTCAACGGCCATTAGAGCGGAGGCCATGGAAGCCTAACTGGACGAGGTGCGGGTCGGATGTGTTCCCACGCTCTCAGGCGGCGAGCTGCCATATTAACCCCAGGCCGAGTGAACATGCTTGCAGGCCGAGCACATGTTGTCCAACCAAACAAGCCATGGGGTCCATTTAGAAAATAGTTAATCACGAGAAAAATATACCGACTCAACTGGAAATATTTATACTTGATTGGGCCATGAGCGAGAGAGGACATTAATAGCGACGAGGGATGACGAGTCGATGATTAGGGTATAACATCCGCGCCCGGAACAGCGGAACCGCGACACCTCGTTAGAGTCATCGCCCGAAAAAAAACACGAGGCCGTTGACGCAAAGTAACTTAGCTCCAACATATAGATAGCCGGAATAAGTTATGGATATCTTAACTGAGACGGGTTCACTTGAATCCGGTGAGCATACAATCCTAGATAACGGTCTGGGTTTTTTTTGGACAGGGGTCACGAAGAACTGTTACGATTTGAGTGTACAATCATTCCGTTGTATCACGGGTGACCTAGGTGAACGAGAAAACAACCCTGCTAAACTCAATATGTATATCGTTAATTAAGACAAAGATAGACCACTACTAGATTTCACAAGGGACTTTCCTGGGCGACCATTCGAAAACCAATAACTGTCAGTCTACATTGGAAAGGAACCGACCATCAAACGCGAAACGTTGCGATGATTTCAATATTCCATGACAGTCACGTGGTAACCACGAACGCGTCAAGAACTTGCGCATGCGCAACAGATCACTGTTGATGAGTACCAGAGATGAACTCAGTTCAGCAGGTGAGGGACAAACTATTCATCTCGCACCCTCCCTATCTCTCTCTCTTTCTCAGATGGGGAAGGCTAGCCAGACAGTCGAACAGCAACAACCTGTTTCCCTGGTGCGCATATTAAACCACCGTACCGACAAGCACGCTCTGACCAACAACACAGCAAAACAGACCTTAAAAAACGCACACTCTCGAAACAAAACAAACACTTCTTAATTATAAAAGACTTCCTCGAAGTGATACAGACACCGTACTTTCTTTGTTTCCAAAACCACACCAGGTAGGGCTCTTAAAAAAATCCCACACAAATGGAAACAAAGTGGAAAGGAAAGATATAGGTGAGGAAGCCGCCGACAGCAGGTGGTTGAAGTACAGGGCGAAATCTTTTAGTTCAAATAGCGCTGTTACGAGAGGTGCTTCACCTGACAGCGAGAATGGCTGCTTAGATCAATATTGACCAACTAAAAGACAAGATTTGCAATCACTATTAAAGGTGTAGAGTAGGTAAAGAGGGGTTAGATGGTGGCCAAGGTCCATTAATAATGCGGAGAATGGGATTGTCTGTCGGAGATGAATGAGTAATGATTGTCAATTTATAGCAAACAGAAAAAAGATATATGCAATAAAACAATAAACATAATATACATTGTATTGCCTACAGTAAACACAAAATAATACACCAACACCAACAGAGGCATCTGGTATCACACCCCACAATCGTAATGTATCTCTGGACTTTTGCGGTATCTCAACGGGCAATGGTACGATCTTACCTCTGCACAGACACACACTACCACAATTAATCTCACACACCCTTTAAGACACTAAAATTAATGGATGTAACAGACCACTAGGAATCATAATTAATTTTAGATTTCGTAAACTTGAACTCACAAACAGTCCAATCTCAGGTTACCTACATTATATCTACCGTTGAGCAGACCAAAAATTTGTTCATGCAATTGTTTTAACTTTCATTTATAAAGCAATTTTAGGTACATATGCTACACAAAAAATCTTTAAAATGGGATTCCCAGCGAGTTAAAATGTACAGGAGTAGACAGTTAAGTAAATTCACCCAATGAACAGTTGTAATGGCATATCATAATAAAACTGGAATAAAACATTGCATGAAGTGGATGATTGCCAATAGAGATCAAAAACAAAAGGCTTATTGAACGAGTCTTTCATCAGCGCACTAACACAACACAAAGGGGAAGTTATTTATTGAAAACGTTTGTTTGTTTGATCTGAGAAAGGAAGCATCGTTTATTATAAGCGGGAATACTCACTCGCATTCGGGCCCTTCCATGGCGGACGTTGATGGAATACAAGGAGCGTCATGCTGACATGGGTTGGGACTACAAGACTCGAATCCTGGTGACAAAATAGAACAAAAAAATGTCATTCATTGAAGATTTCTGGTAGAAAAACGAATTATAATTGTCTTTCATTTCGCCATCATCTAATACATCTCCTAAAACGGGAGACAAATCGATGATGACATCGGCAAAGAGAAAGCCCGTGGCTACGAGAAAAATCTTCAAAAGAACTGGCTCGATTTTTAAATGCTAGGGATACAAACAAATGGTGGATCAAATCAATTAAAAACATCTCCTCGTGGATTTGTTTACCAAATTGAAATCTGAAAAGGGACACATTGAAAACATTCCGGTAACACGCTGTTCTAAGGTACTCTCAAAAACACAAGGGAAGAAAGAAAAAAATGTAAAATTGATCTTGACTCTTCCAAGGCAACAAGCGAATGTGTAAGCATCGCATCGATAAGGGAACAAAGATGAACCGTCTAGGACAGAAAATGACTGTATCCTTCCCACGGGAAGTGACAACGAACTGGCACCCCACGAATCGTGCAAATCAAAGATGCCAACGTGCGTGGGAAGCGACCCCTGCCAAAGGGTGTATACCCAGCGCTCCTCCGGGTGCGTGATGCTGCGTGCGCGTGAGAGCGCGGAACAAAATGGTCGACTTCAAAACACGCCATAGTCTTGAGAATTGCTTTTATATGGAATAACTGTATGCGTTATTACAGGGAAAAAAAGGAATAAAACTATATAATTGGCTATGAAAAACAAACGAATGGCAGTACACGAGGTTGTTTGGGAAAACTCGACATCGTTCAAATTAGGCGGGGTCACTTATTTAGCTTTGGTTTTTTTTGTAAACAGTTCAACAAAAAGTCCCTTTGAATTGGATCAGCAATTACCACGTGACACGCATTCGAGGGATGGCTCAGTGTTTGGACCTCTGAATAAAATTCAACCGAAAAGTGGCTGTTGTTCTTGTTTCTTTACAAATACTGATACTTTAACTAAGTGTAACTAATAAGAATACTAGCCCCGATCAGACCCGTTGTATTGCTTGTTAACCATAAAACAAAAATATATTTTCCGGGGTGCGAACATTCAAATAAAAGTTTCTTTACACAGCAAATGGAGCATGCAATTATCGGGCCAGATAATTCCCTCTTGTCTTGGGGAGATATACCACCGGAAGAAGTTCGTCTCTTTCCGTTCCTCTCACAAGGATGCTGTCAGCCAACAAAAAGTCAGAGAAATGTATCCGTGGTGGTTGTTACTGCGATAACATACACCATTCACATCATTTACCAAGCTACTGCCGTCAGGGGCTGTGCAATGCACCGCGTCGCGGGGAGCTACCTTTCGAGCAACACGTTTGAACAATCTGTGTGGTAACCCCCAACCCAACTTGACGCGTGTTGCGCATTTCCTCTAGTGCATGTGATCCGTGACGTCACAGGCCATGACATTCTGTCTGATTAAGTATAATAGATCCCCCCTGCTACGAACGTTTTATTCACAACACCCCCTTTTTTTAATATGATGCATTTCGTCTTCTACAACTTGTTGTGCAATACGAACCTAACATTTAGAAATCGGGACACCCTTGTATGAAAAAAACAACATTGGGAAAGGGGAGAGGGAGGGAGGGAGAGAGAGAGACTTCGATCGGAACCTACTGCTCGAGCACTAAGGCGACCCGGGACGGCTTTAGATGGTGTTCCCTCGAGTTTAAGTTCTCTAACCTACTTATTCGAGAGCTCAGCAGTTACTTCGGCGAGCTGACGACCATCGCTATGTGCTTATCAGTGAGTTACCCCAGGGCAACTTACTCGCGACCCGTTACATCCCACAGCATCCGACCTCCGACCTGTTTAATTACAGTCTCATTTCCTCGAATGAAACACCAAACGAGCGATCACAAGTTGACGAACATCTGTAATTACACACGTTTCCGACACATTGTCGTTATCATGGGTCATTAAACGACAGCTTTGACGAGATGAGACCCCACAATTAATGCACTCCCAACTTCCGTCACGCTCAACCCACGATGAAAAGCGCTCCTCAGGGTGTGATGTCGATTCTTCGCGGTGAAAAGCCGATCTAAACATTTACATCGAAAACGCTTATTTCACGGCTATACATTCGTGAAAACCCATCGGGCCATCTGATGTGGGCTTCAATTTACATACGATTTACATTTCCATCGCATGAATTAAATGCACTGCTGGGTTGGGAATAGACCCAAGTTCTGAAAGTTAATGAGGCACACGGATTTGCACCCAGACCTGGGACGACCCGAGGACGTCCCCATTGCATGACAAAAAACAGCTTCTCAAAGCCCCTCCCTCCAAGAATCTCCCAGCACACGAGCGACACGCGAGCACCACGCCCGCACTTTTTCACTCAAGTTATCCAGGCTTGGGATTCTCCGATACGAGTCATTTTTTACCTATGGCTAAGTTTACTAAGCGACCACAGATATTTGAAACTTCCCTTCAGTAGTAAACAGGCGCTCGACAAGAGATCCACCACGAGGCTTTTGTCAACCCTAGAACGACCTTTGGATCTTCTCTTGAGGATCCATGAGGAACTCAGCGAGTCGATTCCTGGGTTGTATACGCGAACAGCATCTGGTGCTTTCGTCAACTTCTGTTTTAAATGTCTTATGAGTAACAAATGAGAGCAAAATTGGTCAGCCGAGGACTGGATAAGTTCACAAACCGGACAGTGTAAGAATAACAGCAGTTTGGTCTCAGTTTGAACAGGAAACATATGTATTAACTTTGCCTCGTAAACATACTCTATGACTGAAGGCTGTCTTCACCCGATCTTTTTATCTCAGGAAGACGCTACGATCACAAGACGCAGAATCATTTTTTGTACGAGTTGAAGTATTAAAGATCGTGGGCGAGATGTTTATAACATTATGTCACGAGCATCGAATTGGATATTGCGAATTAACTATAGACGATTCCAAATTCTAACATCTTTAAGGCATAATTGTCATAAACCCCATTCCAGTATTTCACAGTGTTTCTTGAATGCATATATAATCTGATAATATGTCTGTCAGGGGGTCTAGTCCTCGTGTTGACGTCACCATGATTCTGAAAACGCCCAAATGCCTGATTCCAATTTAAACATTGAAGTAACTTCCTTAATCTGCAATGGATATTCATTAAATACCGAATAAACTTTTCAGAGTGCCCATGACACAAGCGGCAAGTGTCAAACTTCGCCCGGTGACCCCCAGCTTAAAGAGAGACAGTGAAATCCTTGGACCATTCAGCGGTGAACACCTGCCCTAAAGCTTTAATAATAAACCTCTAATACACGAAGTCAATCAAGCGTTAAAGGAAAACATACAGCACGGATCAAGTGACATTCTTCGTGAAGTAATGACAATATATTACGATTATGGGTTCTTTGGGAACCATCCCAATTCATCAATGTTCAAGTTACTACAGCACCCAACCATATGCACAACACGCTGATAGGAAACTTCTGAGTTCCTAAATCGATGCACACTCACGCTTCAATCGCTCGTGACACACTCACTTACCTTGGGCGCTTCTTCGAACGAAAACAAGCCAGAAAAAACACAAATATACGCCGAAGCGCCACATTATTCCAGCGTGGGTTTAATCCGAGCGTATTCCAATCATTGGTAATGTTTTACTTGAGTTTAATCCACCAAAAAGAGTAGTTTCCAACTTGTTGAACTTCGCGTTGCTGTAATCCACACGGCTGCTCTTTCAGCCACTGCCATCTACTTCAAAACTAGTACCGGCTGAGACAAATTAGGCGAGAAGGCAACATATATTAAGGCGCCCGTGAGAAACTTTAACTTTTCTTGTTCGATCGAAATCAGACAGTGATTCTTATAAATAACCTATAGTTATAGTATTTTTTTATTTCAACCACTTCTATATGCTTAATAAAGAGATTTATACAGTAAATCAAAGAGAAACAGAGCCGAAATGAAGGACTACTTTTTGAGCGGTCTTAGAATTTAGAAGGCCCCGCGCAAATGGCTGTCACACGGCTTGACACTCTTGAAGTCTCCCGCCTGGCTAACATCACTTAACTAAAGCGCGAGTGCTCGTCATAAACTCTGGCGGGGGAACTACGTGTGAATTTCGTTTAAAGCAGGTGCGATAAATATCTTTGAACAAGGGTGATTCATATGTGAAGTTATACGCGGACTTTGGTCTGATTATCCATGGGAATATTCGCTCTGTCTTCTGCTAATTGCAGTAAATTAATGAATCATTATTCATCGCTGATTAGCATAATCCAATCTTATATGCAAATTAGCACATATATTTATTTTCATATCATTAAACAAATTTATATTGTGCAACATGTTATTTTGCAAACAATATCCGTTGTATAAAATATGTGTAACATAAATCCATCGGTCCAACTTCACATAGAGGTAATTACACAGTAAAATATGAACAACGCTTAACAAGTTTGACATTAAAGCAACCTCCATTTGAAAAAAAACCCTTCATTTATTATCACTTCTGTAGCAAAAGTGTCACGGAGACAGACAAACACGGTGTTTCATAGTGGACGTTGTGATAGAACTCTACAGTTGGGCTCTCACCCGGCCTACTGTTTCAATACCTACGATCCATACAGACAATCCATCGACGGACAGAGCGCGGACTGGAGAACGTTATGATGTTAAAACGACGTGATTGTGGGGCAGTTTTGAAAATGCAACTTTTGTGGCTGTGATCATAACGGTACTGATTATCAATAATTGTAGACGAGAAATAGAGACCGAATATTGCAGCCATTATGACTATTTTTATGTTGGCGATGTTGAGGAAAACTAAGCGTCCGGCAGCTTTCTCTCATATCAAACGAAAGACCACGAAATTGCATACCTACACGCGATAATCAAGTGCAAGCTCGAACCAAATTGACACTCGAGGTTCTTAAAATGCCATGAAAATGTTAAGCAAGGTGTGCCTGTTCCCATGATAACCTACAGGGGGCCTTTGCTTTTGTGCCTCGTTTAAATAAGCCAGGTTGCTGTGGACGACAGTCAGATTACCACAAAGTCAAAGGCCACTGGACCGAGTCACTTAGACCAGCAATTGATAATTTAAGCATTGAGGGACGAAGTCTATTTATCTTAGTCAGTGAAATCTTTAACTGGCCAGGTTAACCATAAAATGTTAAGATAACTGTAACTGCACGTCTTTTACTACTGTATGCTTTTTTATAAGTTCTTTGAAGCAGAAGACAATTGAAGGTTCAATATTTGCTTGGACATTCATGTTATGCTGGTACGTACCCCAGTTTATATCATCGTATATTTATTTCTGTAAACTTTGTATAACATTCTAACATTCGTAGGGTCAAGTATGTTTGATGCTTGTAATTGTTTCACTATCTTTGAATATCAGCGTGTACATTACTTTAAATGCATTACAGAGAATGCAGAGGGGCAGTAAATAATGACACGAGCCGCCTTTTTAACGTTATGACAACAAAAGAAACATGAATCATCTAAGTATGTGTTTATTGAGTGATGCATGAGTAAATGAAGATCAACATAATCCGAATTCGATAGTTCTCTACTATGAGGCCATGTCAAAGTCATCCCTCTGAAACACAAATAATAACTTCATTAGTACATCTACATTGGGGCAAGCTTAATAGTAAAACAGGGATTGACTGTAGGATCCAGGAGAAACCCAGCCAGCTTCTACCACAACACAGCTCACCATTTCGTTATATTCCAAGACGTGTTTACGGATCGCTGAGGAATGAGACCATGTGACAAAGTCTTCCATATTCCTAAAAAAGCAATTGAATCATATCCCATTTGACAGTTTCATATTGATATGTAGTTTAATATCATATTCACCATACACACAAACATGGTTAACCTAGGAAATATTGACAAAGGTTGTCAACCATATACACTCACCTGGTGACAAGAAATGCAGGATCTTTGATGACTTCAGGACCAACACGTACGTCTGGCCAGCCGATTAAAGATGATAACCAATTCTTCAATGCATTATAATGTGGAAAAATATCACCATGGAGCAAAATCATTATCCTATTTACTTCCCTGTCTGACACCTGGCTTCTTATATCCTAATGCCCGGTTCAAATTTAAGGTGACAAATAAACATGGACAGGTATAGAGCAATCACATATGAATGGGCTGGTAAAAGATATATTAATGTTGGATGTATGGATAAAAGGATACGGCCTTGTTCCACAAACGTGACAGCTGTTTTCATATTCTCTGCCATGTGACTCCTCTGCATGACAACAGGTAATCTCCGTCTGTATGGACATAAGAAGCCGCATGTTATGCAATGATTGTTTGAGCTCATTCAACAGGGTGCAAGTGTAACAGCATTTATGTTCTAAAGATGAAATGCAGCAACCACCTGCAGAATGAAGTAGCGTTGACATCGTCACAGAGCTCCAGGCTCTGTTTGGTGGGGATGAGTCCCATGGCATGTCTGGACAACGCATACATATTAATATATAATCATGATCTTATTTCACGACACAACAAAAATCAGATGAGATCTTAACAATCCTAGTTTTATATTCACAAAAAGATATCTGTGAATGCAAGTTCATTATCAACACACAGTAAATATATGACCTTGGATTTAAGCAGAATGTATAGAGACGTGTAAGCATCAAACAAAGCAATGATTGTACACTACTGAGCTCACAAAGCAATGATTGTACACTACTGAGCTCACAAAGCAATGATTGTACACTATTAAGCTCACAATTTCTCCAAAAGTTGTTTGGTGGCGACAGTTCTGAATGGATCTTTGATGTCAACATCCTTGATCTTTCTGGCAAGCTCCCTTATGTGCCTTGAAAGTTTATTATACCTGAGCAATGAGTTGAAAACACAATGACATACACAAATCACATGTACAATCTCATTACTGCTGGAATAAACAAGCTCAACTGCTTGTTATGTAGAATTTACCAGTACTTCAACACATATATGTTGTATGGCAGACATCCCCAATGTAACATGAGCTGTTTCTCCATCCTGAAGGCTCTTTGGTGAAATATGTGACAGAAAGGGAAGGGTTTAATCAGCCGTTATTTTAATGAGTTTAAGGGATGTGACGTACCAAAAAGAGACAGGTGACAGCTTATTTAGGAATTTTCATAGTGAAAAGTCTACAAGGTTTGGGATGAAGCTGCTATAAGATTAAGTAAATAATTCAACAAGTTCTTGGCATGGCAAAGCATAATAAATAATACAAAGACATTGATTAAGCAATCATCAGAACAAAATAATCCTTTAATAGCTGACTGCATCTTTGACAGTGCATCTGAAAATCAGAACTCCCTGATGACGCCAATGGAAGTTATTGGCAGCACTATTTGCAGGCCCTATGATCTTCATTGAGTCAATTTGTATGACTCTTCATGTTGTGAAATGCAAAGAGTTTTGCCAACTGCCAAATATGTGAAGAAAGTCTTTGCATTGCTCTGTGATATGTCCTGGACCAAAGACTAATGATGTTGAGAAGCACCCAGAACACACGTTAGCCCTAGCCCTCATCTCTCCTGAGCTGACTAATTACTGATTTTTACAGAGGAAACTTCACAAGCTAAACTTAAGTTCAGACCAATCCAATGTAACTTTTGAGCAAATGGGCAGAGAACAATGAACATAAAACAGACCGTCTATGACTCTGATACATTTATTGATGCTGCTCTTCCTAATTGATGCACCTCACCTGCTAACCCCGGTCGAATGGTGATATTGATCTGAATCTGAGCGAATGGGCAATGTGTTTTGAGCGTTACGGGGGATTTAGAATCTAGAAAGCAAACATCATGAGCCTGTGAAAAAATATGTTGTTACGCACCAAAAGCTTACCCCCAATCGATGCGGTTATTTAATAAATGTCATTTGATAAATTTTCCCAGAAATCCAGATGTGATGTCCACCATATTGGAAAATATAAGGTCACAAGGTATTTGTTTGCTCTCCGTTCTTTAGATGCCCACATGCTTTTTGAACTGTCATGTTTTAAATTGTCCAGACTGCACCAGCACGCAGCTACAACTGCCTCGTTTTAAAGATAAACATGTCGACATGTGCTCATCGATGATGCCACCACGACTGCAATCGTAATGGTAGTCCATGTCAGCTGAATAAATCCACTCGTGAATATAGGTGCAAATTGTTCATTGCCAATCAAAACATGCAATGTAACCAAATAACTCGCCAAGGTATCTGATTTGAATTGTGGTTTGTGCTTTGCATTGGGATGGAACATCGTAGTACGTCTACTCAGAGTCAGATGTCCTGTAGGGTAGCCGCGCACGACGGTAATATAAATATATACCGTTGTGCCCGAAGATATGTGGGTCGTGTGGCAAGTTTTATATTTCGCGTGCATATAGCTTCTCATCAATGTTGTGTACTTACGTACCTATATATGTCGAGAATTGAGATGAATATCCGTTTAACTGCACTATTTTGGTTATCCACTGTCTCGTGATTATTTAGCAATTGTCACATGAACTTTGAGAATCACAACTTTAGAAATGTCTTGGAAATATGACGTCACATTACGCAGTTTAAGTTTCACTCGCCATGTGGCAGCAGGTCCCGAGGGGGGGCACTTAAGTATATAGAGGTAGTATATATGTGCCGAGGTATGTTTTTTCGGCCTCCCGACGGGTTTTGTTGGGTCTCATATTTGTAGGGCGGGGTATGCTTTTGACATTTTCACCTTGTATGATGGGTACGGGTTTTTGAGATCCCGGGGCACACCCCTACTCAGGACAAGGCCAAGTGCCCCCTACAGACTGCGGGAATCAATAAGTGTTATCTTTTTTTCAATTGTCAATGTGATATTGTTGAATACATATCCCCCCTCTAATGTAGGTATTGCCAAAAGATAATCATTGACAAAATGACACATATACTTAAATAATAAAATTCGGAAAGCAAAAGTTCGCTTGCGAAGAACCTTGTCTGCGCGTGCGCGCAGCAACCCATTTTGTCATTCAAAATAAACATGAACTTTTCAAAATTTGTCTGGCCGGATTAAATTGCCTTTGACGAAATTTCACACGTAAACTAACTCAACTTGTTAATAAACATTCATTTTTGTGAAAAATTACTCTTCATATGTACATTTGTGTAATTATCGTGTATAATTGGAACTCATGTATCGTTCACGCCGCATTTGGTTACGATCATCGCATGTTAATAAACGTCGTGCACGGCTACCTGTAGGGTAGCTTGGTTAACAGACCTAACTACTACCTGTTAGGTCTGGCATTGGGCCTAGTCAAAATGTGGTTGACAACCAAAGATTGATCTCACTGCCTTTCATAGTTAAACAAATACAAAGATGAACCATATCTGATTATTCTTAAACAATCTAACGGTGCTCACTGAAAAATTCAGAGTGTCATCAATCTTCAATAAATGCACAAATGAATCAAAAACATATCGCACACATTAACGTTCCTCCTTTTATCGCCATTTGTGTCTCGGATAACAAAGTACGTTATGACGAAATTGCTTCGTTTTCACATAGACTTGAGCAGACACATTTGAGGACAATATTCCACTTCGAGTTTGTTTTCCACGGATATTTACAAGTGCCATGTATTACAGCTTTCCTACAACTTCAGCAAACAAGGTAATCAACAATTGAATCGAACAAAATCGTATGGCTATTTCAAATGGATAAAAAGTAGGTCTAAGAAATATTTTCATGATTGACCAGTCCACCACATTTGGCTTGGCAAGAGGTAGGCCTCTACTGCAGGCATAGAGGCCTACTGTAGGTCTACCTGTAGAGCTACTCTCCTGCTAACACTGACACTGACAGCGAGCAGACAGTCGCAAGTTTTAAAGAGAGTTCAATTGTGAATCATGATGAATGTTAACGATCGAAACATAATCGCATCCACGAATATTTTGAAACACATCAAGACAACAATCAATAGGAACTTTCAACTGCAGCATGTTTTCGTTAGCGATAACAGAAGAAGATAATATAAACATGTTTTTCTTACATTGTATAGTCTTCGCGCTTCTGTATTCGGTACTTTTTCATAACCTTAATTTCATGAAGATTGTTGTCGACTTCCCAAGATATAAAATCGACCTTTTTCAATAATTTCTTCTCGTGATACTTAAGTTTCCGCACCATCTTGCCTGTTTTAACGATTCAACAACATCCAAATATTTGATGTTTTCTAGTTAACACTGAAATAGTCATAACGTTGTAGACTCCCAAAAGGATAAGCGTTCATGACTACAGAGTTCTGTCTTCAGTATAAGCAGGCAATTCTACTACGATAAGCAATGTAGTAATGGTGAATAAGATTAATGCCCGGAGAAAATAATCATTATTGCTTGAAAAGTTCACTACAGCAAATTCATTCCTCCAAGGCAATATAACGCATGATAGCTGGGAAAGAGCGGAAGTAATCTTTTCACCGCGATGTCGTTGTTATGCCTCAACCACTATTCAATGATAACGAATGGTACTTAAAGCCAGTGATTGACGTACGGGGGCCAGTTTTATAGTCGTTTATCTGAATTCCAATTCAACAGGTGGTTCCTAGCAACTGTTAAGCACATTCATAAAATGGTTGGTTAGCATACGAACCAAATGCTTTTTGGTGGATAATTAAAAGCAACTTGCTTTTAAGCGGTGTGCGTGTTTGGCTATTATTCTCGATATCGGAAGCATGAAATGTCAGTGGGAAAATATAAAAGGTCTGTGCCAGTCGAAGAAAACAGGCAATTAAACAAGTTTCTGGTAATAATCGACTGCACTTCAGAAAACCATAAGATACTTTGATGTACACAAGTAAAACCGAACGAGTTCTAAGTATGTGCTTTCCTTTCTTGCGTCAGATGCTCGGCTGTTCAAGGAGTTGGTCTGCAAACTTTCTACCGACATGGCGGATTCGTTGAATAAACTACCACTTAAGGATGGGATTCATGGCTAATTAGAAGCCAATTTGTTAAACATTAATGTTCACTTAATGTCCATGTAGTTATCGAAATTTATGCCAGTTTGGCTGCTGACTTATTCACTAATTATTGTCTTGTGAAGCATTAACCAACCTGTCACTGTCTGGCTGAGCATATATAGTACACTAGAACAATCCCCTCACACCTTCCCGATTAATCGGTATACTAAAATGTTTCCAAGTAAACCTGACCAATTGGCGCTAATATTATATTACAATAACCCCCATCGGAATGATTCATGTACAAAATATAATAGAATAATTCCACTTACTCACGAATAATATAGACAATTGGCTGCCGCCATGAAGTATATAATGTAGTTTATAGCTTACTTCCAGGTCGCGCTTAGGCAAGGCAACTCGCCCCTGGTGTTTTGATGATCTGATGACACCTTAGGGGCGAGGGTCCGTATGGCAGAATCTGAGCGTTATAAGCAAATTTGCTCCTTCTCGCAATGCAGACAAGGGACAGTTTAAAAAACATAGATTTTCATATCCATAAATGTCTTACCATCAATCTTGCCTAGAGTGCAACAACAGTCATACTCCTTAATCAACAGAATCGACGAAATCCAACACAATTTTAAAATTGTTGTCCAACATGGCTACCGCGCGAATCGAAAACATGAGCAATATCATAGCGTATTAACGAGTATTAACTCCATTATGTTGCATTGTGAGAGTCGGCCATGTTGAGTTTTTGAACAAAGTTTCATGGTGTGCCGTATTTTAGTGCTCAAACAGAACAATTAGACAAAACTGCAGTAATAGAAACAGTCCTCGTGTCATTTTGTGATATAATCTTGCATTTTGTCACAATTTTTTTTTTTTTTTTGAGGGCTTTGGTAAGGTTTTAGCGAGTTCATCGGTCGTTTTGACTACGGAAGCTACGAAATCTCGCAGGCGGCGCTTCGCCTCTACAGCTCGGATGTGAGAGATCGAAAGTAGTAAACAGTGCGGAGATGTCAGAGGCGGAGTGTCTTTGCCTAGGTCGCGCTGACATTGTGTCTCTGGTCATCAAACAGTTAATAACCCACAACCCGTAAATCATATTCCCATACGAATGATGAGGATATAAGGAAAATAGAGTCAGTACTTAGGCGGAGCAAGGAGTTATAAACAATAGCAGGAGTAGACACGACGCCGAGATCAAAGAGAACTCGCGCGCAGTGCCTGCCTCGGCGAGATCGCCTCGAGATCTGTGTCTCGCTCACATTTCAGTTCGGCAAGTTGAGGCGTTAGATGCTGTGCGAGGAACTTCATTTTCTTTTTCGAAAACTTTCACCAGTATCACCAAACCTGATGGATTTGCCCGACGAGGTAATTAATTATATTTCAATAAACACGCTGATTATCATAGTTTCCTTTTTCGGGTAATCAATATGTTTTATTCGATTAAAGTTTGCAAGTGTTTATTCCGCATCGAGACGCCATATTTTCGGCTTGGAACTTCGACATATATTTTTCTATCTCTTGATATTTGTGAAATATTCCCGTAAAAATATTCTTGGTATTCGTTGACTGAACAAAAACAAATCGAATGGTCACGATTATTAAGCTGTTAAATGTGTACTTTTTATTTTATTGAGCTGAATACGTGAGCGATAATACCTTGAATTCGAACAATTCGTCGAATCTCAAGCTTCCAGAATTTTTCAAATTAATCAAAAACTATGTTGTATTGTTTGACAAGATAGCGGCACAATTGCCTTAACCAATAACCAAACAGAATCCATTATCAATAATTGTAAATATCCTTATAGTTTACCTCCAAATCGCATCCAAATGCGACGTATATTTGACAGTCCAATATGGCTGACAGTGGGCGATTATTTGGTGTTATTACTTACCGGTGGCATACTAATGCAATGTCAGAATACTTATATATAACTAACTATAACTTGGAATATGAGTTTTGTCCCAGCAAATTTGTACTTCGTGTCTAGTGCTCTTGTAGACTTATATGTATCATGAATTTAATTTGGTTGAATGATTAATGGATAAATGTTATGTATGGGTAACTGTGTATTGAGAACATATTTTTAATCTTTACATATCCAGTTCAATTATGTTTTGCAGGCAAAAACCTTTCCAGTTGGCAGGAAAAGGAAAAGGTTCAGGAAGGTTTTTCAATCTGTAAATATCAGTGTTGACAATACGCCACTGCAAAGGAGAAATTGTCGTAGATAGTTTAATGTGCTGTTTGGTGTAGGCTTGTGTATTTTATTTATGTTATTCTTTCATATGTTTGTCATATTAAAGTGCAAATAAATAGTTCTCATTTTATCTAATTGTTCACGCACATCTGTTTTATCAGGAAGAAACATGATATCAGTATGTGGTTGTGGTTTGAATATGGAATTTATTATACAACATTAAGTTAAAAGCTAGAAAACAATGCACAATCTTAGGTTATAGAACTCCTTGGGCGGAGAAAATCTCGCTTAGGAGTAAATCTCGCACTTGTGTAGAATATATTTCTAGCATGACATGTACAGCAATTAGTCGGGGATGTCTAGTATAACAATATTTTACCAAAAGTACGTTATGAAGTTACCATAAAAAAATATACCCACCAGAAGCAAGCGTCATTACAACCATATAATAAGTGAATTAAAAATGCAGTTACAAGGAAAACATCCCTTGTAAAACAATATAATCACTCACTAATTGCCTAGTTGAGCATTAGCCTCTCAGATGTTATCCGGTCCAGCGTTAACCTCCAAATATTGCATTATCGAATATTTACCACGCAGTTACTGGCTGGTTAAGCGTTTACCTCTCAGAAAAGCATTATTTAGAATTATAAAATGAGGATTGCTAGTGACTGTTAAGTACTAAGTTGCTATCCTGTAAGCCGATACCACTCAGCCACCGGGTTACTACATAAAATCGCCATAAAGTCAGTCATACTTTATAACACATCAAATAAAACATCCCTGTAGATTGAACGATTGGACCCAGTCGCGAACGACCAAAAGAATATAAACGGCTCAGTTTCAAAATAAATATTGCATAAAAATGATTACAATAAAGCTTCAAAAAGTCTCTTGTGCTATGTAAAGCCAATGGGGAATAATATTTGATGGCAGGTTTTTAGTTCGTGGTCATGTAAAACAGCGAGTGAGTTGGCCTTTGTTCTTAAGCTCACTCCTCTCATCGCGATAAGAATTACACCGATGTGAATAAAAACAATGGCTTTATTTAGAACGGATAGGATCAGATGCTGGTTTATAAAAACTTATCAACCAAAACAAACCCTGCTAAATGGAACTCACGCGGAAATCATCCTCTCGCCCAAATACAACTTAATTGGACTTTTAATAAAAAAAACCAGTTCAAAATGTACGTTAGCGAGCGGGAATTCCCCACAACTGCCGTTTGTGCACGCGCGCTGCCAAGAAGCCGTCGTTCTAAGTTTCACATCCCCTTTCAGAGATAGGACCACCATTTCTAAGTCACGAGTAACCAGTCAGGTTGTCACACCTTGGAGTCGATACCACAGTCTGTGGGTCGGAACAACAACAACAACAACGACAAATGTGACCCTTTATATATAGCGGGTTTAAAACGGCATGTCGTTAATATTGTTTGTCAAGAACCCTGTTATATATATATATATATATATATATATATATATATATATATATATATATATATATATATATATATATATATATATATATATATATATATATATATATATATATATATATATATATATATATATATATATATATATATATATATATAAGAAGATCACGTGACCAAAACAAACAAACATAACTTGTAATATTATACTTAAAAAGATGATACTTACATGCAAGTTATTGTGATTTTTAAGAATACCACAAATATGACAAATAATACTAATTAGAAACAACATTCAAACTAAAAAAGCCTGAAAGGGTTATGGCGAGCAGGTTGGTACGAAACAGGCGGCCGTTACATATACATTTACTCCGGCGTCTGTCTGTACGTCTGTTTCGTCAGGTCGTCTGTCTGTACGTCGGTTTCGTCAAGGCCGTCTGTCTGTACGTCTGTTTCGTCAGGCTGTACGTCTGTAGTCAGTTTCGTCAGGCCGTCTGTCTGTACGTCTGTTTCGTCAGGCTGTACGTCTGTAGTCAGTTTCGTCAGGCCGTCCGTCTGTACGTCTGTTTCGTCAGGCTGTCTGTCAGTAGTCTGTTTCGTCAGGCTGTCTGTCTGTAGTCTGTTTCGTCAGGCCGTCTGTCTGTACGTCTATTTCGTCAGGCTGTCGGTTCTTTCGTTGTTTATAGATTTCATATAAAGCAAGTCAGCTGCCCCAAATAAGACTTCCGTTGATAATGAGTCTTTGTGTATTACGCGTGATCGTTAACTCCTGAATTATCATTGTAAATATCATGCACCATTTAAACCAAATGTAGTATAATAATTCAATCTTTTTGAAAAATCATGTCAAAAGTAGCAGAGATTCAGGGCCTCTTGTATGATGTAAGGTACTGGGTAAAAGACAATGAATTTAATTTAAGTTGTTCCGAGTAACGCTTGTGTTACGAGTATAACGAGTTAGATGATCTGGAATAAGGTGCACAGTTGATTGAGACCCGATGAAAACGGAATAATTCCCGGGGGCGAAATATGATTTTCGGACTGAAGCTATTTCATGATGTTGTTGATCTCAACAGGTCCCTAAGTATTACCATCCACGAGGCAAAGTATTATCATTTTCACAGATTGGCAGACCTTTGGTGATAAATGTGGTAGGTGAACACGATTGTATGGCATTTTTATTATATTTCAATATCTGCTAAAGTGACCGTTTTGTAGGGATTTAGTCGTTATAAATGAATCGGCGAAGGCGCGTCTTCAACACACCCTTCGAATGTTGTTAATATAAACATATGCTTATGAGTTGGTCTAGAAACTGTGCATCCACAATTCCAATGGTATTTTCTCAACATCTCCGGTAGTTTTTAGCTTCGAATATTCAGTAGCGTCCACCAACGTGCTATATTGAGATTATAGTTTATGTCCCGTCCAAAATAAGACAATCAGACTTCATCAACACCATCAGAATAACCGGAGTCATCGATTGGACTCGACTTCACACATCTTACAAGTACACGATTATTTTTACCTCCAAGAAGGGAAAAGTATAGCATGAGGTTTGACGTCACAAATCCTACCTGGACACGTGGTGATGAACAAATCCAATCACCCTCACCTGCTCACATATAGGTACGAAAAATTGTCCCGAAAATCATTAAAGCATAGAAATACAACCTAAATCGAATAAAGGATGTTTATTGTTTGATAAAACCAAGAAGATTGACACACATATTTCTTTGTATTTACACCCACACTCGTATTAACCAATAAGAAAGACTATGTATCAGCCATCTCTATATCTTCAGCGTCATCAACTTCCTGTTTTTTCGCCGCTTTTCTTTGCTTCTTCGATTTTTTGGCCTTTGCTTTCTTGGAGCCTGACGGCTCGGCCATCTCGATTTCGCGCACTGTGCTCGTGGAAACTTCGGCTATTTCATCCGCTGAAAAACACGCAAGAGGTTAATTGAGTGTAGGGTTTAACGACACACTTACACTAATGTGTTACATAGTGCCTGCAAAGATGGAAAAGTAATGAATGAGTAAAATCGATAATAGTTAAACCGATTCATTAAAACTACCTCATCTGAATGATCTGCAATCCACATCACAACATAACACGTGACAAACCCAGGAAAAGAGACCTTATCTGTACAAGATGAAATGATATATTGTGGTGTTTTTTTTAGGTGAAATCGCGACGAATGGGATGATTGTAATTCGTTCACTGCGCCCAGTAAGTGCCACTGCTAAATTGGCACAGGCGGAGCAAATCGGCGACCCTCAAAGAGTAAGGAACTTGTTAACCCCGGCAGATGAGACGAGAGTGTATCGTGATAGCACCGGACCAACGGCTGTATATTTAAGCAGGTTATGATAGATACCTTTATCCGCGCATTACCGGAAGACGGTTTTTTGGGTCATCAGTTGAAAGCGATAAAATATCCTTGTAGCGGCTGCATTGTAAAATCACATTACAATATGACGTATGTTGGGATTGCATTGGGCTCGCTCAGCTACAAAGGACTCCCAGATAAGGCAGCACTGTAAGAGTTGGTTTGGAATTAGTATACATTGCATATCAAGCTGTTCCCGTCTGTTTTTTAGTAGAATGAAAAACTGCTTTAGGGATACGACAAACTTATTCAATTAATCACAGTGATAACGTCCAGGTCGGAACAGCAACCCCCCCCCCCCCCCCCCCCCCCCCCCGGGACCTCTAAGAGAGTCCTACCGAGGTGTATAATACACACCCACCATTTAAGTCCCAAGTTGCCATGGTTACCACCACTTTTTTTAAAACAAAAGCTTATATGCATATCCACTAATTTTAGCAAGCTGTCTCATCCATTTACAAAGTAACCACCCCTTGTTTTAGCTTTATCACTTGAAGAGATAAGGGATGCTGCAGCGAAGGTTAATGATTCACTGATAAACCACAAAAGGTCACTGATGTCAAGTAACTAACGTGGTTGCATTGATGTTAACTCATTCATGGCACCATAGAACAAGTAGCTCGTCTCCTTTATCATTACCTACCTTCCATTTTGCTTTTCTCCACTTGGCTTCTTTTGATCTGCCGTAGCAGTTTCGTTTTCTTCTTACCGGACAGAGTGATGTTAGCTCTCTGGCTAGACCTGTGGGTACGAGTGAAATCAAATATTGACGATTATTCGACGTTTTCAATGATGAGGTCATATTTAATGGGTGACTGATGAAGATGATTGTGGTGCTTAGACAATGTCCTTTTGACACCTGTGTAGATGTAACACAAGTTGACCTTCAGTAAAACATGTCACCTCACCAGATGTGAGGTGAGGTAAGTATATGGCTTAACAGCACACCAACACTAATGAGTTTTATGGACGGTTAACAGATGAGATTGACCTAATTAAGTAGCCGCTTTCTAGGATAAATGGAAAAAGAGGGATGATGATGAAAAAGGTAAAAATGCAAACATTTTCCAAGGGGATGTCACCACCCACGGCCAACAGGTTGCCCCCTATAAGTCTCCTCTTAAGACATGCAGGAGGATACAGTGCGTCCATTCTTTCCCCGGACCTACAGGAGGATACAGCGCGTCCATTCTTCCCCCGGACCTAAAGGAGGATACAGTGCGCCCATTCTTTCCCCGGACCTACAGGAGGATACAGCGCATCCATTCTTCCCCTGGACCTACAGGAGGATACAGTGCGTCCATTCTTTCCCCGGACCCACAGGAGGATACAGCGCGTCCATCCCCGCCCCCACCCGACCCACAGGAGGATACAGTGCGTCGATTCTCCCCCCGGACCTACAGAAGGACACAGTGCGTCGATTCTCCCCCCGGACCTACTGGAGGATACAGTGCGTCGATTCTCCCCCCGGACCTACAGGAGAATACAGCGCGTCCATTCTTCCCCCGGACCTAAAGGAGGATACAGTGCGCCCATTCTTTCCCCGGACCTACAGGAGGATACAGCGCATCCATTCTTCCCCTGGACCTACAGGAGGATACAGTGCGTCGATTCTTCCCCGGACCCACAGGAGGATACAGCGCGTCCACCCGACCCCCAGGAGGATACCTACTCCCCCCGGACCTACAGGAGGATACAGTGCGTCGATTCTCCCCCCGGACCTACAGGAGGATACAGTGCGTCGATTCTCCCCCCCCAGGAGGATACCCCCCCCCCCCCCCCCCCCACGGCACCTACAGGAGGATACAGTGCGTCCATTCTTCCAGCGGACCCTCAGGGGGGTCACCAGGGTTAACGATGGTATTAAATAAACATGACAGGAGACCTCACATTTCATATGCCTAGTAGTATTGCAGCCTCAAAGTCTTAAAGCAAATGCAGTAATCTGATTTTAAACCATCTACAATCACCGAGAACTCTTCTTAGAGGATGTGATCAATTTGAAAACGATAGATCAGTGACTGATATGTTTGGCTCTGTCATCAATGTTGCGTAGGAGGTTCAACTATACATCGCTGTACCTAAAAAATTACAAATATGCTCAACATTCAAGTTAGGCATCTGGAAAAGTAGGTCACTGCCCCTGCGCAAAAAGTAGGTCACTGCCCCTGTGCTAAAAAGTAGATTTGTTTTGTACGGTGGGGGGTGGGGGTGTGACATATAGAAAGCTCATCAATATGAAAACAAATCAAATACGATATTAATGTTGATAAATACATCTAACGTCATACTCCATGTGCCCTATGTGTGCGGGAAGGGGGGGGGGGGGGTTGTAGGGGGGGAGGGGGATGGTATTATGATGGATTGCTCCCAACTCACACAAAAAGTAATAGTTTGTATAAAATCGACCAACTGTCACATCACCATGACCATAAACATTAATTAACATATGAAGATCTACAGCATATTCATCATGGTAGGATGATAATGGTCTTCCCCAAGTGCCCCATAAGGAAGTATTCTAAGATCCCAATTAACATCTCAAGCAGCATTGAGACAAGTGAATAATGGTGTTAGTAGGGCGCTCAGCAGCTAGATTCTTACCTCCGCTTGCTCAGCTGATGTACGGTCACTAACTCAGGGTCCATTATCTCGCCATGAACAACCCCATGAACCCTCTTCTTCTCAGCGCGCCTCTGTCGCTGTAATCTGTAGGGTTTTGTGTGGACTTTCTGGAATAGATTTAATAATGATATGTAATAAAATATTGGGGTTTAGTATTGCTATCAATAATGCAGTGCTATTAGTGTGGTGATGGGCGGGGATGTTTGTGATGATTCAAGTGCTGTGGAGCGCGAGCGTACACTTAGCAAGTCAATAACTATTGCTATGACTGGGCAGCACACCACCACACCTGGCACTGAAATCCAATTCAAAACCAACAAACTACAGGGTTGACCAGCAATAGATGGAAGAATTGTAACATTTAAACAAACAATGTATGAGATATGTGAGCCAAACCAAGATTCACAAATCAATCAAAACAATTATGATTCCTGCATACTAAGAAGTAAATGGCTTGGGAGTTATTAGCCCCACCAGATGTCTGACTAAACGTCCTTTGATCCAAACGCAATGCACATCCACAATTCAAATCAGATACCTTGAACGTATAAAACCTGGTTTCATCGAATGTTTTGATGGTAATTTTGCACCTATAATCACGAGTGGGTGTATTCAGCTGACATGGACTGCCATTACTATTGCAGCCGTGGAGGCATCGTTGATGAGCATGCAGACATGTTTATCTTTACAACAAGGCTGTAGTTGCGTACATGCTCAGTCGGACTATTTTAAACAGATGACAGTTCAAAAAGCATGGTGTGCATCGAACTCAGCATGTGGGGGCACAGCCTTGCCGCACATATGCCTTTGTTAATATTGTGATGGAGTCAAGACTAAACATGTCTGCTGCGATCCACAATATCAAAAGTGCAAATACATCAAAATTTTCACATCGAAAGCTTTGACGCCACTTTTTTTTAATGAATTAACTAACAGTAAGCAAAACATGGTTGATACCTTTCTTAATAAATAAATAAGTCTTATTCTACGATACGGACGCAAAAAAAATTAATCTGCCTGCCCCAAGGGCTAATCTAGTTGGAATCCAAACTGAAATAAATGCACTGCGACACAGTTCTTGCATATGGCATCTGGAAATGCTGAGTTGAACCTACTAGATAGCGAACTGAGAGCAAACAAATACCATGTGACCTTACATTTACCGAAATGGGGGTCATCGCATCTGGTAAGCTTTTGTTTTGGTGCGTTTCAATATATTTGTTCAAAGGCTCTTGATATATGTTGTTTTCTGGATACTAAATCCAGCATGCCATTCAAAAAACATTACCCATTCACGCATAAATTGACGATGCAGGATGGTATATAAGTATACCACTGTCCGACCGGGGCTAGCTCTTTGTGTTTGAACGTTTGATGATGATGGGCAATAATGCAATATAAAACAGGATTTACCAACATTAATTCACGTTATCAATGCAAACACTTACATTCCGCTAGACATTATTGATTATCAAGACAAAGCTGGTTGTACAGTAGCCATAATAATTAGGCCTCGAACTCAGGTTCTAGGTAGCCCAACAGACCAACAGTCAATCGGGTACTCCCTTGTGGTCTAACAGGAAAACCCACTTTTGTCGCTAGATTGACAAACATGCTTAACTAAGCATCACTTATCACGTTAAAAATACGAACTGAGAAGAATTTAAAGCCATCAACAATGAGAGTATTGACTGAATTTAATTAATTTTTTTTTTTAAAACCAATCTCCGGGCGAACATGTGATATTCGATCAATTTCTAACTTTTCGGCGAAATTCTACTCAGAATTCTTGTAGTTGCCAACAACTGGTCTCTTGCATGACGTTGTAAACGACCGCACGGAATTTGTTTTTATCATACCATTATTGTCATCATCTGCCTGATAATACATTTCACAGGTGAGTCAATTTATACTACATTATACCATATAACTTTCTGACCTAGTTGCCTTTTCCTCTCCTTTATTCAGCATCATAACAAGTTTGTTTCCAACCGACTTACGTTGCGCAATCTTACCGCCATATTGGAAATTAGTTGGAAAAGTTATTCGCCTCCCACATTTTAGGAGATTATGCATATTTACAAGTTATTGCGCTTGGTGAGACTCATTCACCATACATAATAACGATTACATATTAAATTGGACTTGTTACATCAAGTGGACATCGTGAAATTAAGGTCTTATCTTCGAATTTTCTACATCGGCAAGGCCATCCTCGAGAACCAAGAGAGCTAGTTCTAGGGCCTACAACCTAAGTTCAAGGCCTGATCATTATCAGATTATGTCTAGTTGTACAGGTAAGTTTGGTGATCTGTACATAGTCTCTAGAGATCTTGAAATCATACCCATAATCACCCCCATATCAACCCCCATATCATACTAGTTTGCATACTTGGAATTGACAGATTAATCATTATACTGAATATTTTGCCTCATTGACTGACAATAAATCAGGATTTTCCCTGGCCCCGGTCGAACTGTAATATAAAATTTATGATGATATAAATCTACTCGGACGTCTTGTAGGTGAGGGCTAGATTTTCCTTAGCCGCACATGACGGTAATATTACTAATAATTAGCTCTTTTAAACTAAGTACAGGTAGTGCTGCATGCACTCCCTCTTAGTTCTGGCGTCCAACGGTATCTAGCCTGCGTAATTCAACGGAATGATCCCGAGTTCCCGTGTTTAATCTAGTTTTATCTAATAAAATCAACTCACCAAACATTTATTGGAACAGAGGTAGAATTTCAGCAACAGAAGTATCATGTGTATCATTAGTTTTTGGCCTAAAATCACACCAAGCGGTAATATCTTGGCAACATGGCGGCGGAAACTGACCAGCGGAAGCTTTCACCAATTGGAACATAGGCGAGACAGCTCATAAGACGCGGGTTCGCAGGGACTATTTGTGGCACGAAGCTAAAATGACCTTGTCTAACATGTAGAAAAGGTCACTAACATTCACTGTCGCACAAATATCACACCGAATCACGAAGAAAGCAACAAAAACTTGGGGGAAAGGCGACAGGAACTATCAGCTATAGTTTTTGCCTATGTTCTCACCGCCTTATTTACTAGCTCCAGTTGAACGGTAATATGAATACTCGGACGTCTTGTAGGGCTACGTATTTACCTGTTTACATCAGAAGTTTCTGGGGCTGTCTGGGATATCGTCCTCCACGCTAGCTCTGGTCGTAACGGCAATATGAATATACTCAGACGTCTTGTAGGGCTACCTCCACGCTTGTATTTTGGAAGAAAATATCACCGGTAAACTTTGAAAGTTCTCGAAAATATACTTTTCCCCCGGGGGCACTTAAGTGTATAGAGGTAGTATATATGTGCCGCGCAACGGGGTATGCTTTTTCGGCCTCTTGACTTGTACGACGGGTTTTTTTACCTCATACTTGTACGACGGGGTATGTTTTTCAGCTTCAATCTGTACGACGGGTTATACATTTGCATAATACCTTGTACGACGGGGTATGCTTTTGGCCATTTTCACCTTGTACGACGGGTACGGGTTTTCGAGGTCCCGCGGCACATCCCTATCCAGAATAAGGCCAAGTGCCCCCCCCGGGACTTTTGCATAGACAATAGCATGAATAGGAATATGAATCATCATGAACCGAACTAAATAATAACTTTAAGACAATGATCGCCTGAAACTCGTCAGAAAATGCATATTTCGTGGAAAAGTGTTGAGTTCTGTATGCATCGACCACAAAATTTCGGTTTTACTGTTGGACCGACAAGGTGATAAATAGAGCCTGATGTTGGTCTAGTATTGGGCTACTAATAATACTAATATTAATAATATAGACCCTAATTTAAATATAGACGTCGTGCACGGCTAGATTTCCCTAGACCTACAAGACGTCTGAGTAGACAAATTCATGTTACCGGACCGGAGCTAGATTTTCCCAAATAAATACAGGTTATCAATGTAAACACTTACATTCCGCTTGACATTGCTCATCTGCCGATGGATACCCATGATGAAAGGATTATTTGATGTGATTCCACCGCAAAACCTTCGGTGGAGGAGTAAATCGTGTTCTGGAACTGATTTAAATTCCACAGCCGAGCCTCGTCCACCAACCAAAATAACAACGACCACGTGAGATCCAACTGCCGTTATTTGTACGACTGAGATTACGACAGTATTAACAAATCATAAATATATAACAAAATATTTATCAGTGCTTAAGTTTCAAATAAACAAAAATTAATGAAGTAAAATAAACAGCTATTATAAAATATTATTCTCCATATTGTCAGAAACTGTATCGCAAAAATATATAGAAGCCCAAGTCGATCTGAATTATCCTTTGCCGATGCATTTGTTAATGAGAAGTGGATATTATCCGGCAAGCTTTTCATAATGATCTAATTCAACTGAAAAAGCACCCGTCCTTGGGGGAATTTTTTCTCGTCGTATAGATTATCAGTATATGTATCAAATACATGCGAACTGAAGGGAGTAGCTGAGTGTCACGGGATTATGGCATTACCTGTTATTTCCATTTTTACGGTCACATCTCAAACACCAGTGGGAGTCAGTAAAATCTCGTGTACTACAACCTCCAGATCTAGATAGACTAGAAGCTCTCCAAGGACTATCCAAAGGAAGAGGTACAACAGGAAGCTTTGCATTATCTTATCGAGGACAATTGAGTCTAAAAAAAATCATAATTTCTTGTATCACAATTGTCCTTACATATAACGGAAGTTGAAAATCGTATAGTCATATATATCAATAATTGCTTCTAGGTGATTTGATGTACCACTAAAATGGCTTTACGGCGTATCATTCTAACGCGAGACCCGTGGCTACTTTGACCGCAACTGTTCAATACTGCAACATCCAGTCTACCATACACCCAAACCAGATAACGACAACAGTGAATTGTTTGCCCATGTCAAAAGCTGTGACGGCTGTCCAGATGTGACTTGCGCGCGTCAACACTACAACAGGGAGAGAATGGATCTATCGTGGTTCCAGTTGTGTTCTGTTGGGTTACTTATAGCCCTGCCGATAGTATGGAAGTCAAGTCATGTTTTCAGATTCTACGTCAAAGTCGTGTCGTATTTCAGTTTCATGATGATTTGTGGATTTATCATTGTACCCTACGCGATTTGGCGACCCATGCACTACAAAAATATCATGTAAGCTGGATCATTATTCGTTCATCTGTCTTTTCGTTTTGTACATCATAAATTGTGATGAACTTTCTAAATAAATTAATCTGTTAATGTGATCTTGTAAAGCCTTCAAGTTACTGCATGGGCGTGGGTTCTCGGGTTTGAGGGATTGGACGTGGTTTGCTGGGTATATAGCCTGTATGGATTGAGGATGGGAAGTGTTAGGGAAAGCTCTGTCATCTCTGTATAAGTACCATTTCACCCCCATTTGTCAAAGGTGGCAAACCTGCGCCACTTTCTAACAATTATACATTACTCGCGGGACTTGCTAGACGTGGAGTGGTTGGCAGTTAGGGATAGGGGGTGTTGTGGTGCATAAGAAATTTTGGATAAGATTGTTGTAAGTTCTCAAGAACTTAATGAATGTCCATTGCCTAATTACAAAAGTGGGAATGAACTTGGGTAGGTATTGTTAGCTGTGTTTACTGTTCATGAATTATTGGGTGATTTTTTCCCAGTTATGCAGTGGTGCTATACACAGTGAAAATCATAGGATAGTGGGAATAATTGGTCTCTTTATATTTAGATAGCTCGTGTTAAGTTACTGTGCTTGTTTTCAGGTTTGTAAGAGACTTTTGGAATTTCTCACTTAGGATGTTCCAATGGAAGACGGAAATCCGTGATCGAGAACACATTGAATACACAAAACCAGCCGTTATTGTCAGCAACCATCAGAGTGCTATGGATATGATTGGTAAGCGGGAGTTCCAAGTACAGTCCTCGGTGCGAGAGGAAATAAATTCATGATGTCTTTTGATTTTGCTGCAAACTGACAGCCGAACTTTGAGGTTTGTAAATGAGGATATGGTATTTTTGATTGTTTGAAAGGTCCACTAAGCTGTTGTGGGGTTGATTACACATAGCAAACTCAAGACTGTGCAATGTTATCATGTAGACTTGTAAGTACGTGAAGCACTCCTTTCATTTGGGTGTACTTAGCTGTGGAAACCCCTTATAGGTTGATTGTGAACATAAACAACTGAGAGTGTGTTAGCACGATACACTGGACTTAATCATACAATACCAATGAATATATTTTCATGAGAGATGACGATAGTAGCTTTGATAGATTGAGAAGCATGCATGCATCATATCTGATGTGGTAGGTTATTGGGCTATGCTTAGGGTTATTTTATTCCTGTATTGTTCATGAAAAAGTGCTAGTTATTCATATATTAGGTAAACCATTGTAGGCACGATCTAGTGTCTGTGTTATTTAAACTTAAAAGTTGCCTACAATAACTTTTTGTCATCATAAGGTCTGTCAGTAGATCTTAGATACATTTTCAGTGTGAGAATGACTCTTGTGGTGTATAGGATTGATGGCTGTGATGCCAGACAGAACTACTGTTCTTGCGAAGAAGGAACTACGTTACGCTGGTATGTGGGGTGTGGCCGCCTGGCTCTGTGGACTTGTCTTCGTTGACCGGTCAAACCCAGAGAAAGCAAAAACTACAATGGCTGCTGCTGTCAATCATCTTAAAGATAATAATGTAGGTGATCTAATGTACTTTTTAGTTATTTATTTAAGCGTCAGCTGGTTAATTTATTGAAGAGGAATCAGTCAGCTTACCAATTAACCGGTTTCCTGCCAGTCTGGTCTCGAACTTGCACTAGTTTCTTAACACTCCTACTTTTATGGTTGTCTAAAATATTTTATTTTACCTATATGCTAAATAGTTTGTTTGCAATCATTACTAACACTGCTGTCTATGAAAATATGTTGATAAACCAAAGTTGGGCAATCCAATGTAAGAAAACAGCTCCTCACTTGAGTAAGACTTACTGCCCTTTGACTACAGTATTGATTAGATTGACTTAAGTAAATATCTTCATTTTATGGTAACTGGATTTATGAATAATCTCATGTCGCTTGACGTTCGGGGGCATGAAAGTCATGCCTCTTCTTGTAGCAGGTTGTTGTTCTTGCTAATGGATGTAGGATTTGCTTCTGTAATTAGATGAAGTGCTGGGTTTTTGTGGAAGGCACACGGAAGCTGGATGGTCAAATGCATGCATTTAAGAAAGGTGCTTTTCACATTGCTGTTCAGGGCCAGGTATGTGTTGTCGTTTTTATCTCTTTTTTTCTCTTGTCTCTCACTCCCTCTATCCCCATTTTTGTCTTTAACCCACTTTAAAACCCCAACAAGGTTTAATTTCTTTACTACTCAGACCTTGTTGGCATTTGATATTTAATGAATCCCTTTAGGATCCATTTATTTACATTTTCTCCAATTAGAACCCAGCCACATACCATGCTCCGGAAGTTGTCAATGTCTTTAAATTATCTATTGGTTTTCACAGCTCACAATGAAATACGGGCATGAATGATCTCATCTTCTCTGGATGAATAAAACCATACATCATTCATATGATTGATCCCATCCATTTGTTGTCCTGACTCTAACAAGTCAACACATCAATGCTTGTTAACCCAGCCTTCTCAGGGTATAAAATACCTGCACTCTACCTGTGATTACATTGATTGCAGTTTCAGCAGCCTTCTGTGTTTTTTGTTACAGATGCCCATTATTCCTGTGGTTATGTCGTCTTATTTACCATTCCTCGACAGCAAGAAAAAAATATTTGAACCAGGTGAGAAATTATCTTGCACTTTTGGTATGTGTAGCCCAGCAGAGCAATGTCTGAAACTGTCATGTATTTAAGGTTTTTATACACCTACACCACAGTATATTTTCTGGGCCTCTTCATTATGTTTCTGTCGGGTTTGATTGAGAGGAAATTTTTTTGATAAGATAAGAGGTGCAATCCACAGTTGTGATAAGCAGTACTCGCGGCTTTCATCAGCTCATCTGTGATAAGCAATCCTTGGCCCATGGCATGTTTAGAACACGTGATATTTGCAGTGCATGTCTACTATTGCTCATGAGCTTACGGCCAACTGTACTTCATGTCTTTGTTCTTTCAAGTGGATATTGTATCAAGTATTAACTGATGTACTTGATCTCTGGTCTCTGGTTATTGTATCACTAGAGTTATATCAAGTATCAAAAATCCCTAGCTGGTTTTTATCACAATTAATGTCATTAAGCCTCAACGACCAAAAACCGCATGCAATGTAAACTTATTCATGATTAAGACTAAGAACAAGGTCTTATAGATACATTGTTTTCCTTCAGGTCAAATACCATCTGTATGGCATTTCTATGTCATATTTTTGATAAATTTCTTTGGTTACTTCAGGGCAGTCCTGTGAGGTTCAAATTGGTTCATCCAGTGTCAAATATCAGAACATTGGTTGTATTGGTGAAAGCGAGGTGTCACTTTTGGTTGCTGTGAACAAAATCTCTGTAATGATAGATATCGAGGGACTATCTCAAAATAATATTTTCAAAATTCTTTTCCGTTGTCAGGGGTTTACAACATGCAGTGAACTAAGGGTTGTCAAGTGGATGGCGCTTTATAGATAATGTGTCAACTCATAATTTAAAATCACATCCAGCATCTTCCCTTATGGCTCCTCTGTTAACTTTCTTCACAGACTGATGCTTCTTAGTGCCCAATACCACCAAGTTCCAAATACAAAGTCATGGACAATTGTCTTATAAATACATTGCTTCTGTTTTCCTTCAGGTAAAGTGATAATAACCTGTCTACCTCAAGTGCAAACTGAAGGTCTCACCATCTCAGACATAGACAGCTTGATCGAGAAAGTACGCAACCCAATGGTAGAGGTTTTCCAAAAGACATCGAAAGAAGTTGCCGTAGAAATGCAAGGGGCCAATAATGGTCCCTCGAGTTGAATAGATTGATCCTCTTCGTGTTTTTACGATAGCGGTGCCAAATAGTACTGGGTTAGTTTTCAGATTGTTTTCATCATTTGTTTGTGATGATATTTGTGTATGGTATATCAATCTGTGGTGTTGAGGTTAGGGTCATTTGTTTCCATCGAGTCATTCCATTTTGTTTCTTCACCGTCTATTTTTTTTTCGCATGTAAGATTATATATTTTGTTGATGTAAAATGTTGTATTTAAAATCTCATGATATGTACAGTACTGGAAGATGTAACGCTCTCCTAGAGGCTTGTTTTGTGGTCTATCTACAGTTAGTTTTTTTATCCATAATGTCTGGAATGATTGATATTCATTTTAAGAACCATTGCACATCTACTGCAAAACATGTTCATAGGTATTATGTTGTCATTTTGATTATGTTACCAAAAATACAAAATTAAAAAAGAAAACTTTGAGAAAAGTTGTGATTCAGGGCCCCACTGATTCAATTATGGACAATGAAATGGTTTTGTAATTGTCTTGTACTGAATGTTGTGATTAAGAGGTGAGATCAGCTTACCATTCTCTCTGCCCTGGAATGCTGCTCCCTTCTTGTGCTCAGCGAAGTCATGAATACTCGCCTCATTGTTACCTGATGTATCTTGTCAAACTAGTCCATCCTCTGAATCCACTTGCCATAGTGAAGTTGACAGTGTGTTGTAGAATTAATCAATTAACAAAATGATTGACATCTTCAAGGGGTTTGATAATTGATTTAAGATTCGCATGTCTGTCCGATGGAGATGATGTTTAGTCCAGCCCGGTAGTTTGTCATTTGCAATGTCAATCCCCTCCCCCAACAGCTATTTGTATATAAGCTTAAATAGATAGTCTATGTGAAAAAAATCAGATACAAATCTTGCTGTTTTTTTATTTTCAAGCACACAAAATCATATCATGCCAGCTCTCATGATGAACTTAGAGAATTGCATTTGTAGGGATTTCAAGTTCATAAAAGGTAGATGTAATAATTGGTGCTTTTCATGAAAATTAAGTGGAAATCAATTTAATACATAGTTTATCTTGCTGCCCCAGTGATCGCCATGGCTTCAATAATTTTACAATGGCTCAAGTGATGTGTAATGTTGTGCATCTTCATTAAATGATTTTGACATTATTTTGTAAATTGTCTTCAATTACGTGTGATGGGGATAACAGACCTAAATTATTTATGATTATTGAATACTTTCTTGTCTTGTTTTAAAGTACGTGGGTCATTAAAAGGGTACAAAGTTATGTTATCAAGTCATATTTTGTAAGTTTGATATACATTTTTAGTCAATGTATTAGAGTCATTAGCTATATCAGTGTATAGCAATTCTTACTTATTATGAATAGGAATGATGGTTATTTGAATCGTTGTAAATATTGATACTTTATAATTTTATTTGTGTAATAAATTGTTTATAAGTACTGATTCTTCCTTGTGATGTTGTGTTTAGCAGGGCTTTTCAAATGACAAAATCTCTCAGCTGAATGTTAGTCAGATCTGCATGACCTTTTGCCCTTGAACTATATGGGTAAACTAATAATATATGGGGGTAGTGTTATTGAGTGCTATTGGGGGTGTGGGGATCCATATCAGCCAAAAGCGGTAGGTAATATTTGAAAGGCCCCTTTGCTAGTGGGGGGGGGGGGGGGGGGGGGGCACTAAAGTGTATGGAGGTGGTATACATGTGCCGGCCAACGGGGTATGTTTTTTCGGTGTGTACGACGGGCCTCGTACTTGTACGACGGGGTATGTTTTTCATCTGCAATCTGTACGACGGGTTTTTTGGGGCTTCGTTTTGTACGACGGGGTATGTTTTTCTCTCCCCATCTGTACAACGGGTTTAATATATATTCTGCAGTTTGTCGAGATTTTCTTCTGGGATTTCCCACCGATCGTTGACAATGCAATGAATGTGACACGCCGAGAATCACACGCTCGACAGCGCAAGCGCGCGAAGTTGTTACTGCATGTAATCAGAAATCAGCTGATCAGATTTGAGAATTTTCTGACACTTCTATCCTGCCCACAACAGACGAACGGTTATACATTTTCATAATACCTTGTACGACGGGTGACGCTTTTTTTGCCATTTACACATTGTACGATTGTACGACGGGGTACATTTTCACCTTGTACGACGGGTTTTCGAGGTCCCGCGGCACACCCCTACAGGATAAGGCCAAGTGCCCCCAAACCCCCCCACCCCCCCATAATGACCTTGTACGACAAGGGGTATATGCTTTTGGCCATTTTCACCTTGTACGACGGGTACTCGGGTATTTCGATGGCAACAAATCACCGCGGCACACCCCTATGTCCAGGATACGCTATTGTTAGCCAAAAAGTATGTAAGTTGGGAACCACAACTGCTGCTTCGATTAAATGGGGAGCGAGTCGGGTGTACTTGTCCATAATTTTGTTCACCCTCTCAGACTACGGTTCATTGATTTGGTTATCATGTCGACGTACGGTCAATGACGGAAACTCAGTGACGTTGAGACGAGCTAAAATCGGGGCTACATCGTCCGCAAATGTTTCGGCCTTCACTACAATGTCACAATCTAAGGAGCAGGGGAAACTTTAGCCGCGCACGACGGTAATATAAATATATACCGTCGTGCCTGAAAGTATGTGGGTCGTGTGGCAATTTTTTTTATTTCGCGTGCCCGGGGCTTCCCACCAAGTTGTGTACTTACGTAAATATATATGTCGACAAATGAGATGAATATCCGCTGAACCTAACTATTTTGGTTATCCACTGTCTCGTGATTATTTAGCAATTGTCAAATGAACTTTTAGAATCACAACTTTCGTTCACGGCAGCCCCAGTTTTGGAGATATGACGTCACATTACATTTCATTTTCACTCGCCATGTGGCAGCAGGTCCCGGGGGAGGGGGCACTTAAGTATATAGAGGTAGTATGCATGTGTCGGGGTAGGTTTTTTTCGGCCTCCCGGCGGGTTTTGTTGACCTCATAATTGTAGGATGGGTATGCTCTTGCCATTTTTACCTTGTATGACGGGTACAGGTTTTTGAGATCCCGGGGCACACCCCTACGCAGGACATGGCAAAGTGCCCCCTACAGACTGCGGGAATCAATAAGTGTTATCTTTTTTTAAATGTCAATGTGATATCGTTGAATACATATCGCCCTTCAAAGTAGATATTTCCAAAAGATAATCATTGACAAAATGACACATATACTTAAATAATAAAATTCAGAAAGAAAAAGTTCGCTTGCAAGAACCTTGTCTGCGCATGCGCGCAGAAACCGATCTTGTCGTTCAAAATAAACATGAACTTTTCAGAATTTGTGTGGCCGGATTAAATCGCCTTTGACGAAATCTCACACGTAAACTAACTCAACTTGTTAAAAAACATTCAATTATGTGAAAAATTATTCTTCATATGTACATGTCTGTAATAATCGTGTATAATTGGAACTCATGTATTGTCGCGCCGCATTTGGTTACGATCATCGCATGACGTCAATAAGACGTCGTGCACGGCTAGGGAAACATTAGTTGATAATTTTGTTCCAATGGTAATTTTGCTTTTCCGGTGATTGATCCTCTAGGTTATTAACATATTTTACGAATTCTTCCCATGTGGCTCCCTTGTGATATTCCTGTTCCATATTGCCCCCATCTGGCGGCTTACGAAACATATCGATCATAGCTGGTCCATGGTCGGTCCATGTCGCCTCGCGTTTGGGATGAGTAAATTCCCATTGTAGCAAACGGATGTCGTACAGCGAGTATCTTATAGTAGTCCCTCAGCTTCCGTGCTTGTTCATCCTCAGGAAACTGGTCAAGCCAAAGGAGACCCACATTCTCTCCTTTTTCGAGGTAATGATTGTTTGTTCCGCTTAATCCCGTATAATGCCATCTATTGGATGCTATCCGTTATTATCACAATGGTAGTGAAAAGCATGTCATAACGTAACGAGAAGCGCCCCTACGTAATCAGAAAGGCTAAGATTTGTTTGAATAAGGGATATCTTATCTCACCGAAACAAGCTTGCGGCGAATGATCTAAGGCTGTTTCCATTGTCGCGTAGACATTTGGTCGTTATAGGACTACAAAGTGTGACGTCACATCGCTGATAACAGACGTCACAGGCTGCTTAACACCATTGCTCTGAAGCATTCTAGTCATGTCTGGGAGGAATATCTCAGGGACCATGAATAAGATTAATCTAAAATTCACATGGTTATTTAGGGAATGACTGGGGCTACACGATATGGATGATTCATAAGTTAGACAAAATACAAGGCGTCAAATGTCCTTATCCTGCATAGCATTGCTACGGAGACGCCCTGTTGTTGGAGCAAGTCTGGTTATTTTCGCACCAGGGCTACAAATTGATGTCGTCATATTCCCTTCCCACCTCACGTCGCCCCCGCAAAAGGGTGAGAAAACTGCCAGACTGTCTCTAATGACAGGTGCTCCTTTTTGCGTTGTTTAACAAGATAGTCTTTTGACGCCTTGCGATTGTTTCTAGCTGCTGAATCATCAATATGGTTTAGCGGCCACAAGAGCCATCTTATCTCCTTTAGGTAAATTGACTCGGCTGTATATGTTTTTAAACATTTCAAATACCTGCCTGCGGTAAAGTTAGGGCCAAATAGGAACTATTGCTTCATTTAATTGAATGCTACTAAATAGGAGTACATCCCCTCTACTTTTATTTGTCAGCAGTGGGGCATAGTAGGGGAAACGTTTGCATACCATTGATGATAACCCTTTATGTCACAGGTGTACGTATGACTAGACGTGGCTGCCTATATGTCACAGGTGTACGTATGACTAGACGTGGCTGCCTATATGTCACAGGTGTACGTATGACTAGACGTGGCTGCCTATATGTCACAGGTGTACGTATGATTAGACGTGGCTGCCTATATGTCACAGGTGTACGTATGACTAGACGTGGCTGCCTATATGTCACAGGTGTACGTGAGACTAGACGTGGCTGCCTTTGCTGCACCAAACCGAACCCTGGTAGATTGAAACGCCAAGCATATCCGTCACCAAGAGGAACATTGTAGCTGAACAATGGACACCCAAGGTAAGCTGGTATGAGTTTCGCTGTAAACGGTTAATGGAATGCCTACAACGACTATTCTTACGTCAATGAGCGTTTCTTATGAAATAGGCATAAAACAAAGAATGAATGATTTTTGTGTCAAAATGTAATGGAAAATTTTATTGATTTGATGTTTTAATTGCAGAGATGTTCAATAGCATGCGGAAAGCCTGCTGACTTCGAGGATGTACCTTTGCGATTAAATATGTGGTTTGTAACGTTCATCATCTTGCCGACAATACTCCTGGGTATGTTATATGTAAGGTGCTGGTCCAACGGAGGGATGCCCATATAACAGACTAGTGTGGATGAACTGTTAATCGTATGCTTACCTTACCGCACTGTCGAGAAAGCTGGCAGCAGAATGCGGATGTGGCGCTTCCCGAGTTGGCTGTTTCTATACTGCGCTAAATTAAAGGCCCTTTATTGCACCTGTCGATAATAAAGTCGTCTGACATGCTGATGGTTGGATATGTTGCTCTACGCAAGGCAACGCTTTGTTGAATCTACACAGCGGATCGTACTTCGTTGAACGACATTTTCAGCATCGTCTTTCTTACAGAGGCCTCGATGGCAAAAATAAACAATAATTTCACATAAATCATTTATATTAATTAATCAACTAAGGTTTTATTTATTCTTAACTTTTAAACTACATATATATGCATGTGTATATATATGTGTGTATATATATAAATATACACATACGCACGCATACATCAGTATATATATGTATATATATATATATATATATATATATATATTTATATATATATACATATATATATATATATATATATATATATATATATATATATATATATATATATATATATATATATGAACATGTTTATGTACATATACAGACATGAATAGCCATACGCACTCACAAGCATATACATATATATATATATATATATATATATATATATACATATATATATATATATATATATATATATATATGTTAATGTATATATATATGCATATATATATATTATATATATATATATATATATACATACATATATATACATATATATATATATATATATATATATATATATATATATATGTATACATATATTTATATATATGTGTATATGCGTGTGCGTAAATGTATTTATAGATATATGGATCGTGTATTTGCTCTCGACATCATTGTGTTGACTATAACATTACCAGTTTGTCCCACTCTCTTTCGCCAAATCTCTCTCCCTCTCTCACCGCCTATCTTTCATCCAATCTCTTTCTATCCCTCTCTCTATCTCATGCAACCACACACACACACCCGCACACACACGAATACACACACACGCGCGCACACACATACACACACACGCACACACACCCACACACGTACGCACGCACACGCACACATGCACATACACGCACGTACACACACACATACATACACACACATACACACACATACACAAACACACGCACACATACACACACGCACACGTACGCACGCAAACACACACATACACACACATGCACACGTACACACACACACACTCTCTCTCTCTCTCTTCTCTCTCTGGGGCCACTCAATGTATGAAACAGGGGACGAGGACCATGGTTGCCGCAACGTTTTCATCGACCAGCGGACAAATCAACACGAGACTGCGTCATGTGTTTCTTCAGGATGTATCCATGAAGATTGACAAGCATAGATCGTATCGTGTCACGTGGTTGCGTAGCCTTACAGATGTACGTATGTTGAAGATGTTTGTCCGTTAGAAAAATTATGATTACATACACGATGCGTGTGTATATCTAGCTACGGCACGAATCAAGTCACGTGACCTGAACCTGACTACAGCGCGTGTACCATTATAGGATGCTATCATTCATAATGTAAATATCCTATTTCGTTGTGGAGGAATTATCTTGCAGTTTAGGGATATGTTTAGGGCTGATTTGCGAGGGATGCAGTACCTAAAACTACTAAGAGAGGGGTTGGTTTGGGAATAAGTAGAGCAAGTACTCCTTCGATTCACTTATTATATTTGTTGTGAACCCTGCTTTTGAGGATAGTAGCCAGTTTGGTATACATATATCAAAACCTCATTTCACCTTCTCCATATCTACCACTCCCCCTTCTCCAATCATCTACCCCCGCCCCTCACAACACCTCCTATATCCCGACCTCTTACACCTTTCCTCGCACGCATTTTTTTATTCTAATTGTTACTCAATGGTCAGGCGGTCTGCACTGAAATTAAAGGTCAACTACAAAGATTTTTTTTATTCCATTTTTCCAAAGTTCTATGTTTTAAAAGGGTATCGTGACCAAAATAAGGTGACTGCGCGCTTTTTTCTTTAAGAAAAATGATTTTTAAATGTATATTTCCCACGTCGAATCTGACAAGATACCGCTCGGTAAAATTCGTGAATTTCCGTACAGTGACGTCATTCAGGTTGTTTGCGAATATTCATCGCCATCTTTAGCCTTCCCGGTTGGTTGACAGCGTGTGACTAACTCGTCTTTCTTCACGGTCTGGTGCGTTTCTTGGTGTGGATTATGCCTTATTGTTGTGCGTTTGGTTGTCGGAACAATGATGAGAAGTCAGGCGTGATTTTTTTTTTTTGTTTCTAAAAAACATATGCGCCGCATATGGGTGTCGAAAGTCAAGCGTAAACACTGGAGTCCTGCCCTTATAGTTATACGACAGTTCTATGTTCTGATCATTTCGAGAAAAGTGCTTATGAGACTGACCCAGAGCTGCTCAAAAGTCTAGGATTTCGTAAGAAACCTAGGCTCCGAAATGGTATTGGCAGCTGAGCAGATAGATAAATCAAGTGACAGTGGTGAATCACAGGCTGAGGTGTCACACTCAAGTACTGCCGACCTAGGCTAGGCGAAGAAACTTCGCCTGTCAGCGTCCGCGCTGTTTGCTACACCAGGGGCGAGTGCCTTGCCGTCTGCCGACCATGAAGCTTGCTCTCACTTGTCATTAGGGGTGAAGGCAAATGTTTTGGTGAGTGTCACAAGGCAACTGCATTATTATATATGATGAAATGCATTGGCAGGGATAACTTCTGTTGTATGTATCCATGTGTCTTTTCAGAGTCAATTTGTAAACATTTACATCCTTAAAGGCTATGATGAATGAAATTGTAGCATACTTATTGTATTGATACCATAGATGGCTGACAAGTCTCTACAGACACAGAGTTCTATCTTTCCTGGCATAAAGAAATATTCAAGAGGTACCCAAGTTGGCATCTCACCAAAAGTGTCACCAGGGGCACCCATTATGAGCCCCAGGAAGAATCTGTTGGACTGGTGGACAGCAATGATGAGATGGAAACTGACCCTGACTATGACTTCACTGACAAAGTGATGATGCTGAGATGGAAACTGATGATGACATGGCGTTTGAAGAACTGTTAGGTAAATATTGTTTTGTTTGTAGTGTAATCACAGGGTTTTATTTGATGGAAGAAAAATTTAGCTCACAGAATGCTTATGTACAGTGGTGTTGATCTGGAGGATGGCCCTAGTCAGAATCAAAGATACCGGGGGAGTTTTGCTTGTTTTGAACAAATCGGCGTGAATGGACACCGTAAGATGTGGGATTGCCAACTTTTTACAGGAGCTATGCCCGCAGGGAATTTGTTTATGGCTTCAGGGATTTTTGTTAGTGGCAGTAGTGCTATTAGAACACTTAACATGTTCATGTATGGGAAAATCCCAAGCCTGTCAAAGTACCAATTTCTTTTGGTGTGAACATGCATTAATCTAAAATGAGACACATGTTATTTTGACATTTATTACCAAAACCTGAATAAGTTTCATTTGCACAAACATTGTTACCCAATTAAAAATTGGCATATAATATAACTTACTTATTATATGACTATCATAAAATATGAATATCATTGATTTGCTTCAGACTATGTACATCAGGTGCTTGATCTAAGGCAAAAATATCCAAGCTACAGACTTGCTGAGGTCCTTGCAGATGACAGGACTGTCCCACCACCTATTGCTTCCCAGTACGAGAAACCTGAAAAGGATCTTCTCGTAGGTGCTCACAGGTGTCGATTCAACCTGACCAAGAAATCTTCCGCTCCATTGTAGATAACCTGTATATTTGCCGCCCGGGTCAGGGAAGGATTTTCTAACAGCTGTTACCACACAGGCTGCCAACACTTTCCTGTTTCTTTTGCCCAGTCTGTGCCATATCCAGAGTGTAAACTGGCAGTAAGCTAGATACCTGAATAATCTGAAGCAATATGTCAATTAGTTGTCTATGGTTTTAAAATAAGTTGTATAGCTAAAAAAACAATTGTCATTTGTCAACCATTCCCTCACTTCATAATTTTATTGTAAGCTCTGCCTCTGGAGTTCATGTAACTGGCATTATTTATTCTTGGCTATGTAAAAATATATTGTAGTTCATCAATATGAACACTGAATATTTTACACAGTGGAATTAATGTTCCCTTTGTAATAAATATGATTGTTCAACCTCAAACCATCCTTTTGGGTAGCAATAATGGCTAACTTACTCATTGTAGAGACCTCATTTCCAACAGGTCTGTCCATTTGAATAGATTCAAATTTGGACACTTCCAGCACATTTTTATTCATGCAGCTAGCCAGGAATCTGGGATGCTTGGTGATGCATGTCCATTCCTCCGTTAGAGCCATCACTCTCTCCAAACTTCTGTGGCTGTGTCCATTGGGATGCAGTAACGACATCTACACCTAAGTTAGAGAAATAATTAAAGAGTCATTGTAAATTTGTATTTGTGGTACAATGAATGAATATAAAAGGAAAATACTTTATAAACTGCATGCAAACATCTGTCCACAATATTCAATGTGCTCAGGGTACAATGACAAAGCTACATTCACTAGCCAAGTACTATTTGTTGTAGTAGTTAGGTCTGTCAACATACCATCCTCTACTTACAGAATGTGTAAATTTATTGGGTAAATGAAATTAACGATTATTTTTTACCAGTTAATATAGTTCAATAAAGCTTGGGAAGTGTATTCTAAAATTTACCATTCAATGAAATCTTTTGTTGATTCTTCATCCGAAGCGGACCCTTGAGTTAGACTTAGAGCTCCCGGTGTCATTTCGTAGTGTGACTTGGATTTTTCAACTCCCGTCCGTATTGGCTCAAATAAATAGTCATGGACATGATTTGCCCCAATGTTATGCTATGGGGACTCGTAAACTTCATCAGAAGACGACATGGCTTGTCAAAACGGTGTAATTTTAAAATCCAAACAATCGTTTTTCGCTTCGCTCGCTCGCAGTCAAATTCTCTTGGAGGCAGCGCAGCAGGAATGACGTCACGCAACGTGCACCTAGCGGCCAACTGAGGCAAAATGGCATCGAGAAGATGACTTCGTATTTTCTTCCGAATGAAACCTTATCGGTGGATTTTTAGTACTTATGCATGCCGTTGCAATGAATAATGGGTCCCCGTTGGTTTATGAGTTATTAATCTACAATTTGAAACACATTATAAAGAAATGATGAAAATCGTTGTAGTTGACCTTTAAGTTTTTGTTTTGTGTTTACTTCTTCTACTACTACTACTACTACTACTACTACTACTACTACTACTACTACTAATAATAATAATATTACTACTACTTCTATTATTACTCCATCTTATATTATAACTACTACTACTATTACTACAACTACCACTACTACTACTGCTAATGCTGCGGACACTAACACTGTTGCTTAAAACGATTCTGTTCCAGGTTTATGTCAACTTAGATATTCACTAAGACAACAATGAGTTTAGGGCTACTTTACTAGAAACCTTTGTCATCATTTACGCGGTCGCAACAATGACACTTTCATGCTGCGGACACAACCTGTTGCTTAAAACGATTCTGTTCCAGGTTTATGTCAACTTAGATATTCACTAAGACAACAATGAGTTCTTTACTAGAAACCTTTGTCATCATTTACGCGGTCGCAAGCATTTCAAATGAGAATACCAACATTCATAACATTTATGCGCTGCCTTTGAGTAACAGTAGAATATGATAATAACTGGCTTATAAATGATGGACTGTTCTGCAATACATATTTAAAGTAATGATTGCTGGAAAGGTTTGAGGAAAGAGCTAATTTATGCAAGCCTTTAGATTTGTAAATGCTGTATATATTAAGGACGATGTGGGCATCCTTATGTTGCTGCAGTTCTTCATCTAGCCATGATGTCTATCACGAAAAACCTTGCGTTTCTACATCTAGGCGTGATGTTCATAAATAGACACATAGGAAGTTCTTCATTTCCCGAAGCATTTCTATTAATAAAGATGTCTATTCCAAAAGAATGAAATGTCGAAATAACAGAAATATCGATCCCTGTGGTTGTTTTAACAGTATTTTCTAATGCCGTTGTTGCAAATAAACATCGCTAATTTGTTATATATGATGATGCTATTGATCAAAATCTACGCAAGGTAGTCGAAAACTCATGGACATATCCTATCTACGCGTTATTACAGGAGAGCCATTATAGCACAAACACTATCAAGTCATCAGCACAGACACCCTGTATGACAAATGTTTTCATGTAATCACATAATCGGCTTCCAGATCGTCACGTGATTGATGATCATGTGGCTCTATAAGCACGAGGTAAGTCAGCAATATCTGTTGGTTGTTCATTATTCGGGGCATGTAGTGCTGCGTTAAGTAAGCGGTTAGGTCTACGAATGGAACGCTTCAGAATGCGCCAAAAGTTCTCCTGCATTGATTTGTCCTTTTTGGGCCACGCTAAGTACGTCGACCTGGTGAGGAGATGTCTGAGTAATGCTGTCTGGTTATGGGGCTCAATGTCCTCTAACAAAACCAGAACTAACGAATCCTTGACACCATCGAGCAAACGACCATGGGCAAACGTTAACTCCACTTGGCACCACTGACTTTTAGCAAAGGCATTGGTAAGAACTGCAATGGTCTTGCGACTTCGATCAATGCTTTCTTGAATGTTCTCCATTATATCCACGCCCCCCAACCAATCACGGTGATGAATACACAGCTTGAAACCCGCCTCATATTCAATGTTAGGTAGGAGTTCTTTGATTACCCAGAACCTATCCACTTGATTGTAGGCAACGAACACATCGTACTCGTATTGGCCTTGGTCAGCTTCAAGCTTGTATCTTCGATGACGAGACCTCACGAGGAATAAGATGTATCGGAAATACCATCGGAAATAATACACAATGAGAGAAGATGCGAGTATAAATAAGACAGGTATTGTAACAGATAATATGACAACAGTTTTCCAATGTAATCTACAGTCCGCCTGTGAAATACCCATCTCTAGTATCCAATTACCTTTCTCTTCTGGAGGGGATGCACATTGATACGCTTTTTTCTGCCCGATGTTTATGATGTGGACTCTTCCATGGTGCGCCCAGTCATTAAACCAGAGCAGATGACAATCGCAGGCGAATCGGTTTCGTCCAATAAACAGGGACTGAAGTTTAAGAAGATACTTAAACATACCCTTGTCAATGTATGTGATCCCATTATGTGATAAAATCAATGTTGTAAGGTTGACAAGAGGCAGAAACAGCTCTGGTTCCCATGTTGTAATAGCATTATCACTGAGCTCCAAATATCGCAAAGATGAAGTGCCTGTCCACATTGAGGTTGGTAAGGTTTTGATTCCGCAATTTGTCAATAACAAGGTTGTCAACGTTGGCATGTTTTGAAACTGTATCGCCAGGGAGCCAGATGAACCGCCAAAACGAGGATTGTTGTTTAAACGCAGCCATTGAAGGGAGTGCTGATGTGCAAAGCATGAAGAGTTGGCTGGTAGTTCACAAATTAAATCATTGTTTTGAAAATTGAATTCCTGTATGTTAGGCACAAATCTCAAATTCTTCAATATGTTCGATTTCCCGTTAATGAGATATGATGCATCCAAAGCTCTGAGGTTTTCCAGGTCTCTAAATGCGCTTGTTGATATTGTATTTATTGGGTTTCTTGATATCACCAGTCGTCGTAAATTTTGGTATCCATCCAAATCACCTCGTTGTAATTGCCCTATCACGTTCTTTCCAATATCAAACTCTCGGAAAGTATATGGAAGGCCCAGGTGTTTAGCTGAGTTAATTCGAGACAGTGCATTCCCGTGCAGCGACAGTATTTCAAGTGCAGGAGTGTTTCGAAAAATGCCGGCCATCAATTGTGTTAATTCATTGTTATCAAGGTGAAGAACCTGGAGATTTGTAAGACCGTCAAAAGTTCCTTCTTGGATGTCCCGTATAACGCAATTTTGCAAAGATGCAGTTTTTAATTGCGCATTCTTCAGATGTGCCAAAATTGTAGATTGCAAAATTATCAAAGGATTGTTGTCCAACATCAAATTCTGCAATTGCACATTTATCCCACTGAGTCCTCGCTCAACTTGCTGAGCGCTCAGATTATTTCGTCGAAGATCAAGCTTTTCCATTCGATGAAATGGGCTGAAGGTATTTTCGTTGATGGAGTTGATTTTACAGTTGTGTAGAATCATTGTTTGAATAGGGCAATAAATCAAATCTAAAAACCAAGTGCTGTTGAGTTGATATAATGGAACACCTGAAATATCGAGTGAAAGCAGATGCTTACACCAGTTGGAGGCTCCAGAGAAGTTTACATCAAGGTGAACATTGCTCCCGAGTTGTAGAAATTGTACAGTAGAACTTGCACGGAGCCATGACATGTCCGTCAGCCGATTTCTAGCAATATTTAGTCGCGCTAAATTGGGTAATGTTGATATGAAATCGGCTTTTTGTAGCTTATTTTGCGACAATGATAATAATTTTAGGTTGCTGAGAACTGAAAGTGAGGTTGAGGATATATTCTGCAAAGCGTTGCGGTCCATCCCTAACACTGATATTGCTTGACTTGCAATGTTGACAAAATCCAGTGCTTTTATGGAAGTAATTTCATTATCATTGAGAAATAATCCAGCGAGTGTGCAAATTCTGAAAACATTCTGGAAATTTGATGTGAGTTAATCCATTTTTCGGCAGATACAAATCTTCTATATTTGTCAGATCACATATTGCATCCGGTATGGTTGTTAACCTTAAAGTCAAGGACAGAGTGATGAGGCTGGTGAGATGCCGGAAGTATCCTCGTGTCACTGGCTTCCCTGCGTATGTACTTATTTCTACATTTAAATTCTTGAGAAGATGCAAATCATCAAGTGCTGTCTCTGACCACGTTTGAAGTGATTCTAATTTGAAATGCAAGGTGTGTAGTTGTTTATATGACGAAAATGCCTTACTTTGAAGTGATACGACTTCTATCCATCGAAAGTTGATTTCAGCGGTTGAATCCGGGAATCCTGGGACATCTTGAAAACGAGTGTTTTTTTCTTTACACCATACTGTCGTGTTCAGCGTATCTCCATTCTTGCATTGACACAAGCATCGGACATTGCTCACCAAAGATGCCAATTGACACTAATGTACAGCAGGCAAACAGCATGTAGTAAAAGAAATCCATCGCCAATCTCCCCAGTTCAGCTAAATAATCACTCACTGTATATGGTTTATCCACGCTTCAGACAACTAACTCTGTCTGCGTTGTGACAAATGTAAATCCCGGAAAAGAGAGTATATCCTGTAGAACGGTCATTGGATCTGTTACCCGCCTTGTGTACGATGCCGACACAGATATACAGTGTAAAGTATGAAGTTTCTTAACAAGCACAGCTCAGGTGGAGTGAATCCACGTTATGAATCAATCGGCTGTCATTGGTTTGAGATTCCTGATACTTATGATCACAGCCTTACTTACAGTGACAAGACACCATTACAATTAGCATCCGTAGCCTTGTGACTGTAATACATCTGGACAAATATAGATGTCATCTAACTATGACAATAGACAAACAGAACGACGGCCTGACAGAGAATATGTAAGCCGGACAGCATATCGAATACATGCAGACTAAGGACACCCACAAGGCACAGATGACATCAATCTAGTGAATTGAACCGGATCTTCTCCCCTCTGGCATACATATTGCACTGAAACAATTGTTGCGTTGTTATTATTGATAACCATGCGAACATTGAGTTGAGTTACAAAATAATTCGCTCTTGGCACTGTTGACCTCGGGCACACTAATGCTAGTACAATTACAGCTTGCGTTTACCAGGAGAGGTTACACCCGGGTTGTATTCCATTGGTTTGCGGTGTCACAGCATTAAAGATGATATCGGATCATGAACTAACTTTATCACGAGACCGGTATTCTCCACATGACACAGTTAGTCATGTGACCGTGAGTGATAGATAGATAGATTGTTGATATAATGGCGTGGCTCTATTAGCCCGTGCATCAGGTTGTCAGGTGTTAAGTGCACCAATACCTCGGATGGAACGCTTCCGAATGCACCAAATGGTTTACTGTAATGATTAGTCTGTATTGAAGAGATGCCTGATTAACGCTGTCTGATGCAGAGGCTCAATATCCTCTATCAAAACTGCTGTTATATTGTCGCTTTGATATACATAAAGTCATTTCTCTTTAATTAATAATATTTGCATTAATAAGATTTACTAAATTAATCACAGTAAACTATTTTGCATGCTCATTTAGATTCTGTAGTTAATGAATTTACAGCTTGGTTTAGTATGCGATCTGTGCCTCTGAATTGGCTTCTCTTTGGGAAAAGCGTGAGATCGGGTGCGATATCACCATTTCTCAGTACTCGGGATCATATCCATTTTATCACAACTTCAGATGGAGACAGAATTGCAAACAAAGCGAATATTCACAATCCAACTATGTATGCATATACACGCGAACACTTGATGTTTTCTGCATCGCGTGCTTGAAATTAGTTTTTCATGTTGTTGTATAATCTATATAGTACGAACTGGGCAAATAAAAAAATATTTTTTTCGATACAAGAATTATGGAAACACGCCATACGGATTGTCAGTCCGTATTGGGGTGGGTTGTTTATGCAGTAATCTCTATGTAGGAGGTATAGGGAATGATTATTGATGCAACATATAATTGAAGATGACCCAAAGTAAACCATGATTATTTTAGATCACACATGAAATTATATGGCCTGATTAATGTTATGATAATCATATTTCCCATTAATCCTACCTCTGCCACACTGGCTGGCTTTGTAGATTGGGGTGGTTGAATCTGCATTGCTAAGAGTCAATGCTGGACATCTAATCATGGGGTTTGCTTTCTATCACCAGTGTTGTCAACAACGTTATGATGAGCTCTGAAACACGATTGAGATTCAAACATTGAGGCGGCTGAATGTAAATACACGGAAAGTGGCCATTCATTGCATACCACACATGTCTTATTTGCCATGAATAAGTGTTGAAGGCTCTCGTATTAAATGTGGCTTGGTCAATCAACTGAGATCCTTGCAGCGTATATGTGGGAGTTTCTTGCCAAAAGCAGGTGGCGGATGATGGTGATGACAAGTTGTTCCTTGGTCCGTGGTATTTGTCACTAATTGACATTACCTCTTTTTAAAAGGCCGTAAGTAGAGAACGGCATGATCATACACTAAAGGTTTTTGCACAAATCAACATGACTGGCTATAAAAAGACCTACCCATACGGGCTTACAAAAACCTTTATGAACACATTATAGATATTTGAACCACGTATCATATCTACCTCTATTGACGTCACAAATAACGTGTGACCACCGAAGATGTCCGGGTATAGCTGGTCGGTCATATGGGGCTGGCCTGAATTCACCCACTGACCAGCCTTGTGCATATCCCCGCTCAGGTACAGACTTGGATGGTCCGAGTTGAAGATTTCATATTCGCTATCATTAACGGTGGACTTGCATACAAAGCAGCTCTATGTATTTTGTGGTGAACATTTTATGTAAACAGTAATGGTTGATATTTGTGATTTGTTTGGTGGTTATGCTGACCCTACATATAAGTGTGTCGGCATAAATCTTGTATTGTATGTATTCATTTCATAATATGATGCCTCATTTGGTGTCTGAATAGCATAAGTAATCAATAAGGCTTCCATGGCAATTTAACACGATGTGTGATTTGCAAATTAATAAGCATGAGTTGCAATGTTTTACGCTGATTTAACGTTTGTCATCAGAATCAATAAATATATTGCCACTATCCTACCCTAGACATTGTTTTTGACGAGTTGTTTCCTGACCGGCTTGGCACATTGTAACAATCCAACTGGTGTTTTTCCATGTTGCTTGTCTTAGTTATTGCATTATGAATAATATCAATCTGTTATGATTCAGTTGGCTCCAGTGTTTTTGCATAGATATTAGAAATAATATGCATTAGACCATAAGTTGAATGTACAAATAACAAAGAGCATACAAACATGTTTCGCCCAAATGTGAAAATAATATGTTGAAGGCGCTTACATGCATGACTGATGTAATGTTGTCTCTATTTGAGTTTGTGATAACAGCGATGTTATCCTGTGCACCAGGAAATAGTGCTATCTTGTCCGCCCTCACGCCGGTGCCATAGAGAAGCCAGAAATGAGGCGCCGTCCGCATTTGCAACTCAGCTGCCTGCTCAGTGACATCATCGAAATAATGCTAACAATTCAATCACAGACCACAAATGTGAAGATGGGATATTTTGTAGACACTAAGTACAATCAACAAACAATCATATATTTTCAACCTTTTCTAGCATAACTCTAGACGTTGATAAATTAGCCAACAATATGTATGGAATCGTCTCAATGAACCCATTCGTTGACACACTCAAAACATGATCTATTGATTCGTCACTTGAGTCTTCGAGTTATTTATTATTATTATTTCTTTATTTCAGACACAACAACAAAGTATAACTTTATATGCGGTCCATAGCAAATAGAAATCTAAACTTATATTTACACATAGATACAAAATACATAGAAAGAAAAAAAGATGGCTTAGCATGAATTATTAGGTCACATGATTAAAGTGAACACAGAGTAATCTCATCCAGTGAGTTCGTATTCTTGATTTCCATTTGATATCAGATCTAAGAACTGATTGAACAATTGTGTTGGGTGATATATCAGCCCTTAGTATAAAACTTAAAATGAGATTTCTAATTATAGCATGGGAGCTACGAACATTATTATAGGCAAACATTCCACTAGCACTACAGTGGCGAGGCAGTCTCAGCAACATCCTAAATGCATTATTATAAGCAGTATGTAATTTAGTGATAGCAGATTTTCTGTAGTTCCACCAGAGCTGACATGTATAAAAAGAAGAACAATAAGAGTGAAACAGAGCAATTTTTACATTGTTTGAGCACATATGAAACTTACGCGCAAGCAAATTTCCTTGTGCATACAATTGACGGCACTGCCTATAAATGTCTTTGTCATCACGGAGATCATTACATATAAAATGACCCAAATACTTAACACTATCTACTTCAGCTATTATATCACCATTGATTGAGAAATTCGGAAATACCACTTTTTTAGTGAAAGAGTTGCGGCATATCAACACAGCACTCTTCTTGGAGTTGTATTTTATATCATGTTTGATACCATATGATTCACAGGATTTTAATAACTGCATTAGACCATTAGCTGATGGGCTAAATACAACCAGGTCATCTGCATACATCCGATGGTTTACAATTTGATCAACAGCAATACAACCCGTGGAACAGTTACTAAGATCATAACTCAGGTCATCCATGTAGACATTAAACAAATAAGGGGAGAGAATCCCTCCTTGCCGAACACCATTTGATACAGTAAATTTTGCTGATAGTGTTCTACCCCATCTTACATACATAGTTTGATTTGAGTACCAAAACATTAAAAGCCTAACTATATATATACAGGAGCACCACGTTTTAACAGTTTTGAAAAAAGGACGGAGTGTTTGACTCTGTCAAATGCTTTAGATGCATCAAGAAAGCACATAAACATACAACCATTCAACTTTCTATAGTTATCAATCAATTCTTGGAGTACATAGATACACATATCAGTACCAAGCTTGCGTTTAAAACCGAACTTATTACACTTAGTAGCGAGGGAATCAGATAATCTATCAAGAAGTATTTTCTCGACAACTTTAGACAGGATACTTGCCAAGGCAATGGGTCTATAATTATCCATACTATTGATGTTACCAGCTTTGTTTTTAATTATAGGTATAAGTACAACTGATATCATAGAGTCAGGTAAGTGACCATGGACAAAAAGGCCAGTCAAACACATTTCCAGGAGCGACAATATTCTGCTGCTGCATTCTTTTAAGTGTTCTGCACACAGTCCGTCCAGTCCACAAGACTTATTTGACTCTAATTGTTTAATAGCATCCTGAATATCTGTCACAGTAACAGGGATGTCAATTGAAAATTCAGTTTCACATTTCAGTGACCTCAAATCGTCATGAACACAGTTAAAGAGATCCATAAAATGCTCTCTCCACTTAGCTGCAATGTCCTCCTTACCAGTTACCCCAGCAATAGTATTAGGAAGTGGTGTTTTAGCATGGTTCATGATCCTAATTTCTTTCCAGAAGTCGACCGACTTATTCTGAGAAAGTTTCTTAGCAAGAGAGTCACTGCGCATAGTATTTTCATGCTGTTTGACAAATCTTAAGGCATATTTAAACTTATATTTTGCTTGCACCATATGAGCAAACAAGTGCCCTTGCCTTGGCTTGCCAGCTTCCCTCCATTTAATGTAAAGTTCCCTAGCACATTTATAGTGATCTTCAACATAGTCTGTCCACCCAGGTCTACAATTCAAGTTTTTAACCTTTTTAAAAGAACCAATAGACTGAGAGCTTGCATCCATCAATGCCTCAGTTAAACAATTATAAAACTTGCTCAGTTTAGCAACATGCGTCTTGTCTTGACAATTCACATCCTTACAACAAATAACATCAGTTGGTACATCAATATTTTTCAAAAGATTATCAGAATGTAACAAATATTGTTCAACATCACATTTTCTCAGCTTACTCCAATTTACTCTAGGTGTTATATCATTATCAAAGTCTTCAAGTATAGGAATACAGTTAATATCAATATCTGCACAAACAGGAATATGATCTCCCATACTGGTGGACTATAGAATATCCATATTATGTATAACATCATTACCATCATGTGTGGACACACAGTAGTCTATCCAAGAGGTTGTGTGCCAACTATCACTCACAAAAGTGTAAGAGTCACTGGGGAGTTTTTGTTGAGTAGATAATACAAGTCCATTGTCACTACAGAACTCAAGCATAAGGTTTCCAAACTGATGTGATCCCTTGTTTATGTCAGCATTCCAATCACCAAATATAGATGTACAAGTTCATGGCAATTCTTCAATAACAGTGGACAGAACACTTAAGTTTTCGAGATATCGATCCTCTTGTCCCGGCATATTGTTCAGACATGGCATGTAGACACAGAGCACAACATATGTTTTGTTGCTGTAACAGATGGACAGCCCCACTAACGAGTCCTGTTCAAAACGTAGCGGGGTAATAAAGCTGTCATATTGTTTGCGCCACATGATTGCAACACCACCAGAGTTTGTCAGAATGGCTTGGCAGTGGTAGCTGACCACTTTCATGATTGGTTAGAGGTGTTGTCATTAACTGGTATCACTTGGCCAGCACTCTTGTCTTCAACACATGTGTGATTGCTAGCATTCTAAACTCTTCTGTGTACACTGAGGTTCGAAGAAGCAGAGCTTTGTGGGTTTGGTCTCCTTTCCCTCCACCATCTGACATATGCTCCTTCTGGCCATATCCCACTGTATAGAAATTTCTTTGGCTCAGGGCATTTACAGATAATATGAAATGACGAAGACTCTGCTTGTAGGATTTTGTCCAGATAGTTTTTAAGATCAATTTCAGTAAGGCCAGGGTCTAACCTCGAAGCAAACACATTTGCTGTTCTATCTGCCTTTTTAGTTGCACCACTTATGCTAATATTGGTAGCCTTGCCAATAACAGCGCCTCTGGATTGCTGGATGGTCATTCTAGGCATCTTTGGGTTCACAGGATTGTTGTGTTTCTGTACAATTTTGTTGCCCCTTTTTGTCACTTCAGCAAAGGTAGGTTCCAGTTTCTTGTTATTGCCAGACATGGATTTAACTTTATAATTCTGTGAACCCTCTTGCACAGAGGAGTCATTGGATGTGGTTATGTCTGCAGACTTGACAGCTGGTACATTCATTGTGGTGTCCTTATCCTTAGGTACTGTTCTAGGTTGATCTGTTCTCACCTCTTTGTCAAAAAGTGACACAAGGGACATCTTCACATCATGGCAGATGGCAGCTTGGGTTGTCAGCGCTTCAGTCAAAGTCTGCACAGTAGCCCTTAGCATATCCACCTCACTCTTTGTTGACTCTATCTTGGCAAGCAGAGTACATACATCAAGGTTGTCAAAGGTTAACGGCGGTAGGCTGGTCAGATTGGTTGCACCAAACGTGTACTTCAGATCATTGCTGTTTTTTTGGGATGGTACTTACAATGTCCTCCATACCCGTCTTATTTTTCTTGTCGCCCTTCCTCTTTCTGTATTTTTGAAGAGGATCATCACTATTTGCGCAAAGTTCATGCAAAAGATAGCTGCCTGAGTCAATGGTTTCCTCGTCGTAAAATTGCGCACATAGCTGTATGATACTGTCAGGAGGCATATAGTTCAGTTTCTGAACCACAAAGGCCAACATTTCATCCCTAACCGGTGGCACATCGCCGTTAACGCTGACGGAGCAGCAATGAAGGCATTTGTTTATATCCGTGTGCGCACGCGCAGAGCTTCATACTGCAGTCATTATGGCGTCGATTGCTAGTCGCGAGTTCAGTTGGAAGAATAATCAAGACGAAAGTTCTTCAAACCTTAATGTTGATCTATGAAAGACATTTTTCTTTCGGTTCTCTGTGCGTTCATAAACTTTTTAGTCAAAGATGAACGACTGCAGTGACCAAAAACACAGTTATTTTTACTTAAAAACGGGAGCTAAGTCGACTTCGACTTTCGCGCCTTGAGTTGATGGAGAGACATTGTTATTGGTATCTGTGAAAAACTATGTCGTAGCTTATCGACGATGAGAACACCATCTGAATAAGTTAGGCAGAATACATAAGTCGGTCGATTAGTGTGCGAAGTGATGCACTAGGAATTCGAAACGCACCATAAGTGTTTTCATATATGCAAATAAGCCGTTGCCACTTCTCCACGGCAGCAAGAGCAGTGATGATGCTGCTTATATTCCAACTCGATAACTTGAATGACGTCACTTCCAGGATGGCTAGATACTGTCTGTGTAAGCGATCTTGTTGATCCAAGGGGCGTGGAAATAAGGGACACCACATAGCCGCATGGTGGCAAACTACAATAGCAGTGGTTTTGGAATGCAATGAGCGCATCAATCTCTGATGCGTTGATGAGCATGCGCACTACTCAGACACATAATTATTGCCGGGTTGATTTATAATAAGTCATAAGTTTGGGTTCCATTATGGATACCTTATGGATATGTCTCAATCAATTGCAATGTTAGATTGTACCTTCGACAAAGTCACAATGACAAATTGACAAGAAATGGGTGTAAACTAACTATTAAATATTATAACAACGTAAAACATGATATCTGTCACACTTCTCAGCGCGTACAAACGTTTATTTGTATTCATGTGCAGGTTGTAAATACTGAAAAAAGAACGTAAGGACATTACACACATAGATAACTCTTTTCAAATGTAGGAATACATATGTAAATTATTGCAAACGGAATCCAGACAAAAATTTCTACAGCTCTATAGTTGAAATGAAAGAATTGCAGTCATCAACCAAAAGCATTAAATAACGCTTATTGTTTTCAGACCATGTGTGTTTGGTACATTGTAACCAATTCATTGGATTTATCTTACACCGACTATGTTGATCAACAAATAGATGAGTATTAAGGTGGTGAATGAGCAGCAGATACGTCTTTCATTTCAGTCTTTCACTCATGATAGCTATCAGCAAATTAAGTAATACCAACGTACACAGAAATAAGCAGGTGATATACAATATCACACCAAGAGTGGGTTGATTGGGGGAAGTGAAATACCGGTCTGTCGGAGAAATAACGCCTAGTACCAATAGAAACACTTCATATAAAGAAACTATATCGAAACTGCTCGAGGTGGCATTGACTTCCATTGTAGAGTTGCGTGGGACTTTACAATTGTCCTCGGTGTGAATATTGAAAAATCCTAGCAAGAACAACGAAAACAAACTACCATATATTAGAAGTATACATAATCACATTTTCTAAGATGGTACACAAATGTCCTAAGGAATGAAAAACATCATGGACGAAAGACCGAGAAAAATGTTCGCAACCTGAAAAAATGCATTTGAGTTTATCACCACTGTACAACAAGTACCGAATATTAATGGGAAAATATGGCAAATGGTCATACCAATCACCAACATTGCATCACATGGTAACCTATCACGTATTTTATTGGGTACTGACTGCTGCACAAATATGTGTCAATAATATATTGAGAGTGGGGGCATTTGCTGTAAGCGATGCTACTTGGCTTACCCAACATACAGCGGTTAATGTAAGCATACATATGCTGGATATAAAAGCGTCAGCGGATCCGCCTAATATGACATACACTATGTATAATCCTTCAAACAGAAACATCCAAGTGAACATCTAAGCTGCAGTGAATTGTTGATTGCATTTGGCGTTAATGTCCAGCCAGAGAGCAAATGGTTCCTTCTTGAACAAATCGAAGTGGATCAGCCGGTCAAGTTGATTTTCTCTCAAGAAGTGGTACAATATTGAATTAAGCTTATTGTCATCTTCATAATCACTGACGTCATAGAGAATATGCTGATGGTTCCCACAATTCCTCACAGGGAATCGGTACATGCCGTTTGTATTCATTATTGCATGCAGCATTTCCGGCACACACTGCTGAGCAGCTAAATCCAAGGCCGTCTGGTTCAGTCTGTTTCTTTTTTATAACAGCTCCTTGGTGCATGACGTTTGCTCCGTTCTCGAGAAGTAAGTGGACCAGGGTTGAATCACAGCTATACAGAGCCATAAACAGCGGTAACTCGAAATCAGCCTGACATTGTGGAATGCTTGTCGTTGTGCAAACATTGTAAGTCCCAATGATGGTTTCATATTCCTGCTCATTGGAAGTGACATCACTGAGAACTTGGCAGTCATTCTGTAGACTTACTCGTCTGTCGTGACTGGCTGGTGTTGACAAAAGAAATCGTGTTTCCTCTTCGCTCAATCGGCCCATGAGCGTTTCTGCGATTGACGTCTTACCTGCATCAGCGCTACATGGAATATTCCCAATGGCAAACGAAGTTCGTCGTCGTTGCCCCGATCCATTGACGTCATAACGTTGTCATCACACCCTTCATCTTGTTGCCACAGAAATGTCTTACAGAAAGCCTGTTGTTGTTCTATCGATCTCATAGCGTTATAGCGAGGGATAGTTTATGGCGGCTATTGCCATGATATTTCAGGTGTTACATGTTGGTGTTATTGCGTGGAGAACAGGTAACAATGTTTGCTACCATAATGTGGACATTTGTTCATCTATTGTATAATGAACTTAAAGTCACACTTGTTAATAGATTGCTGAAGAGTCTATTGCTTCTCGGACATACATGTGACCTTTAAGTTCATACTTTACCCCTTGTCATATTCATCGTTGAGCGTAAGCCGGTCGCTTTAGGCCCGGTTCGAATCGCTCTACTGACGAAGTGGGTGTCATTGGTTGGACAGAGTGTTTATCTGACAGCATGTCGGTCAGTCTGTAGGTCCGTCTGCTGACTAGTTCATCTATTGACCTGCTTTTGGGCTTCAAAGGATGTGCCTGTACCTAGTATTCCTAAGCGGTTCTGTGCCTGAGCACCAAGAAGAGCCCAGACATAGGTTCGAATAATATGAACCCTTTAGAATTTGTAAGTATTCCAGGCAGTACTTGCACCCGCCGTATCTTGTTTTATATAATCTATGTGTAGCGATCCACCCTGGAAAACGAATCCATTCTTTGGTTTCGTAAACACATGCTTCCTGTTTCGTACGAGTTTGGATCTCCGTAATGAATGATTGACGGTATTTCACCTGTTTCAGGGTCAGTAAAGTAAATTTACCAAAGACATTGGTTACCACCTTTGCACTCCAATCGTTATTTTTAGCGACAACAAACTCATGGCAGAGTTCATGGTCCATTCTCTTGTCAAAGGTGTTATCACTGGCTGACCATGTAGCGTCATCCGGTAGTGCTACCCTCATTTCGTTCTGGAGTCTCCTAATGGTGTAGTACACATGAAACTTATAAATATCCCTTATGGGTGCAGCAGCACCACAGCCGGAGGTTGCGCACCGTACAACAAAATTCACCTGGTTCTGCTAGTATTGCATGTGGTTGGTTCTCCAGCCAACTTTATTGTAGTTTATGATTGGCATCACGTAGTGTTCAAACAGGTTGGAAAACTTTACCTTGAATGCCTCTGTGCTGTACTCCGCATAGACCTGGGTGAGGAAATGTGTCAGCTGGTCAGCTGCTTCATGGGGTTGGTACAGCAGACCTGGTTTGTATGTACCATTCCTATAGAATCTAAAAGCTTTTGTATCCATACTACTATGTGTATTATATACTATACTCAGTCTAATGTTCAAAGTGATGAGGCTGTGTCCCTGCAAAATGCTTTTGAACCCAGTGCAGGTTATGTATGCGTAGGCTTCAGGTAATTACGTATACCATGGTCTTAAGATGGGACCATTGTCTTCCCAATTCCTGATGGGACTTTACGATGTGACGATGGTGTGCTAAACATGTTGGGTCTTGATAACGGTCTGGGTGGAGAATGGCTTCACTTACAAAGGTGACCGGCCCATCGACTTTGGCATCTTTAACCCACTATATGTCTATCTACATTAAGTCAGTCCAGGCTCTTTCGGTGATATAATACGAACATGGCTAATCCTGTCTCAAAACGTGTTACTATCGGAATGGTGGACGAGTTGAATGTTCAATTACGGGATAATCAGAGACGGCTATTGGACAACCATGATCTTCCTGTTAGCGTTGTTCTTGAATTTACAAGATGTCAATAAAAGCGAGTATCTATGGACCGCAACAGAAAAAAGACGGATACTGACCTTTCTGAATATATAGAAAAAACCTATGTTGATGAGCTACACAACAAGACCTCATTAGACATCTCTGAGTATGTAAAACAAAAACCTATGTTAATGCGCTACACAACCAGCCCTCACGGAAGCCCCTCATTACTATTTAGGCGGAAAAGGAGGTACATTTGTTAATGGAACGCACAAGTGGTCATTTGGTGATAGTGCCAGTGATGATCACCATGGGTATCCCATACCTGCGCCGGGCGTATGGAGCTATCAACTAGTCTGAGTGAATGGCCTGCCATTCTATGTGTAACTATTGTTGTTCATGTGTACAAAAGAGTAGTTATTATGTAACCAAGCCAAGGAAGGATTATGTTGGCATCCGAATATTTGACACACCTCGCCAGTTGGCTATAGGAGACCAAACCAGTATCAGAACAGTTGGAAACTCTTTCCAGTCATCTAAGTCAGTAGTTTCACTGTTACTTAAACTTGTATTTAAGCATATAGTTATGAAGACACCAACCGCACCTAGTATTTAATCAGGGCGGTCCCCCATCGATGAAAATCCAGGGCACTCCTATCGGTTGAATAAAATTAGCCTCAAGAAGCAATACCTGGAGAAAGAGATTGAAAAATATTGTGCCATGTACAAGAAATATAGGCGTGCAGTTAACTCCGTAGATACAGTAGACACTGCGTTAGTTACTGTTGGTCTGTGTCTTGGCGCAGGTGGCATAGGTGTTATGTCTTCAGCAGTTGCCATCCCTATTGCAACTGTGTTGAGGCGGCTTGTGGGTTACTTGGAATCGCTGAAAAATTTATCAGTTTGCGACTGACCATCAAGGTAAAAGTACATGATCAGATATGCGTTCTGGTGTAGAGCAAATTGAATGCCATTGCTGACATTGTATCGACAGCACTTGAAGATGGTAATATCTCGGATCATGAGTTTAACCTCATCTGAGCTGAGGTTACTAAATTTACCCAAACGAAAGGGGAAATTAAATCTAGATCTGTAAAAGCATACCAGACTGTTTCAATCCATGAAAATAAACGCACTGATCAAACGTGGGAAAAAGAAGCATCAGAAGAAAGCAGAATCAAATCGGTGCTCCCGCTTCTACACTAATGATAATGTGAATGGTATCAACCAACCTTAATACTCAATGTGATTTCATTGCACGGGTATTTTACGCGCTGTACTAAGCCTTTCATCTATTGAATAAACGAGTATAGCAATGAACACCGAAGAGCGAGCGTATTGCTGAGCTAGAAGGTTGTGTAAAAGAGTTAAAGCTAGATATAGAGTATCTGAGAGAAGAGAAAATGGATTTAGTGATCTAGCTGAGAGATGATGTCAGTGATATTGAGACTAAGAATGATGACCTTGTGGAACTGAAGGATGTTATGACAGATCTGGAGCCTAAGAACGATGACCTTATGGAGCTAGTGGAACACCTAGACGAGGTTGTCAGCGGGTGTGAAATACAGGCAATGAGCTTGTGAAATTCGGTTGTGTGAGGGGTAATAGGTCTTAAACAGGTTTAGGAGCTTGCTTACTAAAGCACATAGGCAAGGCTTGCTGGCAAACATTCAAAAGCTGGACAACATTTCCGACGTGTGACAACTTTCCGAAAATAATTTTTGAGAGCAGTTAAGTATTGGTGTCAATGCTGTCGTTTGATCAAATGACATACAGCGCTGGCTTAGCCAGCTGACACGGGTCTGAACGTGGTTATCCGCTTCTCACTGTTGTATGCGTTGGCTCGCGTGGCATTCTAGAGCCTACTGGTGTGAACTCGCATGACTAGGTTCTCGAACATCCGGGTCTGAAGGGCAAAATAGCTTGGTCGCTACAATGGTAAGTGATACGCTCTTTACCATACATCTTTTGCGCGGGCACTCTACCTGCGTGTTTTGTTTTGGGCAGGATTTTGCTCTATAAGGGTTGGTGGGGAGGTCAGCCTTAGGTATGGTCCCCGGGGGGGGGGGGGTGCACTTGGCCTTATTCTGGATAGGGGTGTGCCGCGGGACCTTGAAAACCCGTACCCGTCGTACAAGGTCAAAATGGCCAAAAACATACCCCGTCGTACAAGGTATTATGCAAATGTATAACCCGTCGTACAGATTGAAGCTGAAAAACATACCCCGTCGTACAAGTATGAGGCCCAAAAACCCGTCGTACAAGTCGAGAGGCCGAAAAAGCATACCCCATCGCGCGGCACATATATACTACCTCTATACACTTAAGTGCCCCCCCCCCCCACCTGGGTATGGTCGGCCAAACTGCTGCTCCTTTTGGTCACTCTCTCTTTCTCCTAATCCTTCGCCCTCTCTCACCCACTATTCTTCAGGATGCATCACAAGCATAGAGAGATCGTATCGTGTCACGTGGCTGCTAGCCTAACACACAGTACATGTTTATCGGGTTCAAAATTTGATGATAACATACACGATGCGTGTGCATACACACGAATCGGTTTACAAGCATAGAGAGATCGTATCGTGTCACGTGGCTGCTAGCCTAACAGAAGTACGTATGTAGAAGATGTTTATCGGGTTCACCGCTACACGATGCGTGTGCTGTCAGCTCACAGAATCAATCACGTGAATGAAACTACAGCGCGTGTATACTCATTAATACAGCGCTATGCCTTAAACTCTCTTAAATCCGCTACGCTTTGGTATACTGTGCCTAATAGCCGGGGTGGTTGTATGGTGCGCGTCTGTAGTAAGCGTGGCTGAGACCGCCGCGCGTTACTCTCATCTCGACTTTGAAGGTCATTATCAGAACGAGGCTCGACACACGCATATTTGCCCTGACCCCCCGTTATGACTTCGCGCCTTTGGCGCTCGTGGCTGCGTGCCTTCGGCACTTGCCGCTCCGCGATCGGTAATGTAATTTTCAGGTTTTTTTTAAACAGGCCACTTTCATCCCTGATTATTGTACTTTGCTCTGTAAACATGTCTAAGAAATCTGTGAAACGCCCTGCTGGGCTTATGGATCACTTTGTGATAAATACTGGCTCATCAAAAAGTGCTGAAACCTCAGCAGACCAAGGAAAGTGGTTCTGTAAATGACACTTTGTGATTGTTTATGATGTGATTGTTTTGATTAGAAATGACAATAAAAGCTGATAATTTTAGTATTTTTTGCTTATATTGTTAAAATAAATTACCCAAAGGTACTTGGTAAAGAAGACATTAAAATGCAGGAAATGAGGTCTACAAATACTGATTTAAAAAAAAAATCGCTACACGGAAGAGGGTACCCCCCTCCCGTACCCGCCCCCCGTCATATGCCCTTAAATTATTTCTGCGGAGAACCTACTAATATTATTACTACTACTTCTATTATTACTCCATCTTATTTTACAACTACCACTACTACTACTACCACTACCACTACTACTACTGCTAATGCTGCGGACGCTAACACTGTTGCTACAAACGATTCTGTTCCAGGTATATGTCAACTTAGATATTCACAAAGACAACAATGAATTTAGGGCTACTTCAGGAGAAACCTTTGTCACCATTTACGCGGTCGCAAGCATTTCAAATGAGACTACCAACATTCAGAACATTTATGCGCTGCCTTTAAGTAACAGGAGAATATAATATTTATAGGCTTATAAATGATGGACTATTCTGGAATACATATTTAAAGTAATGATTGCTGGAAAGGTTTGAGGAAAGAGCTAATTTATGCAAGCCTTTAGATTTGTAAATGCTGTATATATTAAGGACGATGTGGGCATCCTTATGTTGCTGCAGTTCTTCATCTAGCCATGATGTCTATCACGAAACACCTTGCGTTTCTACGTCTAGCCGTGATGTTCATAAAGAGACACATAGGAAGTTCTTCATTTCCCGAAGCATTTCTATTAATAAAAATGTCTATTCCAAAAGAATGAAATGTCGAAATAACAGCAATATCGATCCTGTGGTTGTTTTAGCAGTATTTTCTAATGCCGCCTGAAACAATATCCGTTGTTGCAAATAAGCATCGCTAATTTGTTATATATGATGATGCTATTGATCAAAATCTACGCAAGGAAGATGAAAAATCATGGACATATCCTATCTACGCGTTATTACAGGAGAGCCATTATAGCACAAACACTATCAAGTCATCGGCACAGACACCTGTATGACAAATGTTTTCATGTTATCACATGATCGGCTTCCAGATCGTCACGTGATTGATGATCATGTGGCTCTATAAGCACGTGGTAAGTCAGCAATATCTGTAGGTTGTTCATTATTAGGGGCATGTAGTGCTGCGTTAAGTAAGCGGTTAGGTCTACGAATGGAACGCTTCAGAATGCGCCAAAAGTTCTCCTGCATTGATTTGTCCTTTTTGGGCCACGCTAAGTACGTCGACCTGGTGAGGAGATGCCTGAGTAATGCTGTCTGGTTATGGGGCTCAATGTCCTCTAACAAAACCAGAACTAACGAATCCTTGACACCATCGAGCAAACGACCATGGGCAAACGTTAACTCCACTTGGCACCACTGACTTTTAGCAAAGGCATTGGTAAGAACTGCAATGGTCTTGCGACTTCGATCAATGCTTTCTTGAATGTTCTCCATTATATCCACGCCTCCCAACCAGTCACGGTGATGAATACACAGCTTGAAACCCGCCTCATATTCAATGTTAGGTAGGAGTTCTTTGATTACCCAGAATCTATCCACTTGATTGTATGCAACGAACACATCGTACTCGTATTGCCCTTGGTCAGCTTCAAGCTTGTATCTTCGATGGCGAGACCTCACGAGGAATAAGATGTATCGGAAATACCATCGGAAATAATACACAATGAGAGAAGATGCGAGTATAAATAAGACAGGTATTGTAACAGATAATATGACAACAGTTTTCCAATGTAATCTACAGTCCGCCTGTGATATACCCATCTCTAGTATCCAATTACCTTTCTCTTCTGGAGGAGATGCACATTGATACACTTGTTTCTGCCCGATGTTCATGATGTGGACTCCTCCGTGGTGCGCCCAGTCATTAAACCAGAGCAGATGACAATCGCAGGCGAATCGGTTTCGTCCAATAAACAGGGACTGAAGTTTAAGAAGATACTTAAACATACCCTTGTCAATGTAAGTGATCCCATTGCGTGATAAAATCAATGTTGTAAGGTTGACAAGAGGCAGAAACAGCTCTGGTTCCCATGTTGTAATAGCATTATCACTGAGCTCCAAATATTGCAAAGATGAAGTGCCTGTCCACATTGAGGTTGGTAAGGTTTTGATTCCGCAATTTGACAATAACAAGGTTGTCAACGTTGGCATGTTTTGAAACTGTATCGCCAGGGAGCCAGATGAACCACCAAAACGAGGATTGTTGGTTAAACGCAGCGTTTGAAGGGAGTATTGATGTGCAAAGCATGAAGCGTTGTCTTGTGATTCACAAATTAAATCATTGTTTTGAAAATTGAAATTCTGTATGTTGGGCACAAATCTTACATTCTTCAATATGCTCGATTTCCCGTTAATGAGATATGATGCATCCAAAGCTCTGAGGTTTTCCAGGTCTCTAAATGCGCTAGTTGATATTGTATTTATTGGGTTTCTTGATATCACCAGTCGTCGTAAATTTGGTATCCATCCAAATCACCTCGTTGTAATTGCCCTATCGCGTTCTTTCCAATATCAAACTCTCGGAAAGTATATGGAAGGCCCAGGTATTTAGCTGAGTCAATTCGAGACAGTGTATTCCCGTGCAATGACAGTATTTCAAGTGCAGGAGTGTTTCGAAAAGTGCCGGCCGTCAATTGTGTTAATTCATTGTTATCAAGGTGAAGAACCTGGAGATTTGTAAGACCGTCAAAAGTTCCTTCTTGGATGTCCCGTATAACGCAATTTTGCAAAGATGCAGTTTTTAATTGCGTATTCTTCAGATGTCCCAAAATTGTAGATTGCAAAATTATCAAAGGATTGTTGTCTAATATCAAATTCTGCAATTGCACATTAATCCCACTGAGTCCTCGCTCAACTTGCTGAGCGCTCAGATTATTTTGTCGAAGATCAAGCTTTTCCATACGATGCAATGGACTGAAGGTATTTTCGTTGATGGAGTTGATTTTACAGTCATGTAGAACCATTGTATGAATAGGGCAATAAATCAAATCTAAAAACCAAGTGCTGTTGAGTTGATATAATGGCACACCGGAAATATCGAGTGAAAGCAGATGCTTACACCAGTTGGAGGCTCCAGAGAAGTTTACATCAAGGTGAACATTACTCCCGATTTGTAGAAATTGTAGAGTAGAACCTGCACGGAGCCATGACATGTCCGTCAGCTGATTGCTAGCAATATTTAGTCTTGCTAAATTGGGTAATGTTGATATGAAATCGGCTTTTTGAAGCTTATTTTGCGACAATGATAAGACTTTAAGGTTGCTGAGAACTGAAAGTGAGGTTGAGGATATATTCTTCAAAGCGTTGCGGTCCATCACTAACGTCGATATTGCTTGACTAGGTAGGTTGACAAAATCCAGTGCTTTTATGGAAGTAATTTCATTATCATTGAGAAATAATCCAGCGAGTTTGTGCAAATTCTGAAAACAATCTGGAAATTTGATGTGAGTTAATCCATTTTTCGGCAGATACAAATCTTCTATATTTGTCAGATCACATATTGCATCCGGTATGGTTGTTAACCTTAAGGTCAAGGACAGAGTGGTGAGGCTGGTGAGATGCCGGAAGTATCCTCGTGTCACTGGCTTCCCTGCGTATGTTCTTATTTTTACATTTAAATCCTTGAGAAGATGCAAATCATCAAGTGCTGTCTCCGACCACGTTTGAAGTGATTCTAATTTTAAATGCAAGGTGTGCAGTTGTTTATATGACGAAAATGCCTTACTTTGCAGTGATACGACTTGTATCCATTGAAAGTCGATTTCAGCTGTTGAATCTGGAAATCCTGGAATATGTTGAAAACGAGTGTTTTTTTCGTTACACCATACTGTCGTGTTCAGCGTATCTCCTTTCTTGCATTGACACAGCATCGGACATTGCTCACCAAAGATGCCAATTGACACTAATGTACAGCAGGCAAACAGCGTGTAGTAAAAGAAATCCATCGCCAATCTCCCCAGTTCAGCTAAATAATCACTCACTGTATATGGTTTATGCACGCTTCAGACAACTAACTCTGTCTGCGTTGTGACAAATGTGCATCCCGGAAAAGAGAGTATATCCTGTAGAAGGGTCATTGGATCTGTTACCCGCCTTGTTTACGATGCCGACACAGATATACAGTGTAAAGTATGAAGTTTCTTAACAAGCACAGCTCAGGTGGAGTGAATCCACGTTATGAATCAATCGGCTGTCATTGGTTTGAGATTCCTGATACTTATGATCACAGCCTTACTTACAGTGACAAGACACCATTACAACGAGCATCCGTAGCCTTGTGACTGTAATACATCTGGACGAATATAGATGTCATCTAACTATCACAAATGACAAACAGAACGACGGCCTGACAGAGAATATGTAAGCCAGACCGCATATCGAATACAGGCAGACTAACTACGCCCACTTTATAAGGCACAGAAGACATCAATCGAGTGAATTGAACCGGATCTTCTCCCCTCTGGCATACATATTGCACTGAAACAGCTGTTGCGTTGTTATTATTGATAACCATGCACATATTGAGTTGAG
>CM067352.1:42172981-42177981 GCA_034190875.2 Urechis unicinctus
GATGTACGTATATTTATCCAGTTAAAAAAATTGATGATAACATACACGATGCTTGTGCATGTCTAGCTACGACATGAATCAAGTCACGTGACCTGAACCCGACTACAGCGCGTTTACCATTATAGGATGCTATCATTCATATTACATATATTGTAAATAACCTTTTTCGTTGTGGACGAATTATCTTGCAGTTCAGGGTTATATTTAGGGCTGATTTGCGAGGGATGCAAAACCTAAATCTACTAAGAGAGGTGTTGGTTTGGGAAAAGGTAGAGCATGTTCTCCTACGAATCTCAAATTATATTTTTTGTGAACCCTGCTTTTGAGGATAGCAGCCAGTTTATCAAATCTCTTTTCACCTTCTTCATATCTACCACTCCCCCTTCTCCAATCATATACCCCCGCCCCTCACATCACCTCCTATATCCCGACCTCTTACACCTTTCCTCTTGCTAATCTGATTGTCCCTCAATGATCAGTTTTTGTTTCGTATGTTTACTACTACTACTACTACTACTACTACTACTACTACTACTACTACTACTACTACTACTACTTCTACTACTACTACTACTACTACTACTACTACTACTACTATTATTATCTCTACTACTACTGCTACTATTACTGCTACTACTACTATTTTTATCTCTAACATTATGCTCTTGTCAAGCAAAACGCGTCAGTTAGGGAATTGTTGTGCCTCGTAAGACCACCATTAATTAACCACCATTAATTAACACATTAACACAGAGTTCCGCAACCCCAACATTGCAAATGTTAAGCGTTATGTTTTTTTATATCATCATATAGATATAATGAGATTATAGATTACATGTAGCCATATGTTCTTGCACCATATGATTTGGTTTTGACATGCAACACCATTGCCTTAGTGTGCTTTGAACATCGTCTGAATTGTAGCATTTACACCGTCGAAGCTTCCAGTTGGGTTAATATACTGATTAACACAGAAGCTGAAAAGAATAGCATTCAGCAAGTAAGTTTTGATTTGTTTTCCCGTATATCGAAGTATACAAACAGTGCCATATTGTTCTTGTTTCAGGATTTCAGCTTTCATAGAGAGAACCACTTGCTTCCAGGTAGCGGTGATGTTAACATGTATATATTTGTTGTTTACGGTATCAAGGCTTCACATTTACACTAACATGAAGGTGTGCATAACAACACCAGACGTGGTTTTAACACAGACTCTCCAAATGAGTCTGTGGAAGCCAACAGATCATCTGGTACAGATGCTGTATCTGGTGGTGTGATTCGTGTATTAGCATAAGAAACATGGACAGATATACAGATTACAAGTCGCTTTTAACTTGACCTGATATAATAATAACTAGATTCGGCAGGCACGCCATCGGCAAGTCTTCCAATGGCAAGCAATCGGGTCTGTGATTGCGCCTTGTTAAGAAACCCTATGCGCAGCACACGTTTACGATAGATGTCAGCGAGGGGAGTTGGTAACGCGCACTATTTTTCGATAGATGTCACAAGCTGCAGCCCCTTAGATGTTTTGATATGACCCCTTAGCATATGTTTTGACATGACCCCTTAACCAAGTCAATAAAAAGCCGAGGGAATGGCACTAAGCCGGTCTCAGTGGCTTGGTGGTTTACTGCTTTGCCTTTTGATCCACAGGCTGTGGGTTCGACTCCAAGGTGTGACAACCTGACTCGTGACTCGGATGATCACGTACAAATGGTGGTCACATCTTTGAAAAGGGATGTAAAAGATCCTTTGAGGACGACGTGCTCCGTAGCAGTGACCAGTTTAGAGTAATTTACTCAATTGTAGTCGTACATAGCTTAGTTGCTAAATACGAATATATTTCGATGCACACAAACACACACACACCCACGTTACTGGTCGATTACGTAAGGTTAGGACTTCTTTGAGTTGGCACAAGCGCCAACGGCATGTCTTCCAACGGCAAGCCTGGACGACCAGCAATACGGTACCGACAATATAACACAAACAATATTATCTCTAAACAAAATATATATGAATATATATATATATATATATATATATATATATATATATATATATATTTATATTTTTATATTTATTTATATATATATATATATATTATATATATATATGTATATATATGTATGTATATGTATCTATATATATATATCTATATCTCTATATATTATTTATATATCTATCTATGTATATCTGTATATTTCTATATCTGCATTCTTTATCTATATATCTATGTCTATATATGTATCTTTATATATATATGTATATTTCCCTCTCTGTGTATCTATCTCCTGTATGTATGTATATCTATCTCTATGTCTGTCTATCTCTCTCTGTATATATTTCCTCTATCTATATATATCTCTCTATCCCTCTCTCTATCTCTTATCTACTTTGGCCTACTCTGGCACATGCGCCAACGGCTCTCTCTCTCGACCAGCAATACGGTACCGACAATATACCACAAACAATCTCTCTATATCTGAATCTTATCTCTCTCTATATATATATATATATATAGAGATATATATCTCTATATATATATATCTATGTATATATACCTCTATATATTTATTTTTTATATTCACACTGGTATATATGTATATATATGTATGTCTATAAATATTATAGGTTTGGCCTACTTAGATTTTGGCACATGCGCCAACGTCTGCATGTCTCTTCCAACGACAAGCCTGGACGACCAGCAATACGGTACCGATTCTCTCTATCTATAATATACCAGCTGCTCGGCGCTCGGAAACAATATTATCTCTAAAAATATATATGAATATATATATACGAGAATAGCTGGTAACGCGCACTATTATAAGCTGCCGCTTAGATGTTTTGACATGACCCCTTTGCCAAGTCAATATTGAGCCGACGAAAGTGAGAAATGCCGCCGGTCGATTACGTAAGGTTTAGCCTGTTTTGACATGACCACCTACCCAAGTCAATGCAAACCCAGCCAAGGCCTCTGGTCGATTACGTAAGGTTTGGCCTACTTAAACACGAACTGCTGTTAGCCTGCCGCTAAGCTGCTGCAGTAGAAAACCTTGAAACTAATCGTCCTTTTTACTGTTTTTTGTTACTGTGAATGCTAAAAATACTGTTACAATCATTATCACGAGGCCAAGTTCTAAATACTGACAAAATTTCATGTCCGTAAATACAGCCGCTTCAGAGATATCAGCGAGGAGAGAACTCGTAGCAAAAATCGCGATAGGTACTCTAAAATATATGTCATTATACAAAGTACAAAAGGTGAAAATAAGTATTTTTTTCGCCTATTCCATGCTACGATAATTGCTTGTTACAACCATATAACTCATATGTTCGTAACTGCAGTAGTTATGGAGGAGATAGTTACAGAAAATGGGGGAAAAAATCGACGAAAAATCAATCCCATAAGCCTCCAACACTGCGCATGCGCGTCAAACTGGATCGCCGGTTGTGTCTCAACTTGATCTATCATTCCCCAAAATTTCATGTTGATATGTTTAACCGTTCCGGAGAAAAGCCTGAAAAACCTTGACTAGAGAAAAAAAAAAAAAAAAAAAAAAAATTCAAAAAAATTCTGGCTAAACCAATATGTCTTCCAACTATCGTTGGAAGACATAACTAGATTCGGCAGGCACGCCATCGGCAAGTGTTCCAATGGCAAGCAATCGGGTCTGTGATTGCGCCTTGTTAAGAAACCCTATGCGCAGCACACGTTTACGATAGATGTCAGCGAGGGGAGTTGGTAACGCGCACTATTTTTCGATAGATGTCATAAGCTGCAGCCTCTTAGATGTTTTGATATGACCCCTTAGCATATGTTTTGACATGACCCCTTAACCAAGTCAATACAAAGCCGAGGGAATGGCGCTAAGCCGGTCTCAGTGGCTTGGTGGTTTACTGCTTTGCCTTTTGATCTATGTATGTATATATATATATATGTATGTATATATATATGTATATATGTATATTTACATATATGTGTATATATATAAATATATATATATATGTAAATATATGAATATATTTATATAGATATATAGATATGTATATATATATATGTATATTTATATACATATATATATATAATTATATATATATACATATATAAAACACACACACACTTATAGGTTTGGCCTACTTAGAGTTGGCACATGCGCCAACGGCATGTCTTCCAACGACAAGCCTGGACGACCAGCAATATACCACAAACAATATTATCTCTAAAAAAACCCAATATATATATGATATATATATATATATATATATATATATATATATATATATATATATATATATACATGTATTTATATACTTATATATTTATTTTTATATTTATATATATGTGTATATGTATATTTATATATATATGTATGTCTATGTATATATATGTATGTATATAAATATGTATATATACCTGTATATATCTATACATATGTATCTATATATTTATTTTATATATCTATGTCTCTATGTATATTTCTATATATGTATATATATATATGTATATGCATATATATATATATATATATATATATATCTATCTATATATATATCTATATCTATGTCTGTATGTCTGTATATATATATGTCTGTATATCTATATGTATCTATGTCTCTATCTCTATATGTGTATATCTCTATATGTGCATATCTCTCCCTATCTATCTCTCTCTAGCTCTCTATATATCTGTCTCTCTATATATACAGCTCTGTCTCTATCTATCTGTATCTCTCTCTCTGTCTCTCTCTCTATATATCTCTCTATCTATATCTATCTATATATATATATATATCTCTATATCTATCTATAGATATATGCGTATATAAGCACACACACTTATAAATATTCACATATATATGCTATTTATAGATAGCTGCTCGGCGCTCGGAAGCTTGGCATCGGAAACCGTGTGTATACATATATATATATATATATATATATATATATATATATATATATATATATATATATATATATATATATATATATA
>CM067352.1:42182981-42335481 GCA_034190875.2 Urechis unicinctus
CAAGTCACAAAGTCATCCGCCAGGGGTAGGATATTACCTTGTTTTATTCTTTTCAAACCGTCTTCGTAATCTGACACTTGCTCCATTCTTTTGTATACACTTGTATATGGTTCAAACTTGGCTTCCTGGAGATATGCCCGATAATCACAATTATCATTATAAATCTTTATTGATAATGATCCTTAAAGTTGTAAACTGAATGTTAAAGCATCTCACATGGAAGAGCATTTCTAGTGCCGACCCATCTATTGTACCCCAGGACAGCTCTTTTTGATTCACCATGGTTGACAAACTTTGAAATGGCAAATCTACATTAGGTATGGCCAGGAATGCCATCAAGTTTCCTGTGTAGGTGGCTACAACTACTATTTCGAAAAACCAGACACATCCAACCACAATTCGTCCTGAGTGTGATGGTAGTACAGACCGACTACCTGGAATAGCAAACATGTAGTTTCAAGGAATCGTTATTATGTGTATGGCTAAGCAATAGTGCAACGTTGGTCAAAATATTATGCCAGTGGGTATATTATGAGGACATTGGCCGATATGAATCAACACACCATACTCTACATCACATTATCTTGTTGCTTTGTTGCAAATAAGCTCTTACCTTGCTGCACTGAAGTTCCATATACAACCAATAATGCATTTGTCATACTCAACTGGCCAATGCTAGAGGTTTCCTTTGACATTCTGTATAATGGACTATTTATCGTAACAATCCATAACACCAATCCAGATGTTACTATAGCCAACACATGTAGCAGCCAGACCTAAAGACCATATTGCAGTACAATTATGATCCATTATCACAAAGTATTATAAAATATACGGTACAGGTATAATACATGTATTGATTAAAGTCCGGATTACAGCACCTCTTTCTTAAATGGGCGCAGGTAGAATAGCGCTCTATCATTGTTGGTTGGTTTCTGCATAACTACTACTGATTCGTCATGAAAATAAGCTTGTGAGAAATCTACTACCTCCTCCCTCGCCGCAGTGATGGAGATTGAAACCGCAGCAAAGTCCACTGACTGGAGGCAACACATATATTAATGTAATAAACCTAGTTAGTGCACAAGAGTGCCATTTGAGCAAATGCAAACTCATAGCAGCTTTGTTGTTCTTAGGTCAAATACAATTTACGTGATTGCGATGGTGATCGGAACAATTATTATAGGCTATTCCCAAACAAGTGGAATAAAACAAAACTTATGGATTAACTGAATTAACTCAATCTAAGCGTATTATCATGTTCAATCAACCAAACAGGCGTATTATCAGGTTCAATCAACTAAACTCAATTTCCGGATTGGAACCATCAATTGTATGAAATTTGAACAGAGCACAATTGAGCAGCAATGTATAAAAAAGCATCTGTATGCAGAGAGGCACAGAGGGTGAACTGTACCCTATTTACTACTTGTGCGATAATGCCGTTCCATCGACCCCTTTCATCACGAGTGCCCCATTTTCCATCCGTGGGCTCAACCACTTCATAGCTGCAACCACAATGTACTTCCATCAAATATTGAGTTGTGTCAAATGATTGATGCATCAAGGAAGATTTGCAGTGCTATACATACGAGAAATTAAGCTGCTTTCCCAGTTCATCGAGAAGTGCAAAGGTCATACCAGTCCATTTTACTGACCCATCCAGCGATATCTCTTTCATTTGAAAATAGGAGAACTGTAATAGACATATATATATATATATATATATATATATATATATATATATATATATATATATATATATATATATATATATATATATATATATATATATATATATATATATATATATATATATATATATATATATATATATATATTTATATTTGTCCAAAATGCAATTGTTATACCGAAAATCAGTTATTTAGCAGTGTTTCTTTGGAACTTTACAGAGATACTTAACAGGATAACATCAGTCCTGATTGTATGGATTGATTACCTCTAGCGTTGTCACCAGGAATGTGTGACCGCTGAAGAGGTCTGGATATAGCTGATCAGTCATACTTAGCTCACCCGGGTCCAACCACTGACCAACCTTGTGCATGCCACTGGTTGCTAGCACATTTTGTGGTACGGAGCTGTAGATGCTGTATTCGATGAGGGTGGCGCTCAAATTTATTGTGTTGATGTAATCTGTACGTAACTAAAGAAGTTGAAAAGGCTGTAGGACTTCCTATATTCTACCTTCTGTGGTGGTTGTAGCTGATTCAAATATTGACATAATTGTAATTCATATATTTCTTATGTAAATATATTGATATAAATAGAATGATATAAATAAATTTGATGAAATATCTTTCTCCGCTCTGATGTCTAACGACCATTTGTGGTTTCAGATGTTTGTCACTTTAGACCTCCCTCTTTTTGTGTACCTTACCTCCGTTCGATCGGAAGCTGGATTGATCGAACAATTGTTTGCGCGATCAATCAGAGCCCATCTTGCACCTTCTTTGACTTCCTGTACAGAGGGTTTCAAGTTTGACTAACTCACCCAATTCATCATTCCATACGACAGTTAACACGTCTTTGTAAAAGAGCTTGTGCATGGCTTCACCATAGTTGTGGGATGCACACAAATGGCCAGATAATAATTCTTGTCATATGTTAAGATAATTGTGGACCGGGTAAGATTTTTCCTAATGACACTTGTTTGAGTATATAATTATCTAGTCGCTATTAGAGATTACATTTGTCGTTACAAACACGTTGAGATCTGATTTTTTGCTCCATGCCAAATAGTACCTCTGGAGATAATGTAACGGCATCCGTTGGGAACGATTCCACGATAGCGATATTATCTCGAGCACCAAGAAGCGATGTTATGTTGTCTGCCATCAAGTCACTGCCATAGAGGAGCCAAAAATAAGGAGCTGCTCGTATTCTCATCTTTGCCGCCTGTTGAACGACACACATACTGTGTTGTCAAAACGTTCTGGACATATATGGTCAATTACAAATTATCAAATACCCGGAAAAAAACATATTAATTCTGAATACCTGATCAAGAATGAGTCTTATTGTTGAAGAATTCGCCACCAGAATATATGGAGCTGTTTTAATTCCTTTAGCAGTGCTCGCAAGAATATGGTTAACAGCGAATTCGGCATCGTCAATATCATAGAGCGATAATCTTGCTGGCATGGAAGATAAGCTTTCTACCAGATGATCTATGATTTCATGACATCCTGAACAATACGAATATTCCTATAACTTGTTGTTGCATGCCAGTGATTTACCAGAAACATAAGCAGAATTTGTGTCAGTATTACATGATTAATTCTTCGTATTATCTCAGACAAACCTCTTGTGCTGTCATAAATGAAGGTGACCTGGTGCCATTTTTCCATGGAAACAAGTGAATTGATAACATGATATACAATGCTATGAACGTCATAAAGAACATTCTCTATTTTCGGCGAATCACACACTTTAGGAACAAAGGCTATCAAGGGAATCGACACATCCGGAAATGACAGTCGCCATGGTGGCACGCATGTGCTTTGCGGGGTAATCAGAACGTCGATTGCTGAAGCATCGAAAAACCTGCGAACTGCACGAATTGTGCATGACACTGAATAAGTACATGAAATAAGCAGGGGCAAGGGTTGAAGGATGAGAAAAACATATATAGATCCCCGAATGATCAGTTATAAACTGGAGGTGTCTTTCTATACTGTATGAAATGATACCGTGAACCAAGTTGATGAAAGCGTTGTTTCCGTCAATAGGGAGAACGACCAAGTTAACACTGACGTTATATCCGTTATGCTCTAGCGTATACACAGTGCCGTCATCAACGAGATATCTAGAGTCATTTAGAACACCTGCAAGATATTTCTAGTTAATAGTATATTACTTGCAATAATTGTCTTGCAAAATTTTCAACTCGCGAAGTAACTGGTTTGTTAAGGCATACCGATATTGAGATGCAGGCCTTTTCCCGCTAATGCTGTGTGCGTCATCGTGATGGAGATATAGATGACTCTAATGACTACAAGTGTCACCATGCTTCAGGAGGAGAATACTCACAGACAAATGCTGCACAGACAAATGATTCAACAAGATAAACATCGAATGGTTTTGCTAATGGCTTTCCAACACTTTGATTTCTCAGTCTACTGGTAAAAATGCTTGAAGATGTATTTCATGTTTTCGGATAGCAACAACAGACGTATATGGCACATCGCACTATTGAGTTTGAATACAGTTTTCATTTATTGTATCATGGTATATATGCATTCCTTGATATTGTGCACCATTTGAATATGAATCCAGTAACAAAGAATTTGCATAGTGCACACAATCGAGCTTGTAGCATAATGCACAAGTGGCTAGATGATGTACTTGGGATGCAGACGGAATCACAAACGACATCAAATGTACCACTGGTCCCGCATGATACTCTGTAAATAGATATCATACTCCTCAAATAATCCTAACTAATTTATTATCCTTTATTTTTCACATGCATTTTAAGCCATCTGCTTTTTATTTTTATGTTTATGAAAATTACCAGAACCCATTTACCACATTAATTTAGCCAACTATTCATCTGTTTCGAGTCTATAAAACTATTATTGACAATGGAACAGTATAGCAGCAATTGGTATCTCATCGCTCTATTGTGTCGTATAGTTGAATCCATGTTTACCACTAACCTTTCTGATCAGGATGAGATATTCTCCGATGTCGTTCAATAGTACTGGTAACAAAACTTTCATTTATCTGCAAGGTATGAATTACGGAATCGTCGAAGCTGTGGTTCTCTTATTTTCATGCAATGGTGCCCCTATAATGCCACAAAATCCAAATGACTTCAATACGTGTTCAATAGTCTTCAAATGTCAAACAATAAGTGCATACTTGCTTATTCAATAATATCAAAGGGTTTGCAGATATCTTGCCAAGTCGCCGCGCTTGCTAAAAATCACACCAGCCAAGCCCGCTTCGCTCTTGGTAATGACGGGACACACATCAGAGAGGCGATGGCACGAACCCAATCGATGGGACGTGTGCAGACACTCGTGGTGGGGTTAGCTGAATGTCAAATCATCTAGTTGTTTTAGTGGATTTAGCAGACTTGAAGCGTATGCACTCTATTGCCAATGAATGCATGTTCACGAAGAAATGACAATATGTTTTCTTATACCACAGCTTCTCCCTATAACACAATATTAGGTTGGAACCGGCAATCTATTGATGGGGAGTTGATACCCAGAGTTCCAGTCATCTGACATTGCCCTGCTATGTTTTTTGTTATTGATTCGCAATGTTGAAACTGCATCGCTAATAGGCAAATCTTGTGAACTAATGGAGCGCTTTTTATCAGCCGTGTTGTCAATCCAAACATCCTGTCCGTATGATATAAAATCACGTATGCGGAAATCAGTCGTTGGCGGTATATTTGTCCTTTTGATTATAATACTCGTCCAGCAATCATGACGGAATTACCCATTATAATGGCTCATTTGTTGTTCACAGGAATATGCTGAACACGCACGTATTGTGAGATCCTGATATATTAATCTTGATAACTCGTTGGTAAGCAGCTGGCCCGGGAATGCGGTGCCAATTCCGCCATCCGCAATGTTGATAACAGTGTGATCCTCAGGAGTGGTGCAGGAGTCGAATCTACAGCATCATCGTCACAGTGTGACTGTTCCTTGTTGATTGTCAGTTGTCTTCTTATCGCCCCATATTCATAGTTCACAAATATTAATGATCGCCGCTACTTCGTGAAAGTTGTAGTGAAACAGTGTTGAATAAAACGATATCAGATCACTGATGGGCCGCAGAAAAAGTCAACAAAACATAAGCAATTAGGTCCGTGCAACAGCGCGTGCCTACCAGTACAGTGAGCTCCACCTGCATGCAGATAACCAGCACCATGTGCTGACGTATGAGTTGCACAATCTATAATTTTTGCTTGTTTTGTGAACATTAAGTAGTATAGAAAGTAGCGCTTCTGGCACACCTTACTTAATTCAACCAACGGGGGCAAGTTCCGCTTATACAGGGTTCTCAATGTTCGCTCCCTGTCGTTTCTTTTATTGTCTAAAGTGACCCTCAACAGGGCTACGCGTAAAATTATGACTTATACAGGATTTAGATTTTTTGCTCCCAGCTCACTTTTGTTGTTTTCAGGGCGAAAAAGGTCGACCCCAGCAGGGCCCTACTCCGTCATGTTATGCTATTAGTTAGCGCAAATTTGGTCAGGGCTGCATCATTTGCTACTTCTTAAGCAGGTCGTGTCTGACCCCCAATGAGGCCGAATCCGCCAAGTTGGTTTTCTGGCAAATTACTTTTTTGAGTCAAACGGGGAGAGTGACATCTTGTTCACGTGTATCTGGAACCAGAATTTTACAAGCTCGTGACCTGCATCTCAAGCTTCTCTAGGTGTTTCACTCATTCCACAAGGTCATTGTTCTTAGTCTCAAAATCACTAACAACATCTCTCAGTTAGATCTCTTTTACACAACCTTCAAGATCAGTAATACGCTTTTGTGGGGAGTCTTTGGTGTTCATTTATGTACCTCAATTCAATAGGCCAGGTATATATAAATTTCCGTGCAATGAAACCACTCTGTGTTTCAGGTGGGTCGATATCATTCACGCTATTATAGAAGCAGGAGCACCCAAGTTATTTTTGGTGCTATTTCTAATGCTTTGTTGTTCCCACGTTTGATCAGTGCATTTTTGTCATCGATTGAAACAGATCTAGTCTTAACTGACCCCTGCATTTGGGTATATTGTGTGACCTCAGTGAAGATCATCTTTTTTAAACTCAGGATCTAAGATATTGCCATCTTCAAGTGCTGTCGATACAATGTCAGCAATGGTATTCAATTTGCTCTGCACCAGAACACGGATCTGATCACACTTTTTTAACCTTGATGGTCAGTCGCCGCCTGATAAATTTTCCGGCAATTCCAAGTAGTCCACAAGCTGCCCCAGTAACACCCAACACAGAGACAATAGGAATGACAACTACTGTACATATTACACCCACGCCAAGACACAACAAAGAGAAGTATGTGATCCACTACAGGAATCTCAAGCTCTACCTATCAATGGGAGTGCCGCTAACAAAGATAACCATCTGCTTGTATTCAATAAGAGCCCCTGGATAGAGCCCTACATTCACATAAACACAGATCTGAATAAGGTTACCACCAGCGACTTTGAGAAAGACCTGTACAAGCTGATGAACAACTCCGTGCTCAGTAAGACAATGGAGAATCTCCAAAGGCTAGTCAACTTTAAAATTATGCGCATGGCAGAAGAGGAAAAAATATGCAGGCTTGTAGCCAGTCCCGCCTGTGCTCGTTGCAAATTATTCGATGATGACCTGGCTGCCCAGCATATGCACACTATTACAACACAGGTTTGCTGCATAAGGAGATCCACACAAAGGACGTGTATGCAGACATGCAGGCCACTTTTACTCACCTGATCACACACTCCACACCAGCACAAAAATGCATGAGTACTCGGGTGTGCCTATCAAGGAGTATGCAGGCCTGCACCCAAAGATGTACTCGATCCTGATTTCTAACGAGGGTGAGATTAAAAAGTGCATAGTGAGTGAAGATGGCTGTGGTAAAGAAGCACCTACACAACAACTAATGCATGTCACAAAGGAGCAGTTCTGCCATAACAAGATGTAGTCGGGCCCTGTTGTGGGCTGGGACCGACCTGCATTTTTCACCCTAAAAAACGTGAACAGGGAGCCAAAAATTCGAAATCCTGTACATTTATACTTTTACGCGTAGTCCTGTTGAGAGTCACCGTAGAAAACACCAAAAGTGATGGGGAGTAAACATCAAACACCCTGTATAAGAGGAACTGGCCCCCGTTGTTTGAATTAAGTAAGATGTGCCATGGCCGCTACTTTATATACTACTCATTGTGACACTGATTTGTCAGCTATAATTGGTTTGCCATTCATTGTGTAACTAGCACTTGATGAGGATTAAAGTGACACACTCCGGTCATTAATTTGGTTGTGTCTTATTATAAAACTATCGAAGAAAAGTCGGTTTGAGGGAAAATGGCTCGATTTATATTATTTATTTAGCCGCTATTAATTTATAAACTTTTGAAACAGTATGCATTCTCTTTGTCGGGTGCGACCATGTTGGTGCGCACATTTTGGTGACGTCCGAGACTCAAGCCTTACTCCAGATGATTTGTTTACCAATGAAAATGCTAACTGGAAATAGGTCAGCTGCCAGTCTCGTGCATTAAATGAACGTCTTTCACTGTCCTAGGACAGTGACAGAGAAAGATGTTCATTTAATTTCGGAACAAAATTTATCATTTTCTCATAGTAACTCACACTGTCACACAATATGGCTAAATTAGTCATAGTCATAGTGGGTGACTAGTTTAAATCACCATTTGCGATGCATGGCAAGCTTCAAAGTATATGGTGGATTGGTTTGTGGGTCCCAAAAACTCTCATTACAAAATTCGCAATTGTCAATGATACCTTCAAGTTGAATGAAGTTTTCTTTAATTTCTTATATTTCTGGCGTCCTTTACATGTCTTGTGGCTACTTGGTGGACGCCTGACGTCATACCATAAATTGGCGGCGACTATGAAATCGGCCTGATCAGGCGTTCGAAAAAGCGAGGTAAACCATTCAAATCTATGATTTAACAACTTCGTTTAGTTGGATGCAGTATCGCTTTAGGTTGCATACCTTTATGTTATATAATTCCTCCGCCTTCAAATTTAATGCACGCGAATAGTCTTCGAATGCGCTCATGCCATTCAATCGTTCCTAAATCAGGTGACCCCGCTTTAACACCGTAGATTACAATGCAAAGGTTAATACTGATATACAAAGGTTGATACTGATATACAAAGGTTGATACTGGTATACATACGCTGGTGTAGAGTCGTTATCAGTCTCATGGAGAACATTATAATTAAGTTTGTCCAGAGTGTCAACTTTCTGTGATCAGTGGCAAGTGTGAAGTAGAAATGGCGACTACAAACGCGAGTAGGTCATATTGGTCAGCTGTTCTATTAAATAACGCTTTGTGACAAGAATATCCGTTTGGTCGATGTGCTTCAAGCTCTGGTGAGTCACGTTTTGTCAGAGTAGACGAGTTCGGCTCATGCCATCAGGTTGCGATGGCCACTTAAATCTAAACACCCAATTGCCATCGCATATTTTATCGATTAGATCCAATATGCTGAAGGGCTTCTAGAGAATCAATACTTACTAGAACTAACAGATAAATGCTGTTTAACGGATTTGCCTGTATATATATTGAATATGCTTATCAGTATCCGTCTTGGAAGCCGGTGATGCAAAATATCCTATCCAACGGCAACCTTAGTGGCTAATAAGAGCTAAGTGGATATAAAATTGATTAGAAATATGTATCGATTTATGTACAAGGTGTAAAACATAGCAAGGAAGAGAATAAATACGTGGATCTAGTGAAAGGCAAGCCAAGTGACGGCCACCTCAACAAGGCGTTGCCTCTCCTCACCCAGGCCCTAACCAATCTGCAGGTAAATATTAAGCGGGCTGCAGTAGCTAATAGTATCGAATCTGCTGTGGTTGCAATCCTGATTTGATGTATAGTTCAATTCGTCAGTTTGGCATTACATATATAACCTACACGTTTATGATTCGTTGCTATTTCAACCCACCTTTGTAATCTGTATGAAACACTTTCATGTTGATGCGCCATTATATCCTATACGTACCTTACCTTGACCGTGTCTTTTCGTCAAATAGAAATCCGACTATGGCTGTGGTGCTAACATCCTGAAGTACGGGCCGGATGTGGGCAGTGTCCGGTTCCGTTGTGAGGTGGCTGCTTTCCTGTCCCAGCAATACGGAGACACCGTCCTGCCGTATGTATTCCACAGCCAATCAACTCTCTTTTTGAAATAACATTTGTGTTTTTATCAATCATATTGCACGCATCGTTCAATTGCTGAATCAATAGTCATCATTTGTGATTTCTTGTCATCGTGATCAATGGAAATCATACAAATATAACTCAAGGTTTGCGAATATGCAATCGCTTCATTAATTGATGCATTACATAAAATATTCCAATCTGTAAACTGGTCGCATTAACAGAAATTTATGTTTACGATCGATTGCAAGAGAGGTATGTTATGTTTATTATCTAGAGAACACGTGATCCAGACAGCGGCAGCCAGTCAGGGAATCAAGATGGCGTGCACACTCCTGCTGCCCCCTGGTGCCCCTATCTATGTGGAGGACCCAACCTACTTCCTCAACATCAACGTGCTGCGCTCCGATATGCACCTCAACGTCATCCCAGGTACCATTGTTCTTAATGCTTACGGTCATTAACTTCTGTTTCTGTCAATAATTGTCACATTTCCCACATCATTTTTCACAAAACGTATTGCTTACTCTTAACCCCAATCTGTTGACACTCCAGACTGTATATTACTCAATATAACTGGTTACCATTTATCTTGACTTTATTCACGTAATCTGGCTTTAACTTGTACATATTCTCGTACATAAAGCAAATCAATGTTTTAATTTTCATCTTTGGCCTCCAAGGTATTTATAATTTAATCCTATTTTTCGTTTGCATCACTTGTCACCAATGTTGATGTGAATTTACACACTTGCTTGTAGTACCCACTGATGAAAATGGAGTGAAAGTCGACGAACTGGAGCGTCTCATGGCGGCACAGAGGAAGTCACGTGATACATCACATGGCAACTACACCTTTTCTAATATGGTCCTCGTTGTGACGGTACACCACAACCCCAAAGGAATATGTTACTCCAAAGGTTTGTATTGATACCAACAAGCATTGGAATCGTCAGTTGTGATGCTGCAAAACATTTGCTTGGTGTTGCAGCTGTCCTCTGAACTATCTCACCGACACACAATCCAATGTGGGCAGTGGGTTTATTCTGACTAGTTGGCGAACGCACATTATGGAAACTACCCATGTATTATATACCTCTGTACTGATCACATTCGCGTTACCTGCTCCCCCATAGAAATAATCCCCATTTGGGTCCGGGAATGAAATAAGTCCACTCTATACTTGTCATATTATTTGTATTTTTTGCAGGCTCCATATATCACAAACGTGTTAGTGTTCCATTAAACCATGCACATTCTTACTTTTATTCGCTATTAAGTTTTATTCGCTATCAATGTTTAAATTTCCATTTCCCGTTTTCGTTCCATGTTGAATGAGTTTACCGTCACTGTTTGTTCTAGAGCGGTGTGAGGCTCTAGTACGGTTAGCTCGTGCTCACGACACCCTGCTCTTCTCTGAGGACATCTACAACATGTTACATTACGACGAGTCCACCCCCGCGCCTCCTAGACTCCTCACCTACGACAACAAGTAAAGCGTACACGTTATTACAGCTCCCTTAATCCATTGTGCTTATCTGATGCTTATATGAATCATTATTTGCATGTCCATTGTCCCTCTGAACTGTTTTAAAGGTTCGATCTAAGATTCTTGGATTTTAGTAGAAAAATTGGATTATATTGAAGATTGTAAACAATATTATACATTTGTAAAGAGTTGCACATGAAAAAACAAAGGGTTGGATTTTCGTGCCCCTTTTCCTCCTTGATTTAATTTATTCGTATATTCCCTCACCTGTATGAGCACCGTATAACATTGTCGTGCACATCTTCTCCGATGTTTATCAGCGATATCAACGGGACATTCGACTGCGAAAACCAGACCCCCATCCTGACCGGTGTTTCCATATCAACTGACATCGCGATAGCTTGTAGTTCATTATTATCTCTGTTCTTCAGACTTTTTAAAACACATTCCCTAGTCTATTTCTGATTACCCCCTTGAACTCTACCTCCACTTTTTGAGCAGTTTATTCGATGCGCTCTGTTTACTTTATCTAGTTATTGGTAACTACAGAAACTTAGTACGACCAAAGATGCTTGCATTGGTAGACGATTTGTAAGTCAATCGCAGCATAGTTCTGTTGGTGTGTCACATAACGTTTAATTTACACAAAGCATGAGCAGCTCTTCTCAGCCATACCAACTGTCTCTGAACGCCTTGTTGCACTGATGAGTACTGAATGTAATCTACCCTCATTCACTGACCGCAGATCAGATCCTGATTACAAGGGACACGTCATTTCCAACGGAACATTCTCCAAGATTCTAGGCCCTGGATTGCGGGTCGGTTGGATGGAGACCCACACGAGGATCGTCAAGTTATTTGCCGGAAGGTATCATGTTCATTATGACTGATGTACTTAGATTTTTGATAACTCAAGATTGTACCTACAAAATGAAAGCTGTAATTGTGACGCAGAAATATGACGACTCTGTGTGACTATAAATTTAAAAACCTCAAAGGTAGCCCAGTCGGTGAGAGTATACCCCCTGTATATCGCGTCAGGTCGCGACGTCGGTTTGCCCCCTGCGTTGTTACTGTGCATCGAGTTACTGTTTAACAGAAAACTTTCATAGCTTCAAAAATGTACCATTGATTGGAAGGTACGGTGTTTGTTTTCAAGCATTCGTTTATTATCAATGTCATCAGGCCGTATCTGGACTCTGGGGGATGTGTCAATCATTTCACGGCAGAGGTCGTCGCTGAAGTGCTCAGTCTTGGTCTCCTTCAGAAACATCTATCCATGCTGTGTAACGACTACGGTGTATGTCCAATGTTTGAACCACTTTCAGATTTATTTACATTTCATTGATGGAAATCTGGAGGAAATATATTTTGCAGTATTTATTCAACTGTATGTGTTGATGGTGTGTTCGTAGTATGTCTGGTAGGTGATAACAATCAATTTTGATTGTGTTTATTATGTATGCCAACTTAATGTGTGTCCTATTTGCCAATACTATACATCGATGGTATGTGTTTGCAGCGCATGTTGAGGTGGATATGCCAAGAATTGCGCGCGCAGCTTCCCATGTGTTCGTTTCACCAACCACAGGTAAGCTGTGTCCATTTAACTCTGACTCCAAGGCTCGGAAAATATTATAAAGATAACATGTGATTAACAACCTGTGTGTTGTGGTGTCAGGGTGGATATTTCATTTGGTTAGAGTTACCTTATGGGTCCGATGTGACAGAACTAGCCCGGCTATCGGAAGACGAATACAGCTTACTTATCTTACCTGGAAACAGGTAAATTCACACCTATGTATATTCGCTTGTTTTTATTAGTTATGTCTTGTCCACTATAAGTAAACCTATGCTCAGACTTTCTCGGTATCTATCCTTTACTTATGTGCATTCTAGTGGAATTTGTCGATTCCTAAGGTGCTTGAACTCTGCTCCCCCAAACAGTATACCAACATCACACGCTCTGCTTGTCATTGAATTTGGTCTATTTTAATCACTCGTACCAATTGAACAATTTGTATCTCTTGGATGTCCTTGGTTGGTAGATATCAATATTCTATAAATGATCTTGTATGCAAACTAATCTATATTGGGGCGCCACAACGATGTCGATGTATGCATTGCCTAGGATCATTTAATACTGTATTTCTGAAGCATACGACGTGTTTCACTTTGCATTCTCTCTAAAACCCCACATTCGGTCTTCATTGGAGCCTGTCATTGACATGGGTCACGTTAATGGCTTATTACTCCATTATCGGTAAGAATCGTCAACAGTACATGGCTTTGATCTCAGATGCTCGCCGTCCGGGTCATACAGTAACTGTATCCGCATACCGTTCTCTCATCTGGAGGAGCACGAACTTGAAGAGACTGTGCGCAGACTGGCAGGTGCTGTTAAAAGCTATCTCGCCATGAAAGCTGTTGCAGACATCAATTAAAGTGCATTGTGATCAGTTTCACGTCGATTCATCCATAACCTCGGATATTTTGCTGCGAGTGTGTAATTGGGTTGGAAGTAAGCAGTGCTAAACATTGCCCTGATTTATAATCTATTGAAATGTTAATTCAGCTTATTGAAGTCGTTTAAGTGGTTGCATGACATATTTGATTGAACAAAAAATAACAAGCTGATGAAGTGAATCTGACATATGCATAATAAAAATAAAGAACATTCTTGTACACAACCCTCCCCACTCCCACTTTATCAGCCATAACGTCTCGCAAAGGCTGGACGTGCAGTTGGTGAAAGCGCATTCGATGGAACATGTAAAAAAACAAGCGGAATGTGTGAGCGTTTGTGGTCGCCACACAATTGGAAATCATGTGCATTAACCTAGACATTATTCCTTTATAGTGAATCGAATATAGAAAGATATATATATATATATATATATATATATATATATATATATATATATATATATATATATATATATATATATATATATATATATATATATATATATATTGTATATATATATATATATATATATATATATATATATATATATATATATATATATATATATATATGTGTGTCTGTGTGTGTGTGAGCGCACGCGTGTGCGTGTGTGTGTGTGTGTGTGTGAGATCATGTACAAGCTACGCAACATTCAACCTGACGAAGGAAATCTGCTACGATATCAAGATATTTCGAATTATAGAGTCAACCATTTTGTTGTCGAATCCATCAATACACAATTCAGAATGTATAAAACCATTCAATGTAGTTAGAGTATATACCAATGCCTCTTGGTCGTGAACGACACATTATGAATGATTTTTCGATATTATACATCCCATCATTTTCATGTCAACGTTGTTGATATATCTAAGATAAGCAATATATCGTCCCAGTGGCGACAGGGCATTATTACAAGCATATTCTTCAATGCACTGTTGCAATGCATTTGTATTCTGGCGCATCTGAACGATAATTTTTAACGTTTGAAAAGAAAACGAAATGCTAATGTGAAGCTTGTCAATTAACGGCCCCTATATCCAAACATGCGTACAGAACCGAAGATTGAGTAATCTCCAAACAGCTTTATTTATTTCAGTACATATTTTCTTAAATCCACCAGAATTCATTGTCCATAACTGCATCAATAGGAACAAAATAGTTTACATAAAGGGCCTTTGTAACTTGCTAAAGTTTTCGTTTTGTTAAATTATACATTACACACTGAGCATTTACAATCATCGACCATTTTGATACCAATATTATTTAGCCATTTAATAGGTGATCAGTCCAATATCACATTATCAAATTTATTGACGGCCTCACTATATTCAATACATTTAATTTTCAACGGTCAAATTATATTCATCGACAAATAGAAGAACCCTAACTATTACCAGAGGCACATCACACTGTATCAACAGTTGACACAGCTTCCCGGAAAGCACCCTATCGAATGCTTTGCTGGCATTCAATCAACAACTATAAACATTGCTATTTCTTTGTTTGTAATAGCTTATTATTTCATTATATACAGTATGAATAATGTTGTAGAACGATCCTTTTTTAATCCAAACTGAAGATTAGATGTACAGAAATGATCACAAAATTGCTTAACAATGACCATATCCAATACCTTACTAACCTCACAACATAATGCTACAACTCTGTATACCACTTCAACTCAGCAATGATCTCAAATCTTTTGGAATAGGAACAATGGTTGAGTTCATCAAGTCATCTGGAGTATTGCCATGAACAATCAGAGCATTAAAACGTTTACTCAACCTACTATCGAGTTTGATCGTTCCGTTAACCAAGAGGTCGGAAACATGTATTGAATGATATACATTAATAGTCAAAAGATATGCTTTCGTTTATTGTGGCTCAAAAACAATTGTATGAGGCACTTCGGTATAACAATAGGCCAATAGGCTTGAGAGCTCAGCTGCTTTTGACAAGATTCTCAATTAAACTTTATAGAAAGACTTGATGATAACCTTCGACATTGTATTTAACAACACACACTTGACCGGGTCACGTGACCCTGGCATTATGTCACAGTGACCTTGTCATTGAACCTCACAAAAGAAGTATTGTTTATTGGTAAGCGCATTTTTAATATTTTTGACAATATATACCACTTCAATGTACCAGATATTCCTTATTAGACATACACTCTGATGTAACTTATTGGAAACTATATGTAGCTATCATTTACCTGGGAACAGCTGGTTTTTAATATGACATTACATTGTTCAAGGATATGTGTACAACACAGAAATGAACGGTAGTATGGGACAGAGGGCATCTGGATGAATTCCCAGGGTAATGGCGATAGATAATCATGATTAAAACATCACTGGGTAACATTGAGAGTGTGACGAATCGATCCAGTAGTCATGTCTTTAGGAGTGGTCATATTTGGGTTGGCAATTCTGTACCAATTACCCGCCTCCAACGCTGAGCCCGAGTTGAACATCGATGGCTTCGAGACCTATTTGTCAGAGTATCTGGGAGAGAGCTTCGGGCAATACATACGTATGTTGGAGGATGTAAACTTTTCGGATAACAGCACGACTGAAGTGTCACCAATATGCTCCGCGTGTCAGGTATTCTATATCTTGAGGTTGGCGATCTCCTGACAAATGGATTGTTTGCGCTGAATTCATTTCGAATGTTTGCACCACATGCAATTATTGTGATGAAATGTTCATGGAATTTCAAAGAAAACATAATTCAAGCGCATAAATAGTTATGTATACGCAATACAGTAAATAGTTGGCGGTATTGGTGAGTAGTGGAACTTGCTATGTATGACACCTATGTATGCGTATTAATAACTACATAAACAAACGCAGATATTCATTTCCGTCGTATTGTTTTAGTTTCATAGACAGCGAAAACTATGATTCACAACAACGACATGTATACTGTTAAACAGGATCTAATATAGAAAGCCACGCTAATACACGCAGTACCAACTAGCAAAGGGAAATATTGATTGTTATAATTTTTTTGTTTTCCACAGGCTGGCACCGCGCTTGTGTTGCTCAACCAGGCGAGAAATGTGACGTACGATGATGTCAGAAATGCCACCATTTTGTCCTGCGTTGTGTTGCTAGGGAACCGTATGCGTGGTGACGTCATGTGTCCCGGGCTAATGGATAACTACTATACAGCGGTTGGTGACACTGTTGTTGGGAATAAGTTAAAATTATATCCATTTCGTTAAAAGTTCTCTCATCACTTAGCCCGCACTAATGACTACTTAACTTGATTTAAACCTACGGATTTTCAAAGGCGACCTATCATTCTGTAGTTTAGTCCTTCCATACAATTATCATTTCCTTTGTATCAAAAAGTCTAGACTAATCAGGTGCATGCGAAGCCGCTGCAGATGATTTATACCTTTGATACATTCATGTCTATCCTCTTAAGCCTGTTGTTGGTCAAAACATTAGAAAGATCATGAATTTCTATTCCTCATATCGTTTTCAGGTCAACACTAGTCTCGCTTTAAAACCAACAACTATATCCGAGTATTGCTTGGCTCTGCGATTCTGTGATCACTACGAAATTCCTGACGAAAATCGAAATCATCATCACCAACCTGCTTCCCTAAAGCGGACGTCAATGAGAGAATATTATGATGCCAAAGCTGTAGAGTCACGACGAGTTTACAGAGAAGTGGTAGAAAGCAGGAAGAATGCGGACCTCATCAAAGTGGTTCAGTTGACCGATATTCATATCGATCATAAATATGTGACGGTGAGAAGTTAATTTTTGTTAGTGTTCCATGAACAGCAATTCGTCAAAACCGACAATTTATTTCTTCTTAAGGAAATTGATAGCAATTCACGTTTGTTTTGGGCAGACATAGTGTGCATTTGTTTTGCAATGTGGAGCATTTATTATTAATTCTGTAAAAAATCAACCTAATGATAATAATGAATATATGCAAAATGGATCATTTCAAGTCAAATTGTTGCTGTGAATTTGCCAGGGAGCGGCTACGGATTGTGGGATGTACATTTGCTGTCGAGAAGGTCGTGGATTTGAGGGAAACGTGAGATATATTATTCAAGCCGGTTTTGTTAATTCATTCATTATATCATGATGATTTGGGCTGAAAGTTTCAATGAAACCCTCGGATCCCGATGGAAATGTTCCGAGCGACGGCTGACTAGATAAGTATCTACCATTGCATTATAACGCACAATTACAGTCGTTTGGCGCTCGGAGGTTCATCAATATGTGTATCGATGTGTTACCAGGGCACGGCGGGGCTCTGGGGGAATTATGCCTGCAACACGCCTAAACGGACCGTGGAATTGGTGCTCAGAGATATCATGCAAAACAAACAGCCTGATATTGTGTTGTATACAGGTTAGTGACGTCATACGGGAAAACATCAATGAGAAATATAGGAATATGCTTCGCACATGGTATTGTCATTCAAAATAGAGAGTGCAATATCGCATAAATGATCGGCAAAATTTATTTCTCTCAGTGAAGTGTCTTTCCCAACTCGACGAATAATTGCTTAATTATCCTGTCCAAAATTCATCAAAAACAACAAGTACTGCTTATCTATGGAAAAAGCAATCATTTGCAAACCTAGGATATTTCGAATTGCTGTTTATCAGGAGACACTCCGCCTCACGCCATGTGGGAGGAGACGCAGGAAATACAGATGAACTACACAGAGTATTTGACGAGCATGTTCCGTGAATCACTTCCCAACATCAACGTCTATCCCACCATGGGCAATCATGGTGGGCTTGGAAATGCTGTCAATAAAATTATAAAAAATTACTATTAAGAACGTATTGATCGACTGCAAAATAATAGTTCGTGCATGTGGCAAACAGTTTAAACCACGTAAGCCATTCTCCGCAGGAACGTAATGGTAGAACTTTTGTATAATCGAAAAGAAATCCATATTGCGTTATATGTTGACTATGAGATGAAATTTGCAGATGTGTTCCCGACCAACTTGTACTGGAGAGAAGTGGGCGATATATTGGTGATTCCAATATTCATATCCGCTTAGAATAATTCAATGTGAATTTGATACACCAGTAAAAACCGTGAGAATACCTGATTTGATAACATAATTGCAAGATATAGATGAAGTTTTATCTATGGGATGCGCTACGGTGTCATATCACTGCAATGAGCGTACAGGAAGCAAACCATCTCTGGTACGAATGGTGGGAGGAGTTAGCCGACCTGGGAGAAGTACAGAAGATGACAATCGAACAGGGTGCCTATTTCTCTGTGAATAGTTTGAATGGCTTAACAATCATCTCCTACAACAGTCTCTTTGCGTGAGTATTAAGGACATATACATTTGTGAACTTGATTTGAAATGATATGTTCCCGTTGGTAACTTTTGTTTATATTGAATTGTTGCAGCAGTGCATTTGGATATGCACCGAATGTGAATAGATGAATGTTTACTATAATTCCCTCCATAAATACCGTAACATAATGCACACCCTGTATGATTTATCTATAGTTAGCTTCATCATTCCTAATACTCGACGATTAGAATGAATGTTCTGTAGCCCAATTGTTCAAACATCGCAATCATAGCGGGTGAAAACAACAACAAAATTACACAGAATGTTTCAGACTCTACCTTCAGCATTTACATTTCAAGTGAAATTGATCAACCACATCACTGGAATCTTAGATTTATTGATTTTTTTATCTTGAGGAATTTCTGCTTCTTGGTGTTCAGATACGCGCAGAATTTTTACTGTCTGCTGAACGAAGACGACGAACAGTATTACGTTATGATGCAATATATCGAGGCTGTGTTGGAGGAAGTTCAACTAGAAGGGGGTCAAGCCATTATGATCGGACACATACCCCCTGGCATGTACGCCATTGATTCGTTCAATGACTGGCTCCATGACATGATGGTTCGCTACAGTGACGTCATCAAAATGCACGTGTATGGCCACACGCACAGGGATCACTACGTTTTGGTTGGTATTCCATTTGCGCGATAGCAAGACTTCGATTGTTCATTAAGTTACAATATCTTATAAAAACGGAATATTGACACCAATGAAGGTCACATGGACGCTCACATCATTTAGGATCTGTTGTCAATGCTACGTGCTTGGAACAAAATTAAAGTCTAGTTTATATGCAAACCACTATCTGCAATTATCATCTGTTAAAATTGACAAATTATTGATTAATGTTAAAACATGGATTTTTTCATTTCACTAGTTTAACGACGACAGAGGTGACGCGCGTTCTATGTTCTTCGTAGCACCATCGGTCACAGCCAAGACTGACCGCAACCCGACCTTGCGCGTCTATTGGCTTGACCCAGAAACATATGACCTCCTGGATTACGACCACTATTACATCAACATGACCGCTGAATATCGTGAGTTTTTCTTCCTCAAACATAGTGTTACAAACACTGATCAAATAAAACATGTGACTATTTATACAGATGACGCGGATTTTAACGAAATTTACCAAATTTCTCCATGGAGCCAAACATATCTTCTTGTTAATACCGTGTTTTATGGCAAATATTGTTCCCAATATATATTCACAATTCATAAAGGGATTATGTTAATATACCAGATATGTTAATCTATATTCAAGTTATATTTAGATGATAATGTTTATCCGTGTGCCCATTCGTCATTCATCTTGTACAACCATACATGGTCATTCGTTATCAGGAGACGAGTCCCTCCCTGTCATTGAGCATGCGTACAGCGCATTGGAAGAGTACGACTTGATGGATATGTCCGCGTCGGCATGGCAGAATCTCGCCGAACGATTTGAAGTTGACGATGATTTATTCCAGCGGTATTATTTTCATCACACGACCAGGAACGGTCTGGTTGAATATTGTGATGTAGATTGCAAGAGAGACATGATCTGTGAAATACTATATTTTGATTTCGAGGAAATGATCGATTGTAAGAAAGGGGATGTGTGATTGGTCTAAAATATAGATGACTTAATGTGGTTGGCTATTAAAGAGATAAACAAACTGAATTATGTCACACTTTCTATTAAACAAATTTACTGGATATGAGTATCATTTAGCAGACATGTGCTTTAAGCTTGACGTTCACTCCTGACATGGTAAAAAATGACCTGAAGTCTTACTTGATGGCATCCAAGGTACCATTCAACGTCGAGTGAATAAATTGAATCCTGGTTATTGCAGTGTCCCCAAATAACATAAATATATCTGCATAATTGGTCTTCAAGAATAATCTGTAGTGCTTATCGACTAGTATTGCATGTGGTTCAATCGAGATTCAGCTTCCTGAATGACGATTGTGGCACGTCATTCTTCGGCTTCTTACTGAAGTCCACGCCATATTTACTCGAAGTTAATTCCTTCATGTTCTTTCGAAACGCATCTGACGTCACTTCCTGACGGAAATTTTCTGCAGAAATTGACAATTACAAAACGCAAATATACAAATCTTCTCGCACGGGAAACGCTAGAGACTGATTATTTCAAATGACCATTGAGGAAAAATAACAAAATTTCAAAAGCCACTGAATTCTATTCTATTGATTAACGAGTCTTTTAAGTGAAGCAAGATAAATAGGCTACTCACTGATGATATCTTGCAGGCTGCCCGCATTAGGACCCTCGTAGTCGTCAGGCAGGTAGTCCTCTGGAAGCAGCTCCATTGGAACGTGCGAGTAGAGACTCTCCATACTGTTATGAACTTTTGTCTACGTCACACGAAGACAGACATGGTGGAAGAGCGAACATTGAATATACGAGAGAGACGTGTTGGTTGTAAGGACTGTTCAACACCTTATTTCTAACAAGGTTGCCTGGCAAGCTGCCTGGCAATCGCACCATGGAAACCAAAAGATTAAAATGGCGCTGCGGTCTCAGAAAATAGATCCTTACTTCGGCTGTCGACATTTTTGTTGTCGGAAATTACCCTTCCTGTTTGGCGGTCTACTTTTTGCGCAATGATGCCCATAATTTTAATACGTGACGATTTGATGAAATCTTCATTTTGTAACCTAAGCAGAAGTATACACATTGATAGCCAGGCAGTTATAGAGCGCGTAATAATTTACAGCTAACATTCGTGTTATTCATGGTTTTAGGGAGGCACCGTTATCGATGGAACGACACAAGTAAATTAAATAGATTTCTACAGTACATCATGAATATTTTACAGTAAGATGATAATGTTGACAATTTATCAGCATGATTTTCGACCAAGTAAATTTTGCGGCACAAACTAAAAGATGGAATTACTTATGCCTGCGTTAAACGTATATAGGGCTGAACAGCCTCTTTAACAGAATAAACAGACGTAGAAAGATGGATATATAATAACAGGCTAAATAGTAACACAAGAATTTCCATTCAATACATATATCTTACAAGGGGGTGTACAAGTCGATTTTTAGTGGACCATCATCATCAAGACATATACATTTTAACCCGATCATGCACGAGGTAGTCTTGGAAATGCTTTATGCGATATACCCAGTTTGCAGGTCTGTAAATATTCTGCATCTAAAGACTTAGGTGAATGTGCGGCTTGGGGTAATAAATCCTACTTGCAAGCCAATCACGTGAATGAACATCTGTCCAATCAGAACGAGCGACACGGATGATTCAGAAAGGCTAATGCGCAGGTGCGAGTTCCTCTAAATGTACTGACCCTGTCTTGGAACTTCTGTGAGAGGAAGGGCCTTGCCATGGCCATCACAGTCTCGAAGAATGTACCAGCGTTGTAGTAGTGGAAGGCCTTGAATCGACCCGGCATGTTATTCTGTTGATAGAGATATAGATTATCATTCAAAGTTGGTTTATTCATTGGAAATGAATGGTGATAAAGAGGACTTTCAAACATAGCTATAATGAACTCAGGTATCAGGTTTCGCACCTGCAAACGGCAGATTGATCTAGCAAGAACTTGTGTCATTAATGCCTGTAGTCAGTTGCTGTAGCTTATCAGTATGATATAAGCAGCTCAAAGGAGAATTAGGTAGAAAGATATCACGTTCATATTCGTAAGAAGCCGCATTTGAAGTCACAAAACAATGCAGCCCTCCAACTGCGGGTATAGCTGTTAATGGCACGGGTCAGTTGCACAAACGAGCTAGTTACAAACGAATTACCATCAAGGCATTATCAAAAGAGGAAATGATAATGACAGCAAATATAAGGCTGCTAGTCGATCATACCGTCAGTGATGAATACACCATATTGATAAACCATAAGTATATGGCTTGGAAACCAACACCACTACGAATAGTTATAAATGTTTGGCGCACTAGCACTTTGCTCAGCAGTGTTAAGAGAGAAAAACTATCCGTGTCGTGTCAAAAGCACCTGTAGAAGAAGGGGTGCTAAATAATAATACTCATAAAAGTACTCGTGCCAAGAGCATTCGCCATCATCCGTAAATCTTGTCAAAAGTACAAGTCTAATAACTGCCCAGATGTCCGTGTCAATAATACCTGCCCTCTATAGACGTCCGTGTAAATAATACCTGCCCTCTACAGACGTCCGTGTAAATAATACCTGCCCTCTATAGACGTCCGTGTAAATAATACCTGCCCTCTATAGACGTCCGTGTAAATAATACCTGCCCTCTATAGACGTCCGTGTAAATAATACCTCCCCTCTACAGACGTCCGTGTAAATAATACCTGCCCTCTATAGACGTTCATGTTAATAATACTTGCCCTTTACAAATGTCCGTGTCAATAATACCTGTCCTCTACAGATGACCGTGTCAGTACTACCTGACCTCTATAGACGTCCGTGTTAATAATACTTGCCCTCTACAGACGGTCGCTTAAATAATACCTGCCCTCTACAGACGTCCGTGTTAATAATACCTGCATCTATAGACGTTTGTGTTAATAGTACAAGCTATTTACAGATGGTAAGGTCAACAGTACCTGCCAGCATTTGCTCCACTTCTTAATATCCTCCAATCCCCATCTGCCGATATGTTTGGCAGTGTATCCTGTGAAATCCATAATGAAAACGAACCCATTGACCTCAACGCCCTCATCCCGTTGACTGCAATATGACCCCGCAATACTAGCCATACGAATCTCGTCCGCCAGAGGAATCTTCTTGGTGCTAGGGTCAAGGGCGCCTAGCAACAGAGGTGCATCAAGGTGATTTAAGAACATAAAACAATCCCTACAGCGACATTAAAAGTCAATCGCGCTGCCTTGGGACTCGAACCCGCGATTTTCTGGCTAAGAACAATCCCCCGTAATAAGTTATTTTATATCTATCAAAGGTGTCATGGATGGAGACTATTAATACATTTCAGCGACAATATAATGAAAGAAATGAGTTGATAAGCATTAGTTGTTAATTAATTTAGATAACTTGATATTAACACAAATAATGGTTACTGTGAAATGTGAAACCCGAACCAAAAATACCAAACCAAATACTAAAGCAGATACATTAAAAGATACCAATCGTCTTGACGGCCATTCTGGTGGCGTTTTGCAAGTTATCTCACTCACCAAGTCTGTACAGAAGAATATGGGAACCGTTATGATCCTTCTTAGGCAGTGGTATAACGTATCTGATAACACAGACAAACCAACATCACACCTTACCACACAGCTTAAATATCACATCAGTTTATCAGTAACGACACACCTGAGTGGCTAGTCGGAGCCAGACAGAGCCTGTGCCTTATCTTCAACGAGGAGATCGCCAGATTGGTCAAACATGTCATCAGTCCATCGTTGATTTATCACCCTCCCCTCCCCACCTCATCCAGGGGCGTAGCTGGGCCTATTACGAAGTATAGGCCCACTTAGTATGGGGGGTTCGGGGGACCTCCCCTGAGATTTTTTTAAACTATAGATCCAATATGGTGCGATTCATTTTTGGAAACGATGTGTAGGCCCGGGCCTACCGTGCCTATTGGAGCTACGCCGATGTCATCCCCTCCTCCACTCTTCTCATTATCAATCCAGTACATATCAACCCAGATTTCAAATTAATAAATCCATCAATTTATCAACTCTTTCAATCATCCATTGGTCATTAAATTGGATTATTTTGGTGTTCTGCACCGACGTAACATAACATTTCAACAATTGACTGGCAAATTCATCTTACAAGCCATACAGCCAACATAAATCCACACATATCTCCTTCATCCATACATGCAACAGAAGTCCACACATATATCATTAATTCATTCATCAAATATTAATCCATACATCCAACATATCATCAATCTATACATCCAACATATCATCAATCCATACATCCAACATATCATCAATCCATACATCCAACATATCATCAATCCATACATCCAACATATCATCAATCCATACATCCAACATATCATCAATACACACATCAAACATATCATCAATCTATACATCCAACATATCATCAATACACACATCAAATATATGATCAATCCACACATCCAACATATCATCAATCCATGCATCAAACATATCATCAATCTATACATCCAACATATCATCAATCCATACATCCAACATATCATCAATACACACATCAAATATATGATCAATCCATACATCCAACATATCATCAATCCATGCATCAAACATATCATCAATCTATACATCCAACATATCATCAATCCATACATCCAACATATCATCAATCCATACATCCAACATAAATCCATGCAACCACCATTGATCCATAAATCCACAATAAATCTATTCATTCACCCTTTCATTCACAAATCCATCAATTGATTCATTCATCAATCCAACGATCCATTAATTAATCCTCGCATCCATCCATTCAACGACCACAACGTCACAGACCACTTACCCCGCGTCGATCACTTTAAGCATAGTTTTCGAGGTCGTGTCCACATTTTGGAACCACTCTGGTATCTGTGTATAGGCTGTCATCATTCCCTCCAGCTTCTGTCGTGCCTTCAGCTGACTGAACTTAGTACTGCGTAGGAAGGTCAGCATCATCCTGGTTTCTGGTTGATTGAAATAAAAAAGGTAGATCCTTTATATGCCTGACATTTCAAGCGTGATGTTCTACTCTTCTGGAATCGATTTAATGTGGTTTTAATCGTCATTTTGAGTATCAGACAGAACCATGTGCAACTTTAAAGTGGTACACCGCTCGCCGATTTGTTATTTTAAGTGGCTATAACAATTATGACCATTAGTAATAACATTGATAGCATCTAGAATTGATATAAAATATTGTTGATTTATTCCAGGGGTCCATTTTGACAATATGCTTCATTGAACAAAAAGGAATGTCTAATATATTCATATGAAAAATATGGCATGCAAGATGATTGTAACTCACCGAGGTTGCAGTTAAGGTGAGGTTGAGTTTGTACCCATTCACGCAGCGCATGCGCAGCTGACAGACGCTGCTTGGGGTCCTCATTCAGCTCCTCGTGGGCTTTTTTCTCTGTGGCTGCGTCCAGGCTGCATATGTAGCCATCATCACGTGAATTGCACATGGTTGATCTGAATCATTCAAAAACCAACTTTGTCATGATCACTACCATTATCACAATCATTATTGCCATCATAATGATCATGAACTGAACTATGGTTGTTATGATTAGGATAGTAACCATTGGGATGACGCGCATTATTGCGATGATAATGATCCTTAATTACATCATCATCATCGTCAACATCATCATCATCGTCAACATCATCATCATCGTCAACATCATCATCGCAATCGTCATCATTATCATATCATCACCATCACCATTAACATAATCATCTTGATTGCTTTTATTATTAACAACCGCGAAATCATCATCATTATTATGATTATCGTCGTCATTGTCATCATCATTATCAACATTATAATGATCATAGTGAATTCTTTTATCTTTTTCATAATTAATATCATCATGATTATCATGGTCATTTTGGCCGTCGTCTTTATCATCATTGCCATCATTTTTCTCTATTATTTCATAATCAAAATTATCATTATTATGATGGCATCCTTCCCGTCGTCGCTGTCATCATCATCATCATCATCATCATCATCATCATCATCATCATCATCATCATCATCATCATCATCAACAACAACAAGAAGTTTCCTAGAAGGGTCATAGCCGGTGAAGCTCAAAAGCAGACAAATACCAGATCTGCTATAGAGAAGCTGGCATTCAATCCCATGTCAGAATAGCCTAACAGGAAAACCCACCGTTTATTGGTAGATTCACACACATGCTAAACTTATCATCACTTATCACGTTAAAAATACGAACTGAGAGGAATTTAAAGCCACCAACGGTGAGAGTATTGATTGAATTTAATAGAAATGGGTTCTTTTTATCAAATCGCCGGGCGAACACTTGATATTCGATTAATTTCTAACTTTTCGGCGAAATTCCTGTTGTTGTCAACAACCGGTCTCTTGCATGACATTGTCTTTAACGACAGCGCAGAATTTGCTAGGTTTTTATCATACCATCATCTGCCTGATCATACATTTCACATGTGAGTCAATTTATACTAGATTTATACCCTATAACTTTCCGACCTAGTTTCCTTTTCCTCTCCTTTAATCAGCATCATAACAAGTCCGCTTCAATCCGACTTACGTTACGCAATCTCGCCGCCATATTGGAATTTAATCGGAAAAGTTAATCGCCTCGCACATTTTAGGCGATTATGTATATTTACAAGTTATTGCAATTCCTGAGACTCTAATGCGATTCATAATACTGATTGCTTATTAAACTGGACTTGTTAAATCAAGTTGACATGGTGAAGGTAAGGCCTCATCACCGAATTTTCTACATTGGAAACGCCATTTTCGAGAACCAAGAGGGAACGCAAGCTCCACTTGGTTCAAAAGAGCTACATCAGAAGAGTTTGCATTTGTTGGTATTCATACACTGCTTAAGGTATCTGGCGGATTCGGAAAACGTATTCGAAGTAAACACTCGTGTATTATGATGATCCGATCGCTTGTTCACCCGTCAATTCAAGCACTTAGCCACGTCACAGCTCAATGGCAATATTGGAAAGGTAACAGCTTTGAAAAGCCATGTCATTCCCTCGTAACTCTTTGCTGAAGTGACACATGATCTCAAGTTATACAATCACCACAACCGGGAATTCAAATACACGTAGGCTTAGGATTGCTTTCAAAGCCCAACGTGACGTAACGCTGCCGCAAACATCGAACGCATCGACAATCGACACACACGCAAACACTTTCACGAAGCCTACTCCTTATTCGAAGTTTTCTCGAAAGCACAAGCTTCAAAATATCCACGGAACCTCCCAGCAGCTGGTCAAAATGGCTATTCCTCACGGCCAACAAACCACGAACGAAATCTCGTCATTATCTAATCTAGCTCATTTACAGTGACTGTTATAAAACCAGATCATAACGTCCTCCACCCCCACAACCCTGGGCGTTCTCCGACGAATGGAGATCTATCGGTCAATGTCCCTTACTGTTGCGGGCGAACGCGCTTTTACCGATACCCTTGCCGGGGTCAAAATGTGGGATGCACCGAGGGTGAAAATGTTCTTCTCAGTATGCAATGAGGACGTGACAGTGTTTGTTGTTAGGACTTTACCAACAACGACCTCACGACGCCTGGAGGGGTTGTTATTTTTTTCATGACGTCATTGCCACTGGCTGTAATTTTTGTATATAATCACCTTATGCTCTGAGTACAGATAAAGACAACATTCCTCGTTATTTTAAGAATAAATACAAACCCACCAAACTCTGCGAGGATGGTGGTCAATGCTTGGTGAACATGCATGTCCAAATCGGCGTGAGGCTCACCAGGATGTTTTGTTGAGTAACCCCACCACACCCAGACAGACTGTAAACACCCCACGCAAGCAGGTTAACGCGAACCACCCCAGGTGTCTTAGTCACGTAACCTGTGGATATGATCCGGATATAATTCGACTCGACCAACTGATAAGTAGAGGTACATTGATCAAACCCAGGTAGGATATGACTTATCAACATCACTATCGTATTCCTAAGGTAGATAAATAGTTCTTAAGTAGATAACGACGGTATGTTTTCTTATATATGTGGTCTTAAACGAATGATTAAGTTGGCACCCAGTTTGCGTCATCAAATATTCGCCGTGCGACTGGATTTAGACATACTATGGTTATGTAAGGATCGTCTGATTGATGCTCGGATACCTAACGTCGGGATCCGAGCGCCTAGTGGTCTCCGCAACACTATGAAAGGGTTGATAGACCAGATGTGCTGAGAGATTGAAAACTTGGCCAGTATTGCCATATATGGCCAGTATTGCCATATATGGCATGCAGGTAGCTGAATGCGCATTATAAACAGAGAGGGTTCTTGCTTGAGTCTGTGTAATCTTATTTTCATACTTAATCATATGAAATCGATTTTTTGATTTAAAAAATATTCAAAGGTCCCTAGATTATCGATCATAAAATGCGAGACTTAGATCTTCCACGAAGAACACACGTCCAACCTATACGACGCAAGTTCGATTCCCGATGTATGCAATATTTTTTGTAACACATTAGAAATGCTTTTCATTGGTTGTCATCTTATCATCGTAATCTTTCACATCCATTGCACTAGAAATGGAACAAGAATTTACAATTGCATTGTTCGCTGTAAATATCTCACACTCTTCAGATCTCACAAGCTGATACAGACGCAGTTCACATTGCCATATAACATTTGGGTCAGCGATCAATATAGCTCAGCTGTCCCCGATTAGATCGAATACTATTCTTATGCGGCTCGCGTACACCCATATATTGTTCTACAAACGCTTTCATTTGCATTAGCGGCCTATACAACGAGTCATATGTGGATGAGTTGTGATTCAATGAGATAGATAATCCAGTTTATTGTTAACCAATTACTGAATGATTATCAATTTCCGCAGATATCACCGCCATGTCCGTCATAGCGGAGGAGGATCGCGGCTACGTGTGCACCCTCACGGAGACCTCTTTGAAGAAGGCTAAAGAGGAAATAAATGAAGATCCTAAGGAGAGGTTAGCTCAGGTGGACGCTCTGAGACAATGGATCAAAAGCCAGCCACATTTACGATGTCCTACAGGTGAGAAGAAGGTGGGCGAGAAGTGGGGGTGTTAGGGGGTTGAGATGGCATTGACGTCTCTGTACGACAAGATGCATGTACACTGGGATACGGGTCCCGATGTTATGTTTCCGAACGCCATCTGCATCATTGAAAGATCCTCGGATCTCGATGTTAGATTGTCGAAATTGTTCTGCTCTTAGGGCGATGGCATTTAGGAGTAATGGTGTCCAAGCCTTGCAGTCATCCTCTTCCATCTCCAGCTGTACATCACTAACCCTCATACCACTTCCCATGCAACTGACACATTCAACCCCTTCTCCACCTTAGTATTAACATATTTCTGCAAAATATAATTGTTCAGGTAAACCCAATGGAAAATTTAAATTGCCAGAAATTTGGTCACCAACAGGCATTTCTTTCACACCAAATGTAAGGACTGGTAGGTTTGAGAATGACTGCATAGCCTAGAGCACATAAAGACAGGTTTTTTTCCCCTTGGTGTGGTTAGGGGGACTTGGGGTTGTCATATTGTGTCGTTATGATCAAATGGTTACAGGTAGTGGATTCATCATTGGAAAACAAATGTGACATAGGAAGATCATAAAGATTGTGGTAATATCAGAAGAAGAGTCAAAGGTCTAGTTAAGTATCCTTTGTGCATGTTAGACTAACAAACTTACTAAAACATCATTAATTAACAGTTTTCCAACTTGTCCACCATGCTCCAACATAGTCATAACGTATCTCAGCATACACACATGAGCAAACCACAACCATATAATTATTCCCTCATTCCTTTACGATTCGCCCTGAATCTGCCATCTGGAATTCCCAAATTACCAACTCAACAAAAACCATACATACAGCCAAACCTCGAAAAACATATATAGCCTTTTGATGGTAACAGCACACCTTCGCTGAACATGAAAGGCCATTGTACGCTAAGGCGATCTAGAGACGGCCCCTCCTGACCTCGCAGTGGTACTCAAGTTGCATAGTTACCTTCTAGTCTACTTACCCTAAACCGATGTACCAAATAAACATTGCTTCAAATATATATGAACCATTGTTCCCGTAGACTGAAATGCAAGTTGCGTTATACTTGCTTCAATTTGTCATAACGTGTTTGAAAGTGGTCATCTTATGTGGGTGCAGACACTGAATACCTGTTGCTTTACCTCCGTGGAGCCAAGTTCAGCCAGTTACGAGCTCGGGAGATGATTGATACAGTATTAACCCTGAAAACAGAGAAAATGACATGGTTTGCCAACGTCGACACCCACGAAGCGAGTGTCGTCCGGTTACTGAAAACAGGGTAAGCCTGCAAATACAGACGTCAGAATTAATCGCCCTGGCAACTAGATCCATATGTACAATTTACGTTTAGTTACTTTCATTAGATATCAAGCAAAACTGATTGATTTATGAGTATTTTGGTGTTTGTCTAGTTTGCCAATCGTGCCAAATAGAGCATGTTGTTTATTGTAGCAAGGGGGATATCAATACATTGAGTAAATGCAAATTCCTTGTGAATATTTGTCAGTTATTGTAGGAATTTTCCAAAAAGCGGGGCATCTACTCAGTAATTTTTAAATCGATTTCTTTCGGGAAATAAGTTGAATATTGAGGGTGAAATATTTACTAATCTAGATCATATTTTCAGGATGTAATCATGTGAATTTGTACATATTTCAGGATGTCTTTGGTACTGCCCAAAAAAGATCTTGATGGTCGACGGATAATGCTCAGCATGTTAAGCCGAACTGACCCCAAATTCTCCCCTCACGACCGCGTTCGTCTGAATTCCGTGTTCATGTCATACATTACCAGGGATGAGAATGTGCAGGTGAATGGAATTGTGATGATGATTGACTTTACTGGTATGACAACAAAACACCTGGCAATGATGAATAACTCGATGGAGATGAAGAAGATGAGTCAGGCAATGCAGGTGGGTTGGTTGATGAAATATGTAGTATACAAAAAGTTCAAGAGTTGGTAGGCAATATAAATGTAAAACGCGCGAGTTACCAAAAAGTTCTGCTTAGCAACGCAAGAAGCTGTTCGGCCTCTTCGAGGGTTAGGGTGGTCAACTTAAGTAAATGCTTTCGCGCTGATGACAGCTCTTGCAAAGCGCATATGGTTGACCTGTCTTCAGGAGATACTTCATTACACCTTGCAAACAATTCACGTACATGATTCAGGTTTCCCTCACTAATTAAACCTATTTGGTGGAAGTCCAACTTAAGGAAAGACATACATGTTCTTACATAAGCTGATACAACAGAAGAGCATAGTGGCAAGCCGGAGTTGGGTTGTTGTTACTGACTGTGCATTTTATCCGAAAATAAACAAATCTGAACAGTAACTGAGTGCATATATCTGGTCTGCCTAAAAGCAGCGGTAAATAACCAGACCTCATTCTTTTATCAAGCTTAAGAACTCTTCTTATACACTTTCGCGAGGCGAAAATATTTTAAGAGACTTCAAATCCAATGTCCGTAAAAGACTGCCGTAGAAGCTTTTGCAAAAGATATTAAATAGCTTTGAACGAACGTCGGTGCGACAAAAGCCGAATCTGGACATCAAAAAATTCCTACGATGCAATTATTCTCCTACAGCCTTTTCGATATAAGCATCATTGTTTTCATGACCAATATAACTTCCAGGGTGAACAGCCTTATAGCAGGTGTATCATAATTGAGGGGGTTATAGTTAGTGAAGAGTGTGGCGACAATATAAAGAGGGCACTTTGCCCTCTCCCTCATTCTTACTTCCTCTCGTCCCCCCTTTTGCATTCGCCGTCGCTCCTTTCCTTCGTCCCTCTTGTTATCCTATGCCTCCCACCTCTTTTTGTGTATAATTTGACATCCATATAAATATATGTGCCTTTCCTTATATCTTATTCCCTTCCTCCAACACCGGGTCTCTACCAACGGCACTTGCCGTTTTCTCAACATTCCTTCCTAGCTAGTCATACTCCTCTTCCGCCCTCCAACAAATCATATTTCAATTCAACTTGTTTCAGAAAAATATGCCAGGACGATTAAAAGCCTTCCATTATTACAACGTGGGAGGTTTCCTGGAATTTCTGATGGCGATGGTGAAGCAAATCATGCGGGAGAAATTCAGGAGCAGGGTAAGGAGAAAATCACTTCCTTATAGCGTTGAGGAGCAGGGTAAGGAGCAAATCACTTCCTTATAGCGTTGAGGAGCAGGGAAGGAGAAAATCACTTCCTTATAGCGTTGAGGAGCAGGGTAAGGAGCAAATCACTTCCTTATAGCGTTGAGGAGCAGGGTAAGGAGAAAATCACTTCCTTATAGCGTTGAGGAGCAGGGAAGGAGAAAATCACTTCCTTATAGCGTTCTCTAAGCATGACGATGCTTAACAGGTTTTGTAGCTGATGGATACCTTTAGGTGTCACATCTGATGTGGTTGAGCAAATAGTGTTTGACTTTGTGACACTTATATTGACCGTTTATGCATTAGTCGGGTGTTGTTCCAATCGATTTGAGTACTTGTAGTGTATCTTAGGACAAGTAGTAGTTAGAGGGTCTCAATTTGTTCATATAGTTTAATTTGGTATGACACGTATCAGTTGATAAAGTTGTCATTTTATAATTTCAGACGTGGTGTTGATTAAAACATTAGTATACATCTGTAAGTGTGCTGGGTAAATATTCTAAAATGTGACATTCTACATTTATCACTGCTTGAATTGTGTTACAGATTCAGGTCCATTCGACAATGGAGAGTGTATACAAACAGATCCCCATGGAATGTCTTCCCACAGAATACCTGCCCGATGATTACAACGGACCAAGCGCCGGGTCACTGGAGTCCATACAAGGTGTGTTTAGAAATATGCGTTAGTTACGGTTTTTCTCTTAAGATTCAATGTCAACCGAACTTGGTATAGTGCCAGGGAACCTTGTATAATGTGAGCTCATGGAAAAGCACTTAAAGCCCCATATTTTACATGTTGCTTTGCAAGAAACATTAATATATTCCAAATCATACTGCTTGGAATGTCACCATGATCTGTATGCTAAAACCATTATGCTTTACGTGATACCATAAATCGAAGCATTGTGTCATAATGTTTGACATCGTACATGGCACTAAATATTATACCATTACACTAAACATGGCACCAGCATGCTGTACATGCCAGCATTATATTTTTATGTATTGTGCTTTAAGTATAATATGCGAATATTTTATTCCGCAGAGGAGCTCCTCAAAGAACTCCAGACGCCCGAGTTCCGGGACTACTTGCTGCGACGAACGAGTAGTGATTACAAGGTGGACGAGTCCAAAAGGGTCAAGGCTGACGAAACAGCCTCGTTCCGAAAGCTAAATATCGATTAAACTGCGTTGAACTAAAGTCAATTACTTGCTTCATTGTATATGCTTTTACATTATCCGCTGTGTTTATGAACCATGGTTACAATGTTGGTGTGGGGGACATTCTCCTTGCCGTTACATGATAATAAAGCCAAACTCATGTGTAGTCGGTGTATTTTGTTAAAAATATACGTCTGTATGAAGCGGATGACAGTCTTGTTTTTGAAGAACCAAACCACAAGTTTGAAGAAACAGAGTCATTAAGCTTGTTATGACGAATTGACTACACTTCATTTGTCATTCACATTCAAGTGACTGTTTATATATAAGTGACATATCTACAACATCACACTGGAATACAGTCAGAGGGGATTTCCGTCACTGTATTTGTAATTACAAACCTAGACGGCACTCGCTGTGGTGGTAATCCAATTGTGGTCTATAATCAAAGTGGTTGTAATAAACTTATACCAAGGTAGATTCCATAACTTCTTATCAAAGGTAACGTCGGTATATAGCGAATATTATATAGCTTCTTAATTTTAAAGAGATTCTATTCAATGGCTTACTCTCGGCGTACACCTTCTGATACACCTTAGCTGCAATCACCGAGATAGGATACGCCTTATCAATAATAAACGGTAGTGGTACACCCACCACATCTATCAAAACTTTGTACACAGAAGGCTAAGTTTGACAGCAGTCCCTGATTTGTACACCATCTGGCGTGTTAACACTTCATGGGGCGGCAAACGCATCAGTTATGTCATCTTCACTCTCTTCGGTCTGGTATTAAATTGTAGCTCAAATGGCCCAGTTTTCTACAGCAGAAACGTTGACTTGAATAAGACTGCAGTTGTTCTATGACTGACTCTAGAGCGGAAACAGTCAACATCTCTCTCTATTTTTTTGAGATTTCGTTCGTAGCTCTTTTTTATAGTTCCATGAGACAATTCTCCAACCAACAGCACTCCCCTCTCCCCCCCCCATCCCCACACACACACCAGCACGCATGCGCAGCGTTTTGAACATCCTTGACAACTATCATTGCCAAATTAGGTCGAGCAACATGAATCGCTGAAAGTTTCTTTTTGAGATTTCTCCGATAAACAAGGATTTCAATTCTTGGTATGTTGTATGCATGGCAACTCTTAGAAGCGATATTTTTTAAAATAGCGAACGTACTGGGTCCTATTTCTGCATAAAAAAATGTTAATAAGAGTCATTATTATGTTTTGTGTTGAGCACCGTGAGCCATACATCCGAATTTAACACGCGACAATTTCGTACTATCAAACACTCCTGTCCTCCCCGTGAATGTCATGATTCCCAAACAACTGACAGCTCCATTCCAAAGAGCACATGATATAATTGTTCTCTATTATCACTCACAACGAATAATCTGACGCGGCTCGCACTTACAATAGTGCTTCACTTTTTAGCGGCAAGCTTGATACTTTATTATATAACTGGTTGCCATGTTGTCATATATATAGCAGACAGTTAATCCAAATGTGCTGGTTTTTATTCATCATACAAAGACGTATACACACACCCTCACAAGTGTCACATGACGTGTCAACCCAGCTCTCAGTAAGACTCTAGGTCGATCGATATTAACAGTGCAATACAGGTTATACACAATGTGTAAACCACAACAGACACAGACGTACATTGCCCCCTCACACATTGCTTTACTCCATGCACGCGTCAAATCATATGCCTCTCGAATTCCTGATAACAATCGTTACACTTTCAGTCGCCAAAACTCGGTCGCAAGATTGGACGTACTGATATTAACTAAGCGCACCTGGCGAGAAGCTGTCAAAAATAGAGTAAAACTCGGCCGTATCGGCGGAGAGCATCTATACGTATCTCGTACATTTAGTTCTAAACTTTTGAGTCTGCGTCACAGAACCAAGAACTGTAAGTACAGAATATCAGTACCTTAAGTCAGGATTATACGCCTGCCCAACTTTGCCAAAAACGCGAGTTCAAAACGAGTCAAGTTCAAGTTTGTCCGATATAGCCCGATCACGTTTCTTCCGAAATGTCACACTATGGCTTCAACATGGCGTTATATATAACGGGCTTTCATTTGACTGATTGTTCTCCGAGTTGATAGATTCAGATCCCCGACACACGACATCAGTGTCTACTCCACAGTAAGGGTGGGATGTATTGTCAGCTAATATATCGAGTATACCGTATAACCCATGAGCTTATGTAACGTTAGTTCACATTGCCCCGTTATGTATACACCTGTGAATAGCTGTCGCACTGAATCCAAATCTCACACACAAACGATTGTGATTTTCGGTTGAGTCAGCAGATTATCACCACCATGCCCGGCATCGCGGAGGAGGATCGTGGATACGTGTGCACCCTGACAGAGACCTCATTGACGAAGGCTCAAGAGGAACTGAATGAGGATCCCAACGAACGAATGACACAGGTGGACGCCCTGAGACAATGGATCAAAAGCCAGCCACATCTTCAATGTCCTACAGGTGAGTCAAATGACGGATTACGGGGGGCGGGAGGGTATATGTATATATAGACATATATTAATATATATGTATATATATATTTATATATATATATGTATTTGTACATATGTGTATATATATATATATATATATATATATATATATATATATATATATATATATATATATATATATATATATATATAAACATATATATACATAAATATATATATATTTAAATTTTCGTTTTTCAGCATCGTGTTTCACATAGTCCCAGTATATTACAACCACCATGAAGCTTCTTTAAACTCGTTAGGCTGGCATCACCTTCAATATTTGAAAGGTTTAATCAATGACAGCTAGCTCATCGAAGTGGACGCCGTCCCCGAAGTGCTCTCCTCAAGCTGTCACAATCACACCCATAACGCACACCTTTGTACTCATACAGACTACTGCGGTCCTCTGGTCTCGGGTGACCCAGCTAAAGGACCATTGCTCACATTGCGAACTTAGCTACCGTCAACTACCACCACCACCACATCAACCACTGAGATTTAGATCGATTTTCTGATACATCAATTTGAACACAGCAAGAACTTCATTGCAAATAAGCGTGTTGTGTTTCATAGAAGGGGACATTCTTAAAACACCTAACATTCCCCACACACCACACCACATCACTCCCCTCACCCACACCCCCCCCCCACCCCCAGCAATTACCAACACCCCCCCCCCCCCCCAACTCCCTGCTTCACTAATCAAGAATTGTTATTATGGAATAATAGTACTGTAAACAGTAATAGACAACGGTATGAACAGAAAGTTTATCAATGCCAAGGAAACATATTTTTTTCAGCTTGTTTCATATTTTGAAATGTATATGTGAAGTAGCGATCTTTTGTGGTTATAGACACTGCATTCCTGCTGCTGTATCTGCGTGGAGCCAAGTTCAGTCAGTTACGAGCTCGGGAGATGATTGATGCAATATTGACCCTGAAAACAGAGAAAATGACATGGTTTGCCAACGTCGACACCCACGAAGCGCGTGTCGCCGGGTTACTGAAAACAGGGTAAGCCTGCAAACACAGACGTCAGAATTAATCCCCGGGGCAACTAAATCCATATTTTCAACTGGAAGAACTTGTGCTTGATACATTTGGTAACTGAAATCAGAGTAAGCATACACACAGGCACTCAGATAGGTCAGAGTTCAGCCACAGGGAGCATGATTCAAAATACAATAGTGCAGTGTCTGTGCTGCATATATGGGGAGCATTGGGTTATTTGTATATTATGAATGAAGGCAGTAAACCCATAATATAATTTGTCTATAGCAAACATTTTATCCAATAGGTTATACAGTGTTTTTATTTGCAAAATACGTGAATATCTGTTAGTTATTGTGTGAATTTTACAATATCAAAATCAATGACTCCACCCCATAGTCTACGTAATGCTTTTTCAAAATACAACGTAGTATTTTGTCCGGATAAAGATTAAATAATTAACCAATATGGAGAATACTTGCAGCATGTATTAAGGTAAATATGTACATTTTCCAGGTCGACTTTGATATTGCCCAAAAAAGATCCAGACGGTCGGCGGATAATGCTTAGTAGGATCGGCCGCATTGACCCCAAAATCTTACCGCAGGACCGCCTATGTTTAAATACTGTGCTCATGTCATACATCACAAGAGATGAGAATGTGCAGGTGAATGGACTTGTGATGATGATTGATTTTACTGGTATGACAACAAAACACCTGACAATGATGAATAACTCGATGGAAATGAAGAAGATGAGTCAGGCAATGCAGGTGGGTTGGTATATTAAATGTTCCACGTGTGCTATGTTCTAGAAGGTTAGAGTTACTAAGAATATGGCGAGAATATGAGGAGGGTTTATTTGTGTTCCATGCTATCTATCTCTCTCTTTATCTTTCTATCTCTCACTCTATCTCGTTCATACTCTTCTTGTTCTTCATCAACATCATCATCATCCTCAACATCAACATCATCTGATTCATCATCATCATCATCATCATCATCATCATCATCATCATCATCATCATCATCATCATCATCATCATCATTATTATCATCTTATTATTATTATTATTATTCATATTCATAACCCTCTATCTCTATCTCTCTCTCCCCTCTCCCTCTCTCCCTTCTCTCTCCCCTCTCTCTCTTCTCTCTCTCCCCTCTCTCCCCTCTCTCCCTTCTCTCTCTCCCCTCTCTCTCCTTTCTCTCTTCCCTCTCTCTCTCTCCCCTCTCTCTCGTTCTCTCCTCTCTTTCCCCTCTCTCACCCCTCTCCCCTTCTCTCTCCTTTCTCTCTATACCCCTCTCTTTCCCTCCCTCCCCCTCTCTCTCTCCCTTTTGTTTCCTCTCGCTCTCTCTCTCCTCTCTCCCCTCTCTATCTCTTCTCTTTAGCCTCCTCTCTCTCTTTCTCCTCTCTCTCTCTTCTCCCTTCTCTCTCTCACTGCTGCTCTCTCCTCTCTACCTTCTCTCTCCTCCCTCCCTCTCTCTCTCTCCCCTATCTCTCCCCCTCTCTCTCCCTCTCTCTCCTCTCTCTCTCTCTCTCTCTCACCCTCTCTCTCTCCCCTCTCTCTTCCTCTCTCCCTACTTCCTCTCTCTCTCTCTCTCTCTACATTCTCTCTCTCCCCTCTCTCTACCTCTCTCTCCCCTCTCTCTCACTCTTTCTCTTCCTCGTTCCCCTTCTCTCTTTCTCTCTCTCTCTCTCTCTCTCTCTCTACTTTCTCTCTCTCTCTCTCTACATTCTCTCTCTCTCTCTCTCTCTAAACCTTCTCTTTCCTTCTTCTCTCTCTCTACCTTCTTTTCTCTCTCCCCCTCTCCCTCTCTCTCTTCCCCCTCTCTCTTCCCCTTTTCTATCCCTCTCTCTCTTCCTCTCTCTCTCTATCCCCCTCTCCTCTCCCTCCATCTCTCTCTCCCCTCTCTCTTTTCTCTCCCTCTCTCTCCTCTCTCCCTCTCTCTCTCTCTCTCTCGTCCTCTCTCCCTCTCTCTCTTTCTCTCACCTCTTTGCATGCATTTTCGGTCCCTCCTTTTCCTCCGTCGCAGGTATTATGCTCCTCCTTTTCTATTGTACTTCAACTTTCTCCTTTTTTCTATTGTTATATACGCATGAGTTAAAATGTAATTAAATGTATGCGTCTGTATGCTCTATTTTGTATCTCACACTTTTTCCCTAGCTCAAGTTTTTTTCATGATCCATCCCGAAAAAACATCACCTGTCTTTCTCTCCTTCTTTTCTTACTTCCTCTTCTTCTATGCTGCATCAAATCACATTGAATATATCGTTAATCTGTTCCAGAAAAATATGCCAGGACGATTAAAAGCCTTCCATTATTACAACGTGGGAGGTTTCCTGGAATTTCTTATGGGGATAGTGAAGCAAATCATGCGGGAGAAATTCAGGAGCAGGGTAAGGAGAAAATCACTACTTATAGTGTTGAGGAGCAGGTAAGGAGAAAATCACTTCCTTATAGCGTTGAGGAGCAGGGAAGGAGAAAATCACTTCCTTATAGCGCTGAGGAGCAGGGAAGGAGAAAATCACTTCCTTATAGCGTTGAGGAGCAGGGTAAAGAGAAGCATTTTCTTCTGGCGCCTAAAACGCATGCACAATTTATGTATAATATATAAGTGAGAAACCGACTGGACATCAATTGCTTTATTAGACAGGTATGTAACTATTTTATCAATTGGTTGATAGGTCAGTATTGTTAAGTCATAGTGTATTAGCTATTTTATTCGTCATTGATGCAATCTGTTGTTTAAGTTGATGCATTTGTCAGATTGATAGAACGTATGTGAGTGCTACTCATACTTAAGACAGCCTTACATTGTGTCAGGTGATATATTAGTTACTCTTTCTTTGTGTTAGCTGATATATGAATTGCTAAGGTGTGATTGGCACGGTATTAGTTGAAACACGTTAGACGTTGAATAAGTAGATCTATCAATATATACAGTTTTACGACTTGACAGACGTTTTGTCAGTTGACATAAATATGTACGCTCTGACCTAGCTTGCATAAGCTAATATATTGACCAGTACGACGTCTCATGCGATGTTTTAACATATTAAGATATTAAAGTATCTGCATCTGTAACTTAGAACAATTCAGCATTAAAAAGTTCGCATCATTTGCGGCGTTTGTTATGCCACAGATCCAGGTCCATTCGACTTTGGAGAGTCTGTACAAACAGATTCCCATGGAATGCTTTCCCACAGAATACCTGCCCGATGATTACAACGGACCAAGCACCGGGTCACTGGAGTCCATACAAGGTGTGTTTAGAAATGTGCAATTGTTATTGTTTATTTACCGATAACGTCATTGTACCTGAATGACCAGTGGCATACTGAGGGGTCAAGGGGTCGCGGCTTCGCGTCTGACAAACACAGTTGGCAATGTCAGCTAATTTACAGTGTCAACACATGATCACCCTTTTCAACTTTAATAATATATATGTCAGACACCGTTATTCAGGTTTATATTCAGTTATTATGCTTTCATTGAAAGATTATGCTGCAATCATGCTGCTTTAAATCGACCTATTATGCTTTACGCTAAACAATGAAGCTTTACAATACGCGATCATGTCTCCGTGCAGAGGATCTCCTGAAAGAAGTCCAGACGCCTGAGTTTCGGGACTACTTGCTGCGACGAACAAGCAGCGATTACACGGTGGACGAGTCAAAAAGGGTCAAGGTCGACGAAACAGCCTCGTTCCGGAAGCTTAATATCGATTGAATACAGGGCTTAAAGGGATTTACTTTGTGCTTTGTGAATTAGTTGTTAAATTGAATGCAGAAATGTGAATGAGATTATTGACTGAATCATCATGAACCATGAAGACAATTTTATTATGTTTCTAACTTAGAGCTATTTGGTTCATTTGGTGTCTAAATAAAGCTAATAGCAAACATACGCTGTTTGTGTACGAATCCTATGCGCTCCTTTTATGGCTTCAGTTGTCACACCTGGCCAAGTTACCGATGCATTGCCCAAATAGTGACTGCACCAATAATGAATACAATATTCCTGTATAAGCCAGACAAACAAACAAACACACACGCACAAATATAAGCATACTCGTCCAGAGGCGCACATGAGCACACAGTGCACCTAGTCTTATTGTGATCCTCAGCGATAACTTATTGTCGACAAAGATCAACTATATAATGTAAGGTACGTGCCATGAACTACTCGTGAATCCAAACCATCTATCTATTGAACATTTCCACTGAGTCATTGCATCATAAATGAACACTGGTTTTATGAAGCTCTTATTCAATAATCGTTGCACGTTTAATTAGTCCCAGCTTAGCCGTATTTTCAGCGGTAGTATTTTGAGCTTGACTCACCTGCCGCAATCTGTCATACAGTGATGGGGAAACACCGATGTGGCACCTATATTAATGGTGTTCGGTGCCGCGTCATTGATACACATATTTTAGTAGCCACTTAATTCTGCAGCGTGAATACTCTAACAATGGTTAGTAACTACATAATGGTGGTTACATTTTACCGCCCTTATTTCTTCAAATACTGACAAATGTATTACTAATACTTTGAAAGTACGGCATTTTAACTCGCCATCATGGAGCTGAAACGCGCGCATACATGATGTTTGTATCCTACAGCCCCTCACCCTCCCTTTCGTTGGAATATCCTTCTTCAATGAGGTATCGGTCAGAGTGCACACGTATGCACGATCTTCCTCCGCTATAAGGGGCATGGTGGTGATATCTGCTGACTCAGCGGAAATTTGATTAAGATGCGAATTGTATAAATCGGTTGTCTGCAAGTGTGGGCGTGTGAGATGGTTGCAGTATGAAAGCTATTCATACATCAGGGGAAATCCGAATGATTATCGATCTACGTAATGGTACCACAACCTGTTACAAATGGCTTACACATGGCTAAAATGTGAGCTCTAATTGTAGAAGCGTGTGGGTCGGTTTGTTCGTTACATATGATTAAAACGGACAATAGGTCCAGATGTTCTAACGATGATTCAGTCAATAATCCCATTCACATTTCTGCATTCAATTTAACAACTAATTCACAAAGCAAAGTAAATCCCTTTAAGCCCTGTATTCAATCGATATTAAGCTTCCGGAACGAGGCTGTTTCGTCGACCTTGACCCTTTTTGACTCGTCCACCGTGTAATCGCTGCTTGTTCGTCGCAGCAAGTAGTCCCGAAACTCAGGCGTCTGGACTTCTTTCAGGAGATACTCTGCACGGAGACATGATCGCGTATTGTAAAGCTTCATTGTTTAGCGTAAAGCATAATAGGTCGATTTAAAGCAGCATGATTGCAGCATAATCTTTCAATGAAAGCATAATAACTGAATATAAATCTGAATAACGGAGTCTGACATATATATTATTAAAGTTGAAAAGGGTGATCATGTGTTGACACTGTAAATTAGCTGACATTGCCAACTGTGTTTGTCAGACGCGAAGCCGCGACCCCTTGACCCCTCAGTATGCCACTGGTCATTCAGGTACAATGACGTTATCGGTAAATAAACAATAACAATCGCACATTTCTAAACACACCTCATTTTCTCCCGCAAGGGGCCGCTTCCTGTCCCTTACAGCATACCCCTTTCTCATAACTGATTCACCCAGTCCCGAGATTCTCGGGAGTCTCCTTACGCCAAAAACATAGTTCTAAAAATTACTACTCAATACAAGTTAACATTCGAGTCAAATTCTGCACGTGGTTTTACACCACAATCAGTTCGCTGCAAGGTTCGCGAAAACAGTTTTCTTCATATGATTCTAACACCTTGTAATTACGGATGCTAATATTAGAAAACTCGCGAGTTCTTCACATTCATATTTAACTGTTGGGTTGAAGAAATTGGAGCAATGAAATCAAAAGAAATCACGTGTACACAGACGCGGTGGGCACGGAAGAGGGTGGGGTAAGATATTCGAAAATGGGTATCATCCAGTCCCTAGTATTTCTGAAGATGAATTAGGATCGTAAAGGGTGTTGATATTCATATTTCAAGAAGCGACCGGTTATGCCATTGGAAAATCGGGTGAATGCAATGGGTAATTTAAACGAGGTAATGCTCTCCCAATTTAATTCATCTGCAATTAAAAATAATAAGGCTCTAAAGTTATTGTTTCAATAAACGAAAGGGAAAATTATGGTGTGAATGCATTATCAAAGTTCACTGTTGTGCAACACATAGCCATCTTTGTTTTAAAGTTCTGGGAAATTGACACATGGAAAAATCTAACTATCATGGAAAAAATATATTTTATGGTTGGTGGTCATATAATAAAATCAAGTTGGTTGGCTGAAATTGTATGAGTTATGAGAGGTAAAACAAAAACCTTGCAAATAGTTTGCTGTGAAAGATAAAACATGATTAGAGTTGATAAATGGGCTTGTTTATTTAAGCCAGGTGCATGTAAGAAATGGAATAAACAAAAAAACATTGCACACAGCAAAGGTGGGGAAGAAAACCACCACCGCAACATGAAAAGGTTGTACATTTAAATAAACTACAACAAGACAGTGGAGGGTGGGATAGGAAAATCAAAATTGTGTGTGCAAGGAACAGAGTCACAACAGGAAGTGATTACCATCCCTATCGGCTAAGCAATTAGTTAAAAGTCATGTGACCTCCACGCAGGGCAGTAAGCTGTTGGCCAATAGATCACATGAGCATCAAACAAGTATAGAGAGAGAGAAAGCCAAACATTACGACATTAACAATCGCTATATCTCCCAACTATATTAAAAGACAGAAATAAGAAACCTGCTTGGCAATATGAATGTAAACACATGAACACCTCCATAAAAACTATTTAATTATGAGCATATTGAATCTGCATTTCTTAACAACTGGATGACCAATCATGCACACATATAATATCATGCTATTCTAATTTACTAATATTAATATCTATGCTTTTGTGTGTGTAATACATAGAACATGGAAATGGCATCTCTTTTCCACTGAAGTGTTTTGGTCAATCTATTGATACAATTCTCACATAATTAGTATTCACAGTCATGGGGCATTTCTATCAAAAATTCAGTCACATTATTCAGAAGCCGAACGTGACAAGGCTTCCTGTCCTCCCCGCACGAAGAGCATAGATGATAGTCTCAACCTGGACAAGGTTATCTTCATTGGAGTCTGAAATTCTGAAGCATGGACACAAACAAATGAATACTATTTTATAAAATAAAAAAAGAGTCATTTTTAATTATGAATTGTGACTCAGTAAGGAAGAACAGCTTTGTTCAAGCAGTTTTCGTGACCAACACTTCCAACAAGTAGGCTTTAATTTATGAGAGAGCATGCCAGAGACCCAGAACCAGACCAGTGGACCCCAAGTTACAGGACAGTAAACATGAATGACCATGTGAACCCTAGTGTGTATACAGTGTATGTAAATGCCGTAGAAATCACTGAAAAAATGCATCACTACCATTTCTCCCTCCCTACCCCCTCGGACCCCGCGTCAACCACACTGGCATATGCATGCACCGATGCGGTGTACTTCTATATCATCGCTCATTCTTCCAAAATTAACTGAATCGACAATTTGTCACAAAGCCTGCATAATCAACTCTAATTTATTGAATATATAAATACAATTACTGAACATTAGTGTGATACATTAAGGTTGACAATTGCTTACCAACTACAGGCTTGATATTTTCCCGATCAGAAAACACGCAAAAACATCGACAGACGCTGCCATCTTGCCATCTTGCTGGAACTACTTTCGGCTCAATCCCATGATTCTTAGAACGAGTTATGCGAAAGGTCAGTGCGAGAGAGCGCGCCACATTTCGGGCGAAAATGAAACACACCTTGTATGGACTCCAGTGACCCGGTGCTTGGTCCGTTGTAATCATCGGGCAGGTATTCTGTGGGAAAGCATTCCATGGGAATAAATCTGGATAGTTGAAGGAGAAAATGTGTGTGATTTATATTATATATATATATATATATATATATATATATATATATATATATATATATATATATATATATATATATATAATATATATATATATATATATATATATATATATATATATATTTATATATACATATTTATATACACATATATATATGTGGCAGAAGTGGGTTTCCGCGCCAAACTGCTTCCCGCTCTAGGTGGGAGGTCGGAGTCCCGTAGGAAATGATGTGTAATTTATTTTGTTCATTTGTTTAACTTGTGTCTTAATGTACTTTTGTATTGATGTTTCCTGTGTAAGTATATTGATGTTTCCTTTGTATATAGATGTTTCCTGTGTTTTTATATAACATATAACTTGTACAATATTTTAATGTCTATGCCCTTATTATGATGTGAACATTTCACATGGATTACCGCATGGTCACGTGACTTTGTATATATAAGCTGGGGCATCTTCCGCAGCGAGGTAGTTAGCATTTTTGGAGCTGAATAAAGACTGGTACTTCTATCAAGAACGCCTTATCGAAGTTTTACTGGTGAGTTCCATTCATTGGAACTAGTTTGCAGTTATTTCGGTCAGTCAGGGTTTGTCTGGAGGTTCTGTAAAGCGGGACCTCAAAAACGGCACAGACTGTCTCGTAATATCGGTAGTACTGGTTGCGCTGAATAAGAACTAGTTAAGCTAACGGAAAGTCTGACAACAATCCCATTTCGCTATTTTAGAAACCACTTGCACGCTACATATATATACATATATATATACATATATATTTATATATATTTATATATTTATATATAAGTATATATAATTATATATATACATATCTGTATATATATATATATATACATATAAATATGTATATATGCACAAGGAAATCACTGCGCTGAAAGAAATAATAAAGAGAAAAGACGACTCCATTGAACGACGAAAACGGGTGCTCGGTCTTGAAACTCAAGCCGACACTCTTGAACAGTATACTCGCAGGAACAGTCTTAGGATTTACGGCATTCCTGAACATAAACATGAGGACAGTTGTGAAGAGATAATAAAACTTGTGAATAAGGATCTCAATATGTCTCCACCAATCACAAAATCGGACATCGACAGGGTGCGCCGAGTCGGCATGCCGCCGTCAGAAAGCAGACCTGGATCCCGTCCTGTCATACTGAAACTGGCGACATACAGAATACGTGAGAAAATCTACAAAAAGCGGACCAGCCTAAGGCATTGTTCCACGCCGATCTTTATTAACGAGGATTTGACCAAAACACGCTCCGAATTACTTTGGAAAGCAAGACAGCTAAAAAAGAACGGAAAAGTAGCCGACACTTGGACACATGATGGAAAAGTACTCGTGAAAGATATGAAGGCGAAAATCCTCCATATACGCGAGATGACAGATCTCGAGAAACTGTGAAATAACGTTGTACGAAACCGCCTTTATGTAAGTCTCATCACCATTCTTTATATCCATATATTGTGTACTATATACACCAGCACTACCATTTTGTACACTTATGGAATCAACTATAAGATCACATTTGTGTAACATATGTAACAAAAGTGTGCACATTCATTCCTTTCATCTAAAATGTTCCATATGTTGTCGGCCTCATTTAAATTGTCTGTCACAAGTATGTAGAAATGATTCACTATACACCTCCAGAGAATGCAACAATTGGTTTTGTGTTAACTGTGTGCAATGTATATTCCCATTTAATCATTTTAATGATGATAGAGACTTTATGGATGCTATTAATGATATTGTGGAATGTGGACCACATAACATAGCAAATGTAGAGGGCATGATTTTGAATGTACATGAACTTAATGATACTGAACAAGAAAATCCGCTGTCCGCTTTTGATCCAGATATCAAATCAATGTATGATGATGTATTCTTTCTCTTTTACCCCACTCATTACCAAACCCACGAGAGTAACAAATCGTTCCGCCACACTTATAGACAATATTTTTACCAATTTTCAACCACAGCACAATTATATATCCGGTATTTTGTGTACAGATGTAAGTGACCATTTTCCAGTGTTCTGTATCGACCACGGCATTAAAACTAATACTGAATGTGACCAATTTTACTACAGACAAATCTTGGCCCGAAAAGTAGATAAATTCTCTGCGGAACTTGGAAAAATTGAATGGAGGGATGTTTTAGACACCAATGACGCACAGGAGTCATACACAAGGTTCTACTGTACTCTTAAAGATCCATACGATGCATGCTTCCCAATTCAACTATCAAAATCGAAATATAAACATCGATATAGATGGCTAACATCGGGACTCAAACAATCTATCAACGTAAAAAATAAATTGTACATAAAAAGCATCAACCAAACACAATACAAACGCTACAAATGTAAATTGCGTTCACTAATGAAGACCTGTGAACAAAACTACTATGAAAATGCCTTTTCTAAAAGCAAAAGTAACATGAGGAAGTCGTGGGAGTTGATTAAAAATGTCCTAAATAAGAAAAAGCAGACCAAACTATCAGGAGAATTCATCATTGATGGTAAAACTACCACTGATAAAAAATTAATTGCTAACAAGTTCAACCAATTCTATCTAAATATAGGACCTACGCTTGAAAAACAGATCCCTGCTTGTAATGCAGATGTTCTTAAATATTTAAAGTATACGAATGCTGACTCTATATTTATTAGAAACACAGATGAAATAGAGGTAACTAATATAGTAAAATCCCTGAAACACTCAAGTCCATAATAAAAAGCACTTTAACACACATTGTAAAACCCTTAGTTCACACGCTTAACATGTCACTTATAAGTGGAATTATTCCAAAAGAACTAAAAATCGGTTCTTCCTTGTATTTCTAAAATACTAGAACGACTCATGCATACACGACTTACTGAATATATATGTAAGCATGATATATTATATAACTGTCAATTTGGTTTTCGTAAAAATCACAGTACCACTCAAGCTATAAGCTACTTGGTTGATAAAATTATTAATGCTCACAAAGAACATAAAAATGTTTTAGGGATTTTCATTGATCTAAGTAAAGCGTTCGACACCATCAATCACCGCATTCTTATAAGAAAATTGGAACACTACGGCATTATAGGCATCGCATTAGAGTGGATAAAAAATTATTTTGCTCGAAAGATACCAATATGTTACTTACAACGGTGTCCACTCGGAACGAGGGCGTATTACTTGTGGCGTTCCACAAGGCTCAATCTTGGGGCCACTCTTGTTTTTAATCTATGTCAACGACATTGTTAATGTTTCGAAATGTATGCATCCTATACTGTATGCAGATGACACTAATATGTTTGTAACTGGTAATAACATTGAAGATATGATAAACTGTGCAAATGTGGAGCTTACAAATTTAGTACTATGGCTGAACGCCATTAAGCTTTCGTTGAATGTCAACAAAACACATTACCTGATATTCGCACCGGGGCGCTATAGCCCAACACCAACTCAACCACTTTATATCAATAATCAGGTTATAAGGAGAGAGAACTCGACAACATTTTTGGGAGTCAAGATAGATAGCAAATTGACATGGCAGTCCCACATTCAACATATAAAATTGTAAATTGCTAAAAATATCGGCTTACTTTGTAAGGCGAAAAATATTTTCAGAACAAGTACCTTAAATACTCTGTATTATTCGTTTATATGCCCATACATAATATATTGTCTCGAAGTTTGGGGTACAGCTGCAAAGAAATATGCAAACTCTATCGTCAAATTACAGAAACTATGCTGTAGAGTAATTACCGGTTCGCCAATGCGCACATGTTCATTGACATTATTTAAATCCTTAAATATGTTACGTTTTACTGAGTTGTATAATATTGTATCATGTTGTTTATGTTTAAGTTATATAGAGGTGATTTGCCTAATGTTTTCAAATTAGTTTCGACGAAAATCCTCTAATCAAACAATTACTACAAGACAATCTAGACATTTTATTGTACCGTTATTTAAATCGAAAGTTGCCTATAATAGCGTGCGCTCGAAAGGCGTGAAAATCTGGAATTTATTCTTTTGAACATGTTACATCTCATGATGTCTCGTCCTCATTGTCACAACAAACTTTGTATATCTAACTCGAATTATTATTTATAATGTATGATATGTTGTTGTTGACAAATAAATCAATCAATCAATCAATATGAATATATATATAGACACATATATATATATATATATATATATATAAGAGAGATATAGATTTATAGATAGATATATAAAATATATATATACATATGTATATATATACACATATATATATAGATTTATGTATATATATAGACATATATATATCTATATATATATATATATATAGATATATATATATGTAGATATATACATATATATATGTATATATATATATATATATATATATATAAATATATATATATATATATATATATATATATACATTTAGATATATGTATATATATATGTATATAGATATATATATAGATATATATATATATGTATATATAGATATATGTATATATAGGATGTCTCTAGAGATATATAGATATCTCTAAGAGAGATATAGAGAGAGATATCAGAGATATATCTAGAGATAGAGATAGAGGAGATATAGAGAGAGATATATAGAGATAGAGTAGAGAGAGAGAGAGATAGAGAGAGGGAGAGGGAGAGATATATATAGAGAGAGGTTTATATATCTATATATATAGAGAGAGAGATAGAGAGATAGATCTAGAGAGAGATAGATAGATATCTCTATATATATATCTATCTATATCTCTCTATATCTATATATATATATATATATATATATCTATCTCTATATATATATATATATATATATATATATATATATATATATATATATATATATATATCTATATATATTTCAGAATGTTGTTGATTTTGCCCAACAAGGATCCAGGGGGTTGTCGGATAATGGTTAGCAGATTGAGCCAAAATGGCCCCAACATCTCAACACAGGACCGTGTACGACTGGGCTCTGTTCTCATGTCGCATGTTACGAGAGATGAGAATGTGCAGGTGAATGGAATAGTTGTGATGGTTGACTTCACTGGCATGACAACCAAACACCTGGCTTTGTTGAGGAACTCGAGGGAGGTGAAGAGTATGAGCCATGGATTACAGGTGATCAAAGTGTGCTATGTATTAGAGGGTGTGGTCTATGGTGACTGGGGAAAGGATATATAATGGTTATAATGTCAATTCCACTTGTTCTCTCTCTCTCTCACAAAAGCATACTACATTCAAACAACAGCTTTGCATTCACATGATTGATATTTTGGAAATATGTTGTAATATAGCCATATCTTTTGATAATATTAACGGTCTTTATCAGTAGCGTCGATGTCAACGTGCTTCAGAAAAACATACCTGGGCGATTGAAAGCCTTTCATTACTACAACGCCGGTGGCTTACTTGAATAAATCATGGGGGTCGTAAAGCAAATCATGCGAGAGAAATTCAGGAACAGGGTAAGAGAATATAGTTTCGTGTGATGTTAAAACATAATCAGTGTTCTGTCTGTCGCGCGAACAGATCCAGGTCCATTCGACAATGGACAGTGAATACAAGCAGATCCCCATGGAATGTCTTCCCACAGAATACCTGCCCGATGATTACAACGGACCAAGCGCCGGGTCACTGGAGTCCATACAAGGTGTGCATAACATTAGTGATTATCGAGGTGGTTGTCTCTCATAGCAGTTTAGGTCAAACAGGTAGTTGTATAATTGACGAATACATCATAAATTGAACGTGGTAACCTGCTGCAGAATCATTCCAAATGTGGACATTAAACGAAAATTATGCAAACGCCAGTATATAATATTGGCTCATAGCGGCAATGGAATTGTCTATTCATGAATACATTGATCACCTTTCACTGACATGATATAAACTGAAATTTTCACCCTTATGTTTATCACATGACATGACCAAAAATCAGAAAGGGACTTCTAACCAAATGCTTCGCCCAGAAACATTCAACTGTTATGTTTGATATGATTCATGGTGTCCTGCTAATGAACATGGAACATCCTTGCGAAGCATGACCATAAATGAGACCATGATACTTTACATACAACTGTGATGCACAATACTTTATGCGAAACCACGGTACTTAATGTGAAATCACGAGGCTTGATGTGAAACAGTTACACTTAACATGAAATATTAAGCTCTGACTGAAACCATTTTACATGAAAAGGGAAGCTTTCCTTGAAATTATTATGCTTTACTGGGAATTATGATGCTATGCGAAGTCGTTAGCTTGTTATGCTATTCACGATACTAGTATGCTCTGCATCCAATCACAATGGTTATCCTGAACCTGTTATTCTATATGTGAAATTACATTGCTTATTTTGAATTGTGCTTTGCATGTTTTCCCAGAAAATCATTAGACTGAACACCAATAATTTCTCACACGTTGCATTATGCTTTCCCTCTGTAGAGGAACTTCTCAACAAAATCCAATCACCCGAGTTCCGAGACTACTTGCTGCGAAAAACAAGTAGTCATAATGAAGTGGACGAGTCCAAAAGGATCATTGTCGACGAAACAGCGTCCTTCCGGAAGCTTAATATCGATTGAATGATAGCATTTTATTTCAAATGAAGAAAATGGGGTGTCGAATTGAATGAATTTGTTGAATAATTGATAACAATTTATGGTTAATGATTTTAGGTTTGTTATTATCTATTGAGCATGAGCGATAATAAAGTTAATGTGGTGGGTCAATTACACTCATATACTGTTTGAGTATGGATGTGCATATTCGCTGTCTTGCCACTGCATATCATTTATTTATGAGGTTTATTGCAAAGATGATAAGTTAATGACAAATTAGGTTGCATTCCCGGCTTTTTAATGGAACATTTGACTAAAGTACTGCGTTTGTGATATCCAGCGGACTAAACTCACCATTTGAAAACTTACATTGTACAACAATTATTGTACCACATTGGACCGCAGCCACTGCTTTTGAAAAGCCTTTGTATACTATATGCATTCTATTCTTACATATCAGCCGACTATAATCACCGTGCTTACAATGTAACATCGGACTGCAGCTGGGTTGTCAAAACAATTATAACATAAAAAGTGCATATAAATCCAGTCACAGACACATAGCTTATGAAATGGGCTGTTGATAATATCTACATAACGATGTACTCAATATGGCTGTGAGCGCATGACTGATGCACAGTTAGTGTTTTGTATCGTAGTGTAATCACTGCTGCAAGTGCCATCACAAACTGAAGCCACTACGCCTATACAACCCTTGGCATAATATATATATATATATATATATATATATATATATATATATATATATATATATATATATATATATATATATATATATATATATATATATATATATATATATATATATATATTTGTAAATATAATTGTATTAGTAATGCCTTTGGTTCACATTTTTCGCAATGGACTGCGATATTGCAGCTGCGATATCAACAGGATTGAAATTCAATGAATCATTATTTATTTTAAGGCCACACGGAGGCCACATACCAGATTGAACAACAAATGTATACTGTTGAGTACAATGATATAAGAATGTATTTGAGGCGGAATGTAAAGAGGAAGTGTTGAGGAAGAGATAACATTCCATGTCACAATCAAAATGCACGCGATAACACAGCAGACTTACACGATGAAGTAAAGTAATGCAAAAAGAATGAATTCCCAGTATTAATACTGCCGCATGAAATTTGGTATCATAATGAATAAACACGCTTGTGTACCGCAGCTCCTTAAAAACCAAACAAAAATGCAGATTAGCAGCATGAATTATATCATACGTTGGGTGGTAACACAGCTATAGTTGCAAAGTAGCTATACGAATTATGACTTCGGCACACAGCATACAGCAAATGCTAGGGAAGGGGTCACTGCAGTGTAACAACTATAACATTACCCGAATGTCCATCATGCAGGGGAAATCTGGCTTGATTGAAAACATCTAAAGGATCCATTGAAGGCGCTTACAATTAAAGAGAATAAAGACACAGTCGGTCACATGTATCGTTGCAACAATTGGTTTTGTCCACACATGAGAATTTTGCAAATGTACTATCTTTGCCATTTAATGCGCTGCAATAGCCTCGAAACCGTAACAAAGAATCACCATCCATGTTTTACTAGAATTTGACATAGTTAACACCACTGCCATCGTTATTACATAATAAACAGTCAACACATTAGGATCCAGAGAGAGGAGTTTCTGCAGAATAAATGAGATTACACATCAACAAGTCTTAAAATTTCAACAAAAAAAAACATTGTCAAGCCAATGCTACATTCAAAGATACTTCAGCATTCATAAACCCTAACAGACCACACACACGCTTCAGTAGAATTGGAATGCAGGGCACAAAAGCAGGAAGAAGTTACCTCAAAGCAAAAGTCTTTGATTCTCATAGCAGTAAAAGAAACATACGCATTCCTCTGTACAGGTCTAGTAACTTGGCTTACGAATAACATGCTACAATTGTTTTGTAAAAACGCTTAATAAGAGTAATAAAAGCTACACAAAACTTCTTATGGTGCTGAAAGTTCCTATTTACAAATCAATGAATTTCATTCATTGAAACCTGGCCGATTACTGGTGGAATACCTATGTGAACGTTTACCGACGTTACCTTGGCAACGGTCACGTGACATAAGCTACCAATTAATAAAAGGTAAGGCTCAACAGAAATTGTATTGTCTTCCATGAAGCATCGGTGACGGGGTTGGACCTAGAAATGTTTTTCTTCCCAAGAAACGCCAGCATGGATTTGGTTGCAACAAGAAATGACAACGCAGGTTTCAAGCAAATTATTTCAATGCAAATCAAGCCCTACACACTGGATCTGCCGTTGTCACCTATTGTTTCAAATTCGAATAGTCCATTAAGACCCTGTTTAGTTGCGTCAGGTAGTTTTTTTGATAGTCTACCTGTACCAAAAGCAATCTGGTCTACATTTTGATTTAAACATCATCAAACGAATGGATCAAAACAAATAAGTCGCTGTGTGAATGACTCATTGTACTTATATGACTTGCAATCGGGCGCTGTGCAAGCCAAGAAAGTTATATGGTGCTACTATAACACTCCTCGAACACCATGATATTGAGCGGAAACTTCTACATACAATGCAATATAACAAGTATTAATATACCGTAACACATCGTTGCATAGAAAGAGTGAATTGGTTTTTTATCCCTATCACTTACCAGAAAATAGTTATTTTTTTTTTCATAAATAAATACCAGGCCCCCCTTCTGTTTATACTCCTACACTTACATACCCGGGTAATATGCTAATTAAAATCAGCAAATACATTGATAGTATTGATTTCCACAAGAATGAGTATTTGTAATATAGCACGATGGCCACATGTCCGCATTGCTGACAAATGTAGGAGTTTTGCTTCAAGACAGACAAGTAACATGGGACATGACGTTAACAAGAGAACCAAGATAAATGATTTGAAATGCTAGGTTATTATTAAACTAAATGATGGGACCATTTTAAATATGGCAAGCCAATCGAGGCACAGAAAACAATCTAATGGTATTCATTAGTTAATGAAAATCTGAACAATCGATCGTTTGCATAAAGAGCTGATTGAAATAATTTAACATACAACTATTGCCCAATTCACAATGCCATAATTGTGTTTGGTACTCTTCGTAACTTTGATATCTTCATATTAATCCCAATGAAATTTAGATCGACTGTCAAAGCTGAATTAAGTCAGAACACCCTTGAAACCTGTTTTCAATGGTATGTAATATTTTTGATTTACAATTATTCAGCATCAGATCTGCGAACAGCAAAAAAATATTTACAATATCATGGAGATAATGTTGCCAAATCCAGAGGACAGACATGCAATATAATGCAGTGAAATAATAAAAACTAATACAGTACAATCGTGTTAAGAACCAGATGAAATGATGTCAACAGTATCACAGTAAACAATCGCCATAATAGTAAAGATTATTCACATCATCAAGTTCCCATTCAAATCAACAAACACATTTCAGCACATATAAGTTTTGAATATACAATAAAATCACATCACAATTATTTACAAATGAAAAAATGAAGTAATGTGGTATTTTATGCAATGAAAATGGGCAGTAGAGGTGGATGCGCATGCGTGAAGCCTGTGAGTGATAATAGGGGGCGGAGTGGGCTGTTGTGGAATTCAGCTCGAGAGCAAGGCAAGATGGTACGTTTACCTAGTCTCTCCTATGCCTAGCTATCGTCATTACTAGGGCTACCATATCACGCTCATCAGACCTAAGCTAAATAAACAGAAACATCTAATGAAATTTGTGTAGTATCAACATTGGTCAGCACCAATCCTCGTCGTCAGAGTCACTGTGAGGTTTACGAGCTGGTCTGGTCCCCGGGGCTCGCGGTTGCGTCACAGATTTGTATCCGTTTGGTAATGGCCGGCCTGGGCCGTGCATCAAACGCAGCTCTTCTTGTTCCGGTAAACGATCGCCATAGCGAGGGTCTTGGTCACCGTACATGGCCTCAGCAGATGTATTGAGCATAGGGCCGACGCCCGAGTGTATGTTTCGTTCTCTTTCCACATTGTTAAGTCTTGCAGGAGAAGTCCTGGATGTGTGTAAAGAACCGGGGAGGTTTAAGTCATTGGTAGGTTGTGTTGGGGAAAGGGGGAAGGGGCGCATAGGCGTTGGGTCTTTCCTAGCTCCGTGGGGCAAATGAGTTGGGGACGCATTGAGCTTAGGGAAGTTGATACTTCCGGGGCTTTTGTGGGGTTGCGGGATTGTTGGTGAGGGAAGCACGTGAGGCATTCGATCTTCGGGTCTGCGTCCAACACCACCAGTGTCAACGGTATCCAAGTTGAGAGAAACGGGTTTCTGGGGAGTTTGTGGTAATTTCCGACCTTGTTTGCTCCGTTCCCGTTGCTGAGCGGGATCAGAGCGTTGCTCTTGAACAGGGCGCTCCCCGCGATCCACCACGGAACCCGGGCTCGGACTCCGTGAGCGGTCTGTCAAATTAGCGGAGCCGTAATACTCCGTTTGTTGAGCTGTAGGGGTTGAAGAAGGGTGCTTTGGTGAGGGACTGCGGGAGCGAGTTTCTAACGACGTGGCCCGATAAAGAGGTTCGCGACTGTTGCTGCGACTAACGCTGGGGCTGTGCATGGGGGATCCAGAGACTTGATTCTGTTGTTGAAGCGGGGGTCTTCCACGTGGCGCGCGCATTTTCCCGCCCATGTGCGGGGATGCCCCAGGGATTATAAGGGCATCGTCATGACGGCCTGAAACATACATAGAGAGGAATTGTTAGTTGCCGAAATGACAAAACGTCTGCTTCTTATATAGAATTACTAGTGCTGTATATGAAATTAATTCAGGCTTTAAGAACAAATATTCTATGCAAAAAATGAAGCAAGAATGTCTGTGCTCTTCTTTTATGACGCTTCCACCGAATGCGGAACAAGGTGCTACAAAGAGAGTGAAGACAAGTTTTCAACAAGCAACCACCATAACAGTGTTAGTAGAATGCTCAATAGTTTCAAGGAGACAATATTTGAATTGTGTGCCACCGTGGCCGATCGTTGTTGCGCGTGCGTATTCCCACGCCAGACTTATACTAACGTTATGATGCAGATACAATCTTAACGAGTGTCGCACTCACCGTTCACAACTTAGTTTATTACATAGGGAGAGATGACGAAAGAAAATCTTAAACACAATAAAACACAAACATTAATATGAATAACCAAAAGCGAATCTTAAGGGTTCAGTGAGATCAGTAACTGCTTCCCTTATAATAGGATGGATTAGTATTTAGGATTTGGAATAAAACCACAAGTGGACACTTTCAACACCATGCGGAATTCTTAACGGAAGTCCGTAAGTATGGGGGTCACCGGTAAAGATAGAGCTCACATTATTATACTTCAAACAAAGTATACGTCACACCAGCGACGTTTTGTATATATGAGATCATATCTAATAAAATAAATAATGTACAAGATTAAAATAGTAAAAAACGAATTTAAAAAACGGAGACAGGTTTGTCGACAAAAAATCAGAGAAGAAGCGACCCAAATCGAAAATTCAACGGTGACAATCGTTTGATTGAAATGTTTACCTCGCTTTTTATGCGCTAGTGAAACAGTCAAACATACTGATAGGTATCAAAAACATATTTTCAGATAGAATTCGCCTGAAAAATCGCTGATAAAAAAGTCAGTAATTTGATAAGATTGTAGCGTCCATATTGCCAAATTGTGCTTGTATAATTTGTAAATACGTTCCGATTAATTCAGGGGGTTTTGTGCACATGAGAACTACGAACTGATATGATTGATTGTAGATGAATCCTACGAATTCAAATAGGCATAAATATGCCAACATACTTTCCACGGAGCAAATTGTTGCGACCAGGATATGTGCGCACTAACGTTAAACATTTGCACCACTCTTCTCCATCAACTTCAACAAGTAACCAGCACTAACAAATACTACACTGTGATGCATCTGGACTACAACGACACATTAAAACTAGCACGAAATTAACGATGTAATTAATTTCAAGTGCACAATAGCTTACAGTATCTAATATCATTATTCGGGTAATTACAACGGTAGGTGTCAGAAATCGACGATGCACACATGTCAAATTTGATTTCAGGAGCATTCTGGTAGAACTATGAATGATAACGACATATAAACCACTTTATTATTAATCAAAGAGTAAATCTACAGGTGAAAAAATACCTTTACGGCCGTATGCACCCGGGCGTCTGTCTCTTTCGGCGATAACGTGAGCTTGGTCGACGATATCTGACACAGCAGCGGAGAAACCGATGTCCCTGCGGGGTGATGGCGATCGCGGCACGGACGAGGGGTGGTGGTGAGGTGGCGTGCTGATCGGAGATGGTGAACGTCTAGAGGGACGCCCAGAAGGCGGCGGGGGCGGTAACGGGCTGGCAGTTGGAGCAGCTAATGCAGGATACGGAGATGATGCTGAAGAAGCGAAGAGAGGAGTGACCCCTCCACTTGGAGTGGGATACCCCCTCGCCCCCGGGACAGGGCCGGGAGGTAGCCCGGAGTAGTCCGGGTGATTGCCACCACCAGGGGGCTCTTGAGAACCAATGATAGCTGGCGCGCCTGGAGGGGGCTGAAATGACATGATGCTGTTAAAAGCACTGCTTACAGACTTATTAATGGAGGAAAATAACGAGCCGATGGACTTGGTGAAAGACGGCGAGTTGGTCATATTGGCAACTCGAATTGTCTCAACGCCCGCCCCGTCCGATGGGGGGCGTAGGTTTGTTTCTTTCAGCATGGGGCTAGTGCGTAGTGGGTTAGCACTGGTTAGGTCATTAGTTAGAGCGCCATGGGGTAGGCGGGGACTCGCGCGTGGGGTAGTTGCGCCCCCTATATTAAGCCCCGTGGAATCATTGGGTCGCGTCTGCTGCAAGCACACACACAAAACACCACGACATCACCACAGCACCACAGACACAAGACAAAGCAAGCCCTATGCCGATCTTCTCCGAGCAACTCCATCAGACTCCAGAAGTTAACCGACCCCACAAGATGACACATTTTAAGAGAGCTTTATCAAACTTTAAAATCATAAACGGATTCTCAAAGCCCCATCGAAGGTCCAGTTAAAGAGCGTGTCAACTGAAAATAGTCTTTATATGTATATATTTTCATAACGAACTGCATACATAGGCAACCGTTATTATTTGGAGTAACATCATTAAGGAGAGCAAGTAAGGGGAAGGATCTAAAACGGGACAAGTTACTTAACTAAGAGGTTATCAGATGAGAGATTTGGATGCTTAACAGACATTCTGTTAACGATCTTCCTATAATAACATGTATAATGAAGATTATTGTCTACTCTACCCTAATAAATAGAGCTGTTTACCTCATGCATACATTTATTATACACACCCTATTGAAACAAAAAAATAATGAAAAGAATTTATTATGTATGGGTTATATTTGATTCACAACACTTACTACCATAGAATCTGCCCAATACTTACAAAATCCACATAAGACACACACAGACCCGCCTTAATCACCATTAGCTCCACCCATGACACTGCAAACCCCAACCTAAAAACCATTAGCTCCGCCCAAGACAACAGTTGCTCTGACCAGGTCACTGCTAGCTCTTCCACGGACACCAGAATGTCCAACTTAGCAGAACAGGAGATGCCCCAAAATAACAGATTACTAATGCAATCTCAAAGTTATAATTCATTTAAATAAGGTATGTCAACTTGCCAATTTTAGAATCCATCAACCTGAGTACATTTAGATAATTGTTTGTGATTTACATGTATAATTCTAAGCCTACACAGGATCCATTTTGAAAGCCACATTACAACCCATCTACATAAATGAATATGAGATGTCAAAGACTGATAAAAGCTACTAAGTTATCATTGTTTTTCATTAAGATCAATTACTAAGCTAACATACATCTGGACTCAGAAGAATACTTTTCCGACGGAATAAGTGCAGTTCCTGTCTCACTAACTAATATGGGTATGCCTATGTATGCAGCTTTTTAATAAGTTAACATTGCAGGGGGTGAGGTGACTATTATGGGATAGACTACACATTGAAGCACACAGAAATTAGGATTGATTGAAGGAAAGAAAAATGTAAGAAAAACTGAAAGAGTAAGAATACACCCAGAGAATGGAATGGTCATAATACCTGAAATCCAAGCGAGAAAAGGAACGACCAAACAAGAGTGCATATTTTTCTTTTTACATTGGTGCACAAACAAATATAACACAAGACAACACAATGGCTGCAAAGAGAAGTGTGTTAGTACAGTGATCATGTGACAGGGTTCAGTCATGATAAGGGTCACAGAGTTCACGGACACCAGGTGCCGAACAGTGTTATGATATTTTGACAGAAGGAAAAAAAAAATCCAATACTTCATTATTAGTGATAGCATTACATGTTAGTAGTAGCATTCAAAGGAAGTACAACAGTGGCCAATGGTGGCATGGCAGTTATGAAAGGAGAAATCTCAACCTGTGATCAAATCATTAGTACACAAGTATTGAGTAACAAGAAGGGTCAGTGAAATAGGCTGAGCTTGTGTCACAAGCACTATGGAAACAGAGTGCATTGGCTGTGACATTCAGATGTTCAAATCAGGTTATAAACCTTAATACTCACAGGATACAAGTGGTAGTTATGGTTGATTATGAGAGAATGGAGTGATATTCACCTGGTCCTGGTGAAGTTTGGACATTGATGATGAGAGCTGTGGTAGCATGACACTGGTGCGGAGATTGTCCATGCTCTGATGACTCTCTAAAGAAGGTCGGCGACGAACGCCTGTCATCTCAATTCCCATTGGCTGTCAGCAAAAACCATATTATTATAAATGCTGGTTAACATACATATAAAAGTTAATTTCCCAAATTGAAATATATGTTTTTTTTGTGGAACATCTGAAACATTTGAAGGGGCTTATGAGTGATTTGTGTTTGAAAATAAATTTTCATTTTATTTTTATGATTAAGTTGGAATTTTGGATAGGGAATGGTGATTAAATTTTAGGATGAATGATGATTTCTACATACTTGAATTAGCAAATAAAAACAAAACAACACCTCAAATGAAACAAAGATATAGTTATATTTTTTTATTTGTAAAGAATGATTCAATCGTAAGCAGCACCACCACCAGTTTGCCCTGATCACCATCAATTCCCTCCACCACAAACTCTTATAAAACCCACAAATCTAATGCTCTCCAGGAAATATACAACCTCACACCAATTCAGAGGTGCCAAACTTTTTGCTCTACAGTGTGTTTTCCCCATTGCATTCATATATACAACCAAATTTAGAAAAGCCTTTTATGTAAATAAAGACTGGGCTTTACAACACTGCCCATCATGCTTATGAAACCCCCACATGTTGAAATGAAAACCGAACATTAATTGTTCTTTTCTTAGCATGCCAATGTATGATTCATTTACCTTGGCCTAGTGAAATTGTATTTGTTAAAAAAATAATGAAACAAAACAAAGTTTGGGTTACTTTTTACCAATACAACATATTCATCCAAAGTTGGACACCCCTGAATGGCGCATCCAAAAAGACACCTCAATCTTTTTTCCCCTGTATATATACCATAAATTATTTAATGTGTAACCGTCACATTTTCCCATGAGGTGTCCTTTTGGTGGAGTATGGTCAAAGCAGTTAATGTGTAAGAAAGTGCAGGGATATAGTAAATTCTACCTCATCCTGCTCATAGGAATCGTTTATATAACCCAAGTCATAATTCTCACGGTAACTGTACTCCTTCTGTAGGGTTGTCAGATAACCATTAGCATACAATGCAAAGAGCTTGCATTTTTTAACACATGCATTGTATACTAAATAGATTGCAGAAGGATTTATCATGCACTTGAAATGCACAGTGGTACAACATTATATAACTAATAACAAACTTGAAAATGTTCATTTGTAACTTTCCAAGCATTACAGACACGTTTATCCACTGACAAACCAGGAACATAATTTGTAAGGACTGCTAAAATGTTAACTACAGATATATATATGAGAAATTCTTTTGTAGGAAATAGCTACAAAGCACAATTATCCACAAGATCAGCTGTTGATAAAAAAGAACTAAGAAATGTGACTTACCTGTGCAGAGGAATTTGTTGGAGTGCCAGCGTTGTTGCCATCCGACTTCTTCCCACTTCCTCGCCGTAGGAAGCTGAAGGATCTCTGAACTTTTCCTTTATCACCAGCTTTGTCAATGCTACACATCAAGCATTCTCAACATTAATCAATACGTTCAATATTAATCAATACATTCAAAATTAATCAATACGTTCAACATTAATCAATACGTTCAACATTAATCAATACGTTCAACATTAATCAATACGTTCAACATTAATCAATACGTTCAACATTAATCAATACGTTCAACATTAATCAATACATTCAACATTAATCAATACATTTAAACTGAACATATTGGGAATCCATTATCATAGTTAAAGATACAATAAAATTGCTATTCTGTATCAATACCTTGAAATCAAGAAACTACAAAAAGCCAAAATTGACATAAAATGCTTTGGAAGTCAACCTGAATGCAGAATCATGTCCATTCTCTCCATTGTCTTGCTCCGTGTCAATGTTGAGACTTGTGTTTGAGAGGCTATTCGGGTTCTTCACCATCCCCATCATACGGCGGAACAAAGATGGCCGCTGCAGGTGGAACACAAATGGACTCATAAGCATGAATTGATATATGCGACAGAATACTATATTTAATTAAAGTATTATTATGCAGTTGCTGATTTACAGCTTTGTTGTATTTTTTTTGCTATTGCTTGTGCAGCCAGTTAATATATTTATTCACATAGGCAGTAGTTTGTACAATAATGAAACACATTGTATGTGCTGCCATCAAGTGCAGTCAACTGCCAAGATGCTGACAGCATTATGGTAAGCTTGCCCAACACCGAAAAGTTTAGTCCACAAACCAAGTGAATAAAGTTAAACCAATTACCATGAGTTGATTATAAAATCAAATTGTGATTTGTTGTTATCTTGAATTTGCTATATGATCTGTACAATGCGTTGGTGTCCAGACAAGTGACTGCTTCAGGACGAATATTTACAACATCCGCAGGATATTATTCGATTTGTTGAACTACTTGCAATACCACCAAATGCCAATTGCACAGCAAGGTCATAAAGTTGCCATAGGTGGTAGGGAAAAAGGGTGGAGATTTTCTCAATAAGCGCTAGGCATCAATACTTATAATTTAGGCTATGTATGAAAGCAAATGTGTGAGTGTATACCCGTTCTGTTGATACACTGGGTGGTGGAGGGCATGCTTCCACCGGAAGTCCCAACTACAAAGTAAGTCACAAGCTGAGAATAATGCCATGTGAGGCAAGAGAAACACTGTATTTAATGTGTTAAGTTTAGGGTAATTGTGTTAACAATGACCACATTATACACAGGGTGTAATGCATCCATAAAATGCAATGACAGAAACGAGATGCAAAATCCTTTGTATATGCATCGCAAAGCATCATGCTATTTGACCATGGATACCTCTATAAATAGTATTTAAGCGATGCATCAAAACATGCTGTAGTAGTGAGTTGAAAAACAGGCATCATACAAAAATCCCCAAGAAGTGTGAAGAAAAATGCATATGCTGAAAATTAAAGAAATTGTGCAACCACACTGGGACTGTTTAGTGTCAGCATGTCATCCTGGTTGGACAATCTTATTAGCCAGACAGCATATTCTGTCCTTCGTTATTTAGTGAGTCAGAATTTACCAAAATATGGTGTTAAATATAAGAGGAAAAATTGAAAAAAGTGCCCTGCTCAGATGCAGACAAAATGTACTGTACAAACCTCATCTTTATTGTTCCTCCCCTGCTGATATTAACGGCAAGAAGAGGAACAAAAGCGAAGAATTTGTAACGTGGTGAGCAAGCATCAAATTGAAAAATGACAGAAAGCGCGGCAAAAGAAAATGGTGGCATGATGTGGGGACAGGTCAAAGGTTAAAGTTTCAAAACATATGGTCAAAAAGTACCACTGATAACTTTCAAATGGATTACTCATGACAATTCATGGCAGATATTTAGCCGTAATTGTCTGTTTTGATTTCATCTATTGAGAGATGTGTTATTTGTCGTATGTACTGACCAGCATTTTGCCATTGAGTACGTTCTGACTCGCTTTGTAGGCTTTCCAATTCTCCGCAATCAACAAACCAGCGTAAATCTTCCCCACTGTCATTTTCTCAAATGTCAATTCTGAAAAACACAAATCCACAACTGCATAGCACAATACTATACAACACAGCAGCCAATAAATTCACCAACTTTGATGGTAATCCCTTACCGTTATTGGGTGGGATAAGCAAATGGAGATGTTTCTTTCCCTGGACTCTCCACAGCTTCTTGATGGTTTCACGAAGTTCGTCATCTTTCCTGTCCATTTCCTCAGCTGAAAATAAAACACACAAACAACATCAGTGACTATATCATCAGCATTATAGACAAAAGTTTGATTCCATATAAATAAATTCAACATTGTTACAACAGAAAAGGCATTCATTTTTGCTGGTTGATCACAGACATTTATGGCAGAAATATATATAAAATATATATTGCAAAGCAATGAAGGGTTTTGGCAAATTGATCTGTCTTAGATAGCTACAACCTTACCTGGACCCATTTTGATGCTGAGTGACTCCCTAATGAGAGCAAAGAGTGTCGTTTTGAAATGAACAGTGTTCTTCTCATCTATTGGCATATTCATCCTTATGAGTTTCTGCATATGACAAAAAAGACATATAAATCAATTCATTCTTAATTTTTTTTTAAACGCGAGATGAAACTTAATGTAGCAAGTGACACATCAATGAAGTAAACAATCACTGGTCATTTAGTTAGGATATAATGAAATGTTTATTTTACCCTATAAGCGAGACGATATGGACATTTCTTGCCAAAACCAACAGGTGGCTCCATATTACGCAGCATGTCATACATGTCTGTATACTGAATGCGCCCCCTGAGTAAACCAACAACCAACAACATGAAACCAACTAGCAATGTACATTTCTGCCCATTTGACCAATCATACTCAAGGAGCAACTCAAGTAGGTACAGAAATTGCATTTCTAAAGCAACAATTTATGTAACACTGATTTACATTTGGGAAAAAAAGAAATTGGTGAAACTTACGTGGCAGCGGGGTCATATTCTGCCCAGACCCTATTGTACTCATCCAAGTGATGCGGTCCTAAAATGGACGAATCTCTCGTCAAATAGTCAAAGTTATCCATGATGACAGCCACAAACAAATTCAACATCTGAAACACCAAGGAAAAATAATCTGTCAGAAAATAACATACCGGTACTTCAATGATATGAATAAAAAATTTAAAAATTGCATTTCACTGCCTGGCTCATAACTTACAAGGAAAGAGCAGAAGAAAATGAAAGACACAAAGTAAGGGACGGCAAGGTCAAGGCCACAGTAGTCCCCCTGCAAAGAGGATTGAGGGTCACACGTCTGGCCACCCATGCAAGACAGCATAATTAGCTGCCAGTTTTCTCCTGTTGCACATCTGCACAAAATGACCTCATATCACATCTGGCATATCCGAAACAATTGATAGCAACTAACCATTGATCTCTTTATCAAATGTTAATTTAATAAACAAAATAAAGTGCAAATATGGAGGCTTTAAAATCTGCAAATCAAATTACCGGAACAGAAGTGTGAGGGCATAAGAGAAGGTCCTGAAGTGGTTGTGACGATTTATTTCTGTCTTTGGATTTAGCTGAATGTTGCCAAAGACCTGAAACACAACAAATTAATTTACTTGTAGTTTAACATCGCAAGTCTTAAAGCGGTCTCAAATTCATTGATATTTGGTACATGTACAGTATGTCTGTATAAATGAGTTATTGTTGGTGAGAGTGTTCATGTCGATTTGGTCACCTGCATGCCGATGATAGCATAGATAAAGAAGAGCATGATGAGGAGAAGTACTACATAAGGCAAGGCCTGACACAACCATCACTATGGTCACTCAATTGTGTAAAAAAAACAAAAACATGAATGATGATACAAACATTGACCATTGCTAGGTCTGCATGAAAATAATTTTTAGTTTTGCCACTTTTGACCTTGTAATATGAAAAATACCACTGTCACCTTTCCATAGGCAACACATACATGGTTATGACTGTTCCATCTCATTAAATGTATTTAAGATATACAGCATTATCAACCACTTATGAAACTTTAGCCTTATTCATCTAAGCCCCAAAACTAGCTGAATCAATAATAATTGCCACACATTTACTAAACAGAAGCTAAAATTATGCATTTCCACACAAATGTGACTTGTGCATACTTACTCTGAGAGATTGCACAAATGTCCACAGTAATATGCGTATGGTGTAGCCCTGTCTGAGTAGTTTGATGAGACGGGCCGCTCGGAACAAACGCAAGAATCCAAGGCTGATTAAATTGTTCTGAAGGGCAAATATCCAAAAATAAATCAATTGAATCCTTAAACCAAAGTGAAACAAGAGATCAAAATTTGGGGGCAATTTCTTCTTGTGTTTTCCTTAATGAAAAGAATGAATAAAGCATAAGGCATTGTACTTTCTTATACAAACAACATAATGAATGCCGAAAGTGACAATGAACAAACCAGGGAATTGAACCAACAACGTTCTACTTAATTCATACAACAAATATTTAAGTTACAAACGGAAGCACCAACAAAAACAATTAGTAATCGCCAAAATTAAATCAGTACACGATTATCAGTTTTTATAATGAGAGAGGATATTTCACACACATTATGTCGAATACAAGTACAAGACAGCATTAGAGAAGTGTATCCCAAATGAAAACACAACAAATCAAACAATCAAAAATGTTAACCTTCGTTGAGATGAGTTTCCATTATGTATTAGTAGTTATTTCAAAATTAGAAACAAAAACTGATACAGAAGCAGAGTAACCAAACTGTTATATCAGTGTAAACAAGAATAGAAGTTGGAATGTTACCATTAATCACAGTGCTTTAAATACTCAAGATATCTTTCATATTCAAACCCCTATAAATAAGTGGTATAATTAGCTAGCAATCTTAACAATTTATTTCAACATGTGTTGGGGGTAGGGGGAAAACACCAACACAGTTTATTTGTGCATGTATCATGCACTAACACTAATATAAGCTATCCTCATTCTAATTTTCAATACCTCCTGCTGAAGTGCCCTACACACTGGTAAACAAACACAGGGCATAAAATTACTCGAGAATTGCCTGCAAGTAGAACAGGAATGTGTGTTTGAGGGATGAAACAAGAAGTGCACCAAAGTCTGCCTAACCATGCAAAGTATGTGCAGGTAATCAATATGACCATCTGCGATCAACGCAAGTCACAAACTTTCGATGCTTTGGATATGAAAGTGTTCGATCAGTATGCAATAGAAACCAGCATGGTTGTAACTGTATGTGTGTTTCATGTTGGAGTCACCACGGTTAAAGTCTATACACAATTCACTACTGGCGTGCAAAATGCCAAGAGTTGGACTAAATCATGCGAGTATCATATAAAGATACATATGAAATGCAGGTGTGAACTTAAGGTAAGACCATGCAGGGCTAAAATACATGTTTGTCTTATAGAAATGTGAGGAGCAGACAACACTGGCATCTGAGCCCTTGGAAAATAGATGTGTAGCAAAATTCCACAGCAGTGAACTTGATTCGTACCGATCAGTAGAAATGCATGTTGTGTAGTTTCATTTATGTGGTGACCATAAAAATGAGGAAAAACGGCGGGAAACGCCTTGACAAAACTAGGGCGATACCCGCAGCAGCAATATGAACAATGAAATATTGTATTGCAGGAGAGACAGACGCTCATGAATATATATGAGTTGCAGCTGCTGCGGTTGGTGTGTCATCGTGCGTTAAGTTATGTGTATTTGCATATGTTTCATTCGATGCTCTGGCCGCATACCCAGCTAACACAAGCTAATGATGGCTCGATTACAACATCGGTCAGCAGGCAGAAACATTGTTAAGCAGCTGTTTACAAGGCTGGCTTTAATTCCAGACAAAACATAGAATAGTACCTTAGAACCTTCGGGTTTCGCCTTTCCAACCACAGTCGACATTTAACATACACATACTGTATATTTGAATATCAATGTTAGAATAGCATACTTCCTAAACTCTAAATAAACTCATTTTGTGTTGATAGATAATTATAGCACTGTGCAGCAGAAATAGATAGTTTTTGTATACAACTCATTCAACCTACAAACAAATAAAATATATACCTAGAAATGTGTATTAACGTGAGAGTGTGCGCAAACGTAAATTGATGAGCCCGGGTTGCAATGGAACAGTAACTAGCTAGACGCAGATGTAGCTAGAGACAGCCAGATTAATAGGGCCAGAATATCCACTATATACAGGGGCTATATATAAATATACAGAGAGAGTAGTGAAGAGTAAGACAGCCACAATGTCCCATTAGTGAAATCGTGATAATTGATCATACCCCATCGGGCTGGAAGAAAAAGACAACAAATGTCGACGGAATTAGCCAGTTATAGAAGTTACGCTTCATCAAAAGCACAAGTAATATATATATATATATATGTGCATGAGAGAAGACTGTGCTTCATAGTCATGTACATGCCCCCGATACAACACTGAATCACATTCACTTTAAAGTAACCCCATGGTGTGATAGATAGTTATACTTGAGCACAATGAAGAAGATAACCTGAATAGCACAAAAAATTAAAATACAAAAAAATATCATAGTCATGGGAATCATGGACTAAAAATTGCAAATTGTGTTTTCGCAAAGAAATCCATGATCAACTTATAAAATACAACTCATAATGTCATTCTTACTTCAATGACAGCAAAAAGTGAATTCATACAATCATTTAACAACTTGCCGATAAGATCTTGTCAATTTGAAAGATGACAGTTTTACTGACTAAAAGGAGTGGTTGCCACAAACAGCTGAGATACGTTGTAAGATGTCGTAGTTTGATTTTTTTTACCTGGAATTCTGTGACGAGGACATCTATGATACTTCCGATTACAGTAATGAAATCAAAGACGTTCCAACGGTCCCTGAAGTAATTCTGTCAAACAAAGACGTAATATTCCATTTTCACACAGATGTTGTGATCGCTAACAAATAAACAATACCGTAATTATACTGCAATCATTAGTATATATGTTGCATACAAGCATGTATTTCGTCATTCGTAAAATATTTTGCATAAACATAAACGATAGATACTTCACTACAGGAGTATACATATAGTTTTAGTACAGGGGCAAATAATTGCTTTTTGCTAACTTCTGCTTATTTCAACATTACAACCGTCACCACAGCAATCAATAACACCTTAAGCATGAATACAAAACCCCAACCAACTCTGTTTCAAATTCCAAGAAGCGAAATCATAAAAACAATGCCAGAGCAAAATGTATTGTTATAAATGTGTCAGTTCACATGCAAATTTGTGCTTCCATGCAGGCTATAAACAAACACCTGTTTAATCAGCTTACCTGTGTTTCACTAATTTATAACACTACTATTAAGTCACATAGTGATTTAAAATAGGTATCTGTGGGTTCTTCGTTCACCTAATTAGTATTCTATATTTGACCCTCACATTATTAAAATAAGGGTTGCGTATGTGAGTAAAAAATAAATTATAATAATAAAGATATGACTGGGATATCAGCCAGTGATAGGCAAGTCGCGTATTACATTAAAGGGGTTGCTTAATTAACAAAACCGAGAGAGAACAATGGGACAGCTAATATAGTACCAACAACTGACGATTATCAATATTCCCGTTAACATCATTGAAAATCAATTATCTATTGACACACATAAAGCCATTGTATAAAGGCAAACCTTGGGTCCGAATGCTAGGATCTTGAGTACGCACTCGATGGAAAAGAGAATGGTGAAGGCCATGTTTAAATAGGTGAGAGTATCCTCATATATTTGAAACGAGCTGCTGTTTTGTTGAGAGGAGCTCTGCAAACCCCACCACAAGGACAAAAAATATAATAGTTAACAACACAAGTTAACCATATCAGTGAGAGATCAATCTGTCAAATGTCCCCATGGGTCTGCAAAGCTGCTAGGGAAATCACGCGTATAAACATATCCATCCCGAACACCTAAAGCCGGAAATAATTAAACACGTGGATGACACAGGGGAGGTTATTGTAGTAAATGTTAAATGGCGTTAAACAAAATAACCCCCCTGTGCCATCCCCATTGTGGGTGCATAAACCGAAATTCCCAAGCGGTGTCTAAAAGGAAAGAACAGATGAAAAAGCTCATTCATGTAGTGAGGTGCAGCAAGCAAACATCAAACAAAGTGCGGTTTTAATACAAAGCCAAGGCTCTCGCACCCGTCCGCATGCAATCCCAAAGGAAGTGTTAAAAATGCAAAAATGTGATACATGGTCTCAGCTCGTCCTTACCCTGATGCCAAACCCCATTAATTTCAGAATACATTCTATGGTAAAGAGGATGGTGAAGGCGGAGTTTAAATAGCGGAGGACATTTTCATATATCTGAGGCTGCTCCCAGTGCTGAAATAAATACAAGGTACATATGATGAAAGAACATCTACTTGGCATCAATCATGATCTACAATTGCTACAACTGCGACTGACCTAAGTCAACGATCGTTTTATCTAACCATACGAATACAGACGGGTGTTTACTGAAAGCACTTACTGGGAAGCACATTACATAACACACAATACAACTCATAAGGAAGGCATACAGGACTCGGCAACCACAAAGCAAAGGCTTTGATGCTCAGCTGTGACATCATTGAATTTGCTTTCGAGTTAACTGAGCTAACAACATGATCCATCCATACCAGTTCCTATTCAACTTTAGCATCACAGCTTAACAACTTTAAGCACACTTGTATATATATCAATAACACAAACGTTACCCAATTTAAACTGTATTGAACACATGAAGTTAGTGACATGAATACAGTTACTGTGAACTAAGGTTAGATTTAATTGTTCTTAGCTTCTACCATAAATACAAATCAAGAAATTAGCAATAAATTACAAAAGCTGGCAGTGGCTGGGTCATTGTCAATAACACAGTAACCAGTAATAAACAGTTTGTTAAGTTGGAATTTTGCCAACATTAACATATAATAATATTTATGCTAATACCTTAATTTGTCAACTGCTAAAAAACAGCACTTCCTGTTATATAACCACAGTGATTTCTATGAGGGCTTAGCTCTGATAATGTATGAACATATAATACAAGACAATTTGTAATTATTTGAGGCACTCTGACTTAATTCACATTGTTGGTCAGTCTCAAATATGTAGAAATTCAGTGCTGTCATTGCCCACATTATCATGAGAAAATTTGTTTGAAAACTTTATTAGTGATATATCAAAAGATAACAATTATTGATTGCAAAAATAAGAATGACTTTGACCATTGACTGACCTTCATCATTAGAATGATGGTGTTGAGGGCAATCATGACCATTATAAAGTATTCAAATGGTGCAGACACAACTAACTTCCATATTCTATACTTCATCGAGTCTTTGTTCTTGGGCATATATCGACATAATGGTCGAGCATTGATTGCAAAATCTATGCATTGTTTCTGAAATAAAAGGAAAACTATGTTCACATATATTGTGATTTTTTTGCTAAAAGAGATGGAAACCAGGGATTTATATACCTGGGTTGTGTTAAGAATAACTCACGATAGTTACGAAGATGTAATTTTAGTCTCTATGCCCAAGGGGTTTGAACTCATTTGGCTCACAAACTTACTGATTGTTTATTCACCATTTAGAGGAGAATAAAGAAACAAGATGTATGTACCTGGTTTTTATCAAGATCTTGATCGATGAGTTCATTTTCTCCTTGCTCTTGGAAAGTGATAATGATTAAGGCAACAAATATGTTGATGAAGAAGAAGGGGAAGACTACAAAGTACACAATATAGAAAAGCGCCATCTCCATTCTGTAGTTTGGAGAGGGTCCCCGGTTCTCTGTGGTGGAATCCATTGAATGTTTGAGGACACTGCATCACAAACACAAACTTTCAACTCAGCTGTAAGTATTATGGAGAAATTAAATACTTCAATCAGTTGTCTTCACCGAAAAGAAATTAGCCTGACAATTCTTTAAAATCTTAGGTATATTGAATAAATGGTTACTGAGACCAAACATAAACTTAAGAAACCAAGAAGTGACTTACGCGGGCCAGCCTTCTCCTGTTTGCACTGTAAATAATGTGAGTATAGCACTGGGCACATCATCATAGTTGAAGTCCCACTTGGACCAGATTCTGTCTTCAACTCTAGGAAGGTCCTTGCCATTCTCATACACAAAATACTCTCCCCTGCAAATAATTACAAAATTACAGCAAAAATGCAAACAATATTACAGCAAAAATTAAAACAGCGGGTTTAGATAATGCAAATAAATCCATAATATTTCAGAATGCATGAATGTTTTCAGATATGAAGGCTCATATAACATTTTTCAGTATTTTCAAATCCCTATTCTCATGAAATCAAAAATATGACGGCAGAACAGGACATACTGGCACTCTTCTTCGGTGCTTTTGGATGCGTCTGTACAGTAAAAGAATCTCCCTTTGAAGAGCTGAACAGCAATGACAGCAAAGATGAAGTGGAAGAGGAGGTAGACAATCATGATATTGATGACGTTCTTGAGGGAATTCACCACACAGTCAAACACCGCCTGGAAAAATAAATGCATTTCAAATAATCCCATCTATAGTTTGGCAGAATTTCTGCAAAATAATTCAATTTTACTATTCACTATATATCTACTATATATATATATATATGTACACAATATATAGATATATATATATATATATATATATATATATATATATATATATATATATATATATATCTGTATATATGTACACAATATATATATATATATATATATATATATATATATATATATATATATATATATATATATATATATATATATATATATATATATATATATATATATACATACCTTGAGCTTGGGAATACGATTAATTGTCTTCAGGGGTCGTAACACTCTGAGCACTCGGAAAGACTTGATTGTGTTCAGGTTCTTGCCAGCTGACCCACTGTCCCTGGAATCACAATCCCACGAAAATAAGTACAGATTCTAATCCCAACTCTAAAGACAGCTACAAGCTATGTTCAGAGTATTATTTCTGCAATTATATCAGTCTACCCAACGACAAAAACAGAGTTGTGATCAGACATTGCAATCGTGTTTGTGTATCAATTATCAATTCTTTGCATGAAATAAACTTCCACGTATCCATATGAGGTCAAATCAGCAGATATTTACATTAATGTTGATTCAAAATGAAATTATGTGAACCCTCTTTAAGAAGCAGACAAATGATAACATATGCTTATTAGTATCAATATATCATAATTATGTCAGCATATATGGTCAGCAGCCCATCTTCAGCAGCAGGACTTATTGAGCCTCATGGTAATTTAGGCCCACGTTCACCATACTATGATAACCAAGATAAACCGATGTAGATATTGATGACAGGCCCAAAATTAATGACTGTTTGCTGAATGGCATTAATACAGGCAAGTGAGGCAAGGAAATAGATAGGAGAGAATACATGCTGAATCATAACATGTACATCCATCCTTTAATTAGTCATTCAGCCACCAACAATCTCACCCAATGGTTCATTGTGCTAATAGGAAAGGTTTTCTGTTCACCATAAGGAGTGTTTTCCCTAAAGTACAGCATGGTCAGTCAATTAAATAATTCCCCAAGACCCGAGGTTAATTGATACGCTATAAAACCTGATGTCTAAACAACCTTGATAAACTTAAGTAAGATTGAATAAGTGGATCTCCCATCAGCGAATCAATGGGTGAATGTATCCTATTAAACCTTTGACTTACATTCATCAAATGATGAGAGTGCAGTAAGCACCAGGCATAGCAAAACAAATCATTATTTAGCAAAATCAAAACGACATGAAACGCTGGCAGCGGACAGAGCTTAAGGTCAGCAGAAGACAGCTCCACATGTGTCAGCAAAAGCTTACCAGACAGTTGTATTCATAACATTTCATTGAAATAAACACACATAATTAACATAGCATTAACATGCAAGAACAGAGTCAATTGTATAGATATAACGTGACAGGACAGAAACAAGACGAGCAATGTGAACAAGTAATACTATACTTTATGTCAACATATGGTTTGGTAGAGTCTTGGGAATAATAATTATGGTGGATATTTAATGATAAGCATTTATCAAATGATCTGCAATTGTCTTGTGATATACTGATAACTAACCAACTATTTCATTGTTGTTTACCTCAGAAATTATGTAGATGGTGTTCAGCAATCATAATTAGATTTAGTTGCTTTTAATTGCAACAAACAATGAAATATTAATTGGAAAACACCCAAAGTAACAATTGGTAAAATAGATCATATTGGGAGGTGGGGGGGCGCAGACAAATTGATTGGAAAAACCCGAATTATCCATTGGTGATACCGATAATGGTGAGAGAAGGGAGGAAGGGAATGCTCACAATCATTCTGAATGCAAGAATACCATGACAACCATTTAGATGATAGACATCACCACGCCAACATTGAATTAAATGGAACACACCATGGCAACAATGCAGATTATTAGGAACAAAACAGTGTTTTAGTTGACCAGGGGGAGGAAAACTAGTGGACACAACCTACATGATCAAACGTCATGACAAAGAATTTGCTTTTGCAAACTCAATAGTCTTCTAACTATGCAAACAACATAGAGGTTTGGAGACCAAGTTGTCTAGATGGATGTTTGGGTAGATTTGATAAGATGAGATGATGTGGTTTGTTGGTGATGGGGGGAGGGGTAGGGGGAGGATGAGGTGACGTTTAACATCAGACTAGGACCACTAGGCACATTGACTTAAATAACGGAGACATCTCTTCACATACAAAGCAGCATCAGCAGCAGCAGCAGCAGCATCAGCAGCTTTATAGTATACATATCAGGCTTTACAGAATACATGTATCTAGACTTACTTCCTGTACGTTGATCATGGCCATAGGCAGACACAAAAGAGGGGTTGTGTCAAAACAGGGTATGTATCAAAGGTGGTCATGATATCAGGACGGAATATAATGATACCGCCAAACACAAACATAGATATTTGTAAATATTGTAAACCATACGGGGTTGAAACTGTACTGAGACTTTGGTCTGTAAGGGAAAGGTTTTTGTCCCAGTAAGGTATGTTTAGCCACATAAATAAGTCACATTTTATGTGATTTAGATATGGGTGAATCGGAATAAACACCTTCTCCTCCTGCAACCATTATTAAGCTGCTGGTAACACAAGACCTCCATTAACGCACCACCACCTCAGCCATAGTGTATAAAACCCTAATAAATAGAATGCAAAAATAGCTCAGAATAATCGTTGATGAATATAATTTGACCTTCTCTGATGTCATATTTATGATCATATACATATCTATACATGTTTATTTATATATGTATATATATATATATATATATATATATATATATATATATATATATATATATAACTATATATATATAAAATATATATATATATATATACAATACAATATATATATATATATATATATATATATATATATATATATATATATATATATATATATATATATATATATATATATATATTTGTGTGTGTGTATGTGTGTGTGTAAATAATCAATGTTGATACCAAGGTTTAAGGTTGTGGCTAAACATAAACATGATCTGACAGAATTGACTTTGTTAACATTATATTGTTGATATTAATAAAGTCAAGTAAATGTGCTCTGCCACCAACCTAACCTCATCCCATGCCATCCAGCACATTCAAACCAGTGGCCTTAACTTAACTCTTATAACCATTTTTCACCAATGCAAATAATTAATTGCAGGACTTTAAGACATAAAGGCATTGCTAACATCAGAAGGGCAGAAGCAATAGAGACAGATTTGACACCGACAATTCAGGAAATGACACATGAGCACAAAGTTGTTGAAACTTACTGGAATGCAAACGCCACCAGAGCGCAGATGACCACCGTTGCATCGAGAATGTTCCACATATCTCGGCAATAAGAACCAGGATGGAACACGACTCCCAGATCTATGACCTGCAGACGGAGAATCATTACATTAGGTTGATGAGTTTGCAAGCATAGATACACTGGACATGATTATAGTTTAATAGCAAACTTTTGTTTAAAAAATCAACCAATATCTTAGCATAAATTCTCATACAATTACAGCATAAAATACAGATAAGGCTGTAAAATAATCATTAAAATATTTGCATGGATCAATATTGGATAAGATACACCATAAATGTTCTCACTTTGAGCACCATTTCTATAGTAAAAACTCCAGTAAAGACATAATCAAAATAGTTGAGTATTGTATTGCGTGTTGAGTGTTCTGACACCGGGTCTTCAGCGGCTAGGGCTATGCTACTGGCACATATGACGATCATAATGAAGAGATCAAAGTACCGCAGGTTGACCACAAAATGACAGAAGCGACGGACCCTGAAACGGACATACTTTCGTTCTGGCTTATCTTTCATTTCAGGCAAGGAACAAAATGTGAATTTGAAGATGGAAATGAATTAAAACAGTTAAAACGTATTTACAAGGAACAGGGATGATGTACACATGTACTTACATGTTTGTAGGACCGAAAATGAACATAGAGGAATAGGGTAACATTGGTTTTGGACCTCCAAATGCCTCTGTTCCACTGTCACTACCCTCACTACCTCCACTGTCACCTGTCACGGTAAACAGAACGAGCTAAATAACGGCATAACAGCAACCTCATTCCATTTGATATAAGTGACGTAGAGCAGCCAAATGATGCATACGCAGTCATCAAATCGAGTTAAAATGATCTGCAACTGGTGAAATAATGGCACATCATTCAAACATGTCTTGAAAGTATCAAGAAAGACAAAACTTGCTGAATTAAATCATGTTCATAACCAAATGAAAGCCTGCTTTTACAATGGCATTACACAGTATGTCTGGTAAGCCGTAAGAATTATCTTTTCAAGGCATCAATTAAAATACCTGATTCGGACTGCTGGTCAGTGCTTGCCGGGATGTTCGACTTCTGATTGTCCATGGTAATGACCGTGTTGTTTGGGGCTGACATCAAGTTGTTCTTGTTATCACTGAAAGAGATGCTGCAGATGAAAAAGGAGCTTAGAAAGATGCTGTCCCAAACCATCTCATGTACATTCAGTTACAGCAGCCAAAATTTTGAAGAGAGTGGGGTGACTACTTGAACATCTACCATTAGGAGAGGGGGGCTACTGTGGCTACTGGCTATAAAAGACGTATATGTCTAATTATATATATATATATATATATATATATATATATATATATATATATATATATATATATATATATATATATATATATATATATATATATATATATATATATATTTGTGTGTGTATTACATCTCCTAGTTTTCAAGTTCAAGTGAAGTCAATAAACTCACTAGTTGAAGTTGCCTGTTTTGGGATCCAAGTTGTTCTGAGGTGAGGGTGGACATATGTTGACTTGGGGAGGCTCGATCATGCTGCCTGGGATGGCAGCAATTTCTGTTCTTGCAGCTAAAGCAAGTTCTTCTTTTCGAGCCTGAGTAATTCAAGAAACACATTTTGAGGAATTAACTTAACAATTTGTCAGCTGCCTTTGGCAATTGAAGATGCACAAATTATTTATATAACATACAGAATTATTAGTTGATGATCATTAGATACAATTCCGTGGTCAATATTCTGAATATGGAGGTATGCAAATATATACATATGTTGGGCTAAGATGATCTCTACAAAGCCCAACCCTACCACAAACACAAGCCTCAATATTAGACATAATCACATAAAAACTAAGATCTGAGAAATAAATAAGCTTTGTGATTAAACATTACATCTAGTTATCACCATACTATTTCAGCAGTGTGATTTTAATAAAGCTACGAAGGAAAGAAAAATAACCACTATTACAATTGACCCAGATATTGTCATTAGTGCAAATGCTCTGACTGAAGGCAAGAGGCATTGTGAATGAAGAAAAACAGATTAAGCACCTGTTCAGAAAACTCAGCTTTAATCTCTTCTCGTCTCTGAAAGAGAATCATGCACACATTGGGGGCGGGTGAGAGGAGAATATAGATGAACGCACATGGACAAGTGCTACTCAGACACTGCTACTAGCATGCAACAAGACAATGTACAACCTAGTTTGTCTCCACGAACATTTATACATACATAAACAAACCGTTGCTATGGAAAATGTGCTCAAAAAAACTTCCAGATTATGTAGAACATAGCAAAGCCAAGTCCAAGAACCATTAAAAATGTTACTTCATAATGGTAAAGCATTTGTTCACGTGACTGAAGTGATGAAATACAGGTTACAAACTGAGGATGTAAGAAGGGTTTATGCAATGCCTCAGTTTGAGAAAAAAATGGTTGTTAACCCACGATATCCATCCCCAACTATCATCTCAATTCCTAACTGACACCTGCTATTTTGTCAATGAACTCAATTCCGAGATACAATCTATGATATCTGAATTTGAACAGAACTACAAAACAGCATCCTATTGTTGAGATGACAATATATGCATGGGTAATAAATGAAAATTGTGGTTGCGTGTGCATGGTACACAATGACCTGGTTAGTTTATAATATTAATGGTACTTGATCCAATAAACACGAGAAAATACAGGTGAATTCTAGGAATAACATGTAAAGGACTAAACATGAACGCATACAAACTGTCTAGATAACTAGCACAAAGTGACAAACAGACTCAAAGAATAACAAACTAACATCATCAAAGTTTAAACAATGATGCGCAGAACTTGCACACATATAAAACATGCCCACACAGACAAACCCCTCCCACTTCTAATAAGCCCTGCCCACCTGCTCAGCTTCATGCTCTTGCTCCTCCTCCGCTGCTGTAAGCTCTTGGGCATTGGCCAAGTTATCAACAGCAATGGCCAAGAATACATTCAACAGTGTGTCTGTAGATCATCAAGGCAAATCGGGTAGATTTTGTGATACGTTCAACTAGAATTAAACTTTACATAATACAGAACTGATAAGTAAGAGGTAAAGAAGACTAACTTATCATAATTCAAACTTCTTAACCATAATCAATCCCACAGACCTCTCCCCGTTAAGCTGGTACAAATGCATGGTAGGAAACTTCAATGGGCATATCATATACCTATTGAGTAATAATGTTGTACAATCAAGTTTTCACAAAGGATACAGTTGCCAAAGAGCACGAGAATTATGAAGTAGACACTGTACAACATGCCAGAGTTGATGCCTCCCATGGAGAGGATGCCATTGTACATCACTTCATTCCAGTCTTCCCCAGTTAGGATCTGACAGAGAAGAATCACAGAGTGATACAATGTACACACCACCAAACAAGACCCTATCCCCACTTACCCCTCCTCGCCCCATGGTTTTTTTTATTAATATATATTGTGCAAGCCAGTAACACAACTAAGGTAAACAATAATCTCAGGAGTGGTCAAGTAATATTACATGTAAAAAGGCAGAATAGATATAGATTTGGTGTAAGTCAGCCAGTATATGAATTATACCGAAGTACTAATCGTTTTGATCAGAAGAATAAACTGAAACTTGAATATAGATACTAATGATGCATGACTAACAAAAATAGTAAAAATACATATTTATATATTGCTGCAATGTGTTGGTAATTACTTACTTGGAATACAGTAAGCAGAGCTGTTGCAAATGTGTCAAAATTACTTGAGGGTCTCCCATCATCAAAGTTCCACCTGGAAATAACAAGCACATACTATCAACAGCTGGCATATTCCAACCCTAAAGATGCACCCAATAAACTTAACTATGACATAGCATTCACAAAATTTAGCAGTGGCGGAAATATCAAGAACGGATACATAGGAAATCCAGATATTATTTTTTGATACAGCAGCAGATATATAAAATTCTGATACTTACTCGCCACCAAAGAGCTGCATGCCCAGCAAGGCGAAGATGAGGATGAACAGGAAGAGGAGGAAGAGAAGAGAGACGATGGAACGCATACTGTTGAGGAGACTGATGACAAGGTTGCGCAGTGATGACCAGTATCTGACAACAACCAGCCGTATCATCAGCATCTCAAAGGCAACATACAGACGCAAGAGTACATCCACTCACTAATGGGTGACCTTTTTTTGCAAAGGAGTACATTTTGACAAATAGAAAACATAAATAATTACCTCATGATATTTTTTTAATGTCAATACCAGATTTTCTGATCAACACAATACTAAAATAATGACTTCTAGCCAGCAATATATCTGCTGTGATGTGGCAAGATAATAGATTCAATGAATGGTTATTATTATTGCAGTGGCAGTGAAATGGAAAATCAGCTGGTAGTGAAACTGAACTAAATCTAATGCGTTAGAAGATAACTAACATGTCACGTTGTGATAATGAAACGAGGAACAACAAATGTTAAGCTAACATTATGATGATTGAACTACTGACGGGCTATTTTATAACGTTATGATACTTGAGAAAGAGACAAGGCCTTGGGTAACGTTATGATATGAAATGAGTCTTACTTAGGGAAAGCATAAAGATGTATGAGACAATCATCTAGACCATATAAGTAATTCTACCAGGATAGTTGACATGGAATACTCTTATATAGTTGTAGTTATGAGTGACAAATCTACAAGGGTAGTGGATATAACAGATGATTCTGCTAGATATATGAAAAGCTAGGATCATGCATAAGCAACAGCTCTTAAAGCAATTATTCTTCACAACAAAAAAGCTTTAAATCAAATTGATACTCATTGATACTGATACAACATAAAGAAATAATTTGAAAAATTACCTATTGAGTGTAACAACATGCACAGGTGAGTTTTGTTTGATTGATAATCACTTACCTGGTGACTTTCAATATTCGCAAGAGCCTCATAGCTCTCAGAACACTGATACCAAAGGAGCTGTCGGGATAAAATCTGCCCCATATGACCTCAAACAGGCTGCCTACAATGACCTGTATTGAGGAAAGAGATGGAGGAAGAAGAGAGGGGAGGTCACTGTAAGCTCTGTTATACATACACAATCAAAGTATGCCCTCTTCCCTCCACCTGACCACTAGGTGACAACCATGACTAGGGTACTACTGTGGACATACAGGGAACATCTAGGATTGTCAACGGGCAGCTTGGGGTGAGGTTAATATGGGGCACAAATGTATACATAAGTATAATTACATATATGCATATATATATATATATATATATATATATATATATATATATATATATATATATATATATATATATATATGTGTATGTATATATATATATATATATATATATATATATATATATGTGTGTATGTGTGTATATATATATATATATATATGTATATATATATATATATATATATATATATATATATATATATATGTATATCATATATATATATCTATATATATATTATAATAGATATATATGTAGTATATAGATATACATAAATATATGTATTTATAATGTTAACATATACTATATATACATAAATACATACTGATTATACATACATGTGTTAGATATATATATAGATATATATATAGATATATATATAGATATCTAGATATATATATATATATATATAAATATATCTATTATATATATATATATATATATATATATATATATATCTATATATATATATATATATATATATATATATATATATATATATATATATATATATATATATATATATATATATCTATATATATATATATGTATGTATATGCACATTTATATATATGCATAAACACATATATTGGTACAACTGTAATATCCAAAGCATACGACTGTATCTAAGACAGAGTGATGGGGAGGAAACCAACAGAAGTAATACACAACACAAAGCCACTACGACGTCACTTAAGCTAAACACAGTCTGCATATATTAGCATTCACCATAATTAACTCGCATGACAACGACTAATTTTTCGCAGGCATGGCGAGTAGGCAGAGCTCTCAATCTAAAAAAAGTCCAGTCCCTACTGGGAGATTTAAGGTCAAACACTGAGCGTGGGAAGTAATTACCCAAGCACCATATAAGCAGCAGGGGGTTGGGGTCGGGTTTCTAGGTAAATTGGACCGTTGTTCATCCCTAGATTCCTACCTTGTCACTTTGAAGATTCGTATCAACCTCAAAGCTCGCAAGACACTGATTCCAAAAGACGTGTCATCCCTGAATTCTGACCATATCACCTCAAAAATGCTCCCTACTATGACCTAAGAAAGCAGTGCATATGGACACCCACAAAAAAAAATATACCAGCAAATGTTGTCAGTTATATGTTTAATGATAAATGTGATTGATATAAAATATCAAAATAACAACAGATAATTCTGCTCGTTTTTTTTTTACCTAGATTCAGTATGGAGCGAAATATGATGATAAAAGTGAACAAATAAATGCATTCACAATAACATCATTCTATGTTTAAGGTGAGGCTAGTCTCAAAGCTGGCAACATGCACACATTGCAGCTGGTAAACCTACTGGGGAATACAAGCCAGCTGCCAAAATCAATTATTTCTGAAAGGAAAATGAAATTCTGAAGATACTTATATATGATGGAGAAATTAGAAGTAAGTAGCCATTTTTGTATATTCTTACACTGTGATATATATATATATATATATATATATATATATATATATATATATATATATATATATATATATATATATACACATACACATATGTGTATGTATATATGTATATATATATATACATATATAGATATTATATATATATATATATATATATATATATATATATATATATATATATATATATATATATATATATATATATATATATATATATATATATATATATATATATATATATATATATATATATATATATTCACCTGAACTATCACACTATTGAGGAGCATGTAGCATTGAGGGATTATGTTTGACAACCTAGTAAAGCCAAGTGGCTTTGCAGAAGAGAATGCAAACTGTTGCCTTCACATTTTGTTAGGTGCATGGTTACCAACTGGGTCAGTAGGAGGGAGGGAGCATACTACAAGCAATATCAATATGTAATTCTCTTCATTAGATTCAGCTAGAAATGGTTATTCCAGAATTATTACCTTTGTAGCTGAAAAAGTACTTTACATCAATAAATACGGAATGTTTTGCAAATTGCCAGATGAATAATTGAGAGTAAGACCTGTTCTGTTAGCGAACAACTTACCAGACAATCAAATATGTTGAATGTAGATTGGAAGTAGATGTTGAAGCCGAGACCATAGACTTTGAGGAGCATCTCTAGGATAAAGAGGCCCAGGAATACAAACTCAGCATAGTCTACAACAACAAGCAACAGTAAAACTTAATGCATGCCCATAGAGTTTACAATGAAATTAGAACATTGGTCAATTGCGAGCCACATGAAAACATCACTTTCTGAATACCAAATAACATTTGAAACAGCTTTCTGTGTTTAAAAAAATGATCCTTCAATTTAATGACTGAATCAATTGATTAGAAGGCTATGTCTTGAAATGATAATAGAATATTTTCTACAGATTGTTAGCGAGGATAATATACATTCTTCAAAGTTTCCTCTCTGAGCTATGTACATTACAGCATAAATTAAATCAGTACATTGCAGATAAAAAAATCTGTGAGAATCAGTACTACTTACAGAGAATCAGTACTTCTTACAGAGAATCAGAGAATCAGTACTACTTACAGAGAATCAGTACTACTTACAGAGAAAGTCCGATAACCACTGAGGCTGGTCATAATGTTCCACAGCGACACAGATTGTATTGAGAAAGACAAGCACGATGACGAACCAGTAGAATGCCTGGCATTTCACTTTACGTCTCACAGCGTACCTGAAATCACAGGGTCGTATTCAGGGTAATGAAAGTAACTTTGGAAAAGGGTGATGGACAAAGTACATAAGTGTTAATATATATATATATATATATATATATATATATATATATATATATATATAGAGATATATATATATATAATTGATATATATAAACATATATATATATATATATATATATATATATATATATATATATATATATATATATATATATATATATATATATATATATATATATATATATATATATATATTGCATAGTATATCTAAATTGTTGCTACTATGAAATGAGTGAAGTAGTAAGACTACCTGAAGCTGCGCTCCACTCGCCAGCAACCTGTACATCTGCTCTTGACACGTCGGGTCCGGATGTTGTTACGACTAAATGGACTGCCACCTTTAAGAAATAATAGCAACGCTTTACACTCACACAGACTACTCATATCCTCTCATCATCCATAAATAGCAATGATGCACATTGATATTTTATAGGGCAATGTAAATTGCCTATATTTACAGATTGCTGTTATTAAAAAAAAAATCAATATTTAATTTTGTACAAATAGTGACTGTATGATATTGAGAATATTCATGAAAATGATCAATACTAAGAAATTATAAATATGTATAATTTATGAATATTTATCAAATATATCAATATTCATAACATGATGAATATTCATCAGTCATGAATATTAATGACACTAATTGTAAAGGTCACCTAGTCCAGCAAAGAGGTCCTCATTGTCCTCCTCGTTCTCCAGTTCATCTGTGTCTTTGCTGCTCTGCTGCTTCACTTGTTTTAGCTTACGAGAGGCAGCCCTCCTCCTTGCTGAGGTCAAACAGAGGTCAATGCAAGGTCAAACAAGAGCAAATTCTGGGTCAAATAGTGTGAAAACATGGTGAAAGTAGTAAATGCTATGTCATTTCAAGGTCAAGACAGAAAATGCAATGCTTAAGTTAATTCAGGGACAAAAATTGTCATTTCAGAGTCAACTATGGGTCAGTATGATGCTGCTAAAATCTAGGTCATGGGTCACTGTAAAATTAACATTGTTAACTTATTTCATATTTTTTAGGTCATGTCCAGACTCATCAAGTTGCGATTACCCGCACGCAGAAAAAAAGCCTATGCGTCACTCAGCTGTGACATGATAAATTGATCATTAAATACCAGTCATAAAGACACCTGTCACACACCACCTGCTGATTAAACAGGTGAGTCATCCAGGCTAATACTCCTATCATAATTTCCATCGCTTCTCTTCCCCGAGATATGCATCAAATCAAAGACACTCACAGCACGTGCACCATACACGAGGCAGATGCAATAGGTGCGATCAGTGGGGCAAAATTAATTAGGAATGTCCCCTTGTGGAAAAAAATGGATTAGATTAAATATCAGCCATTGTCAGTTTTCTTGATGTTGCCTTCAAAGCATTATAATGCTGATATCACTGAAATTGATGATGCAGTTTTTGATTTCAAAGAAATTGAAAAGCAGTTTACAATTCCTTTTCTCTTCAAATGTTGGGCTATTAACAAGACAAGATTGCCAGGGCTGACAGTTTCTGCCTTATCAGTACCTGCCACGTGACACCTGTGAGATAGATATGAATTTTGTGGATGATGCTGAAGTTGCACCCAGTGACCTGTACTGAACACGAGCTGCTGGCCCCACTTAAAACAACAATCAATACACAATCAATATTGGATTGCGCAGTCCAAAATAATCCATTTTCAGATGTTATAAGTCACAAATTGTCCACAACTCTTTGATCCTTTATTATTTAGTTAATATAAATGTATTTTTTTTAAAGGCTGGGTTTTAAATGTCATTTAGATGGTAGAAATTGAAATTCTGCTCCACCATGGAAGCCACAATTGTTGAACAAATAAAGCCTCTGACAAGTAGCCAGATTTAATCGTCATATGCCATGAAGCCATACTTTTTCTCATCTCTGATTTTGAAGTCAACCCGAAATTTATCAACCCTGTTAAGATTTACTCCATGGTAACACACACCTCCAAATCTGGTTGACTCAATAATCTCAAAACGATAAGTCACTTTAATGACCTTTGTATTTCGATGTTAAAAACAGAGAAAGTGTAGGTGTCTGAGTGCGAATGACATGCTGTACAACTCACATATTCTCGGACATCATCCCACCAGCATGTCACCCACCTTCTCACCCAACCTCTACTTTCAACAAATCAATCCTCTGAAGACTCAAATTACCTTCAATGATCTTCATCTTCTCTTCGTCTGTGGTTCGTTCTTCGTTCAGGATGACCTCCTCTGCTTTACAGATCCACTCGAGATAACCGTTGAGTTCGCGGTCAATCTGCTGTTGCTTCCTCAATTTGAGGAAAGCACGGCGATTCTCAACACGTTCTCTCTCCTTAGCAAACTCTCTGCCGCACAAAATATCACGTGTCCATCAATAAAACGAGAACAATGTTTTGACCGGATTATAATTGTAAAAATGGAACCCAACCAATGAGCATGGAATGAGTCTACAGTTAAACACATTCAATGACTGGCCCAAACATTCAGTGTTTCAATGTACACAAGTAAGAACCTACATCTGGTCTTAGCTCCAAGTCAGTACAAAAACAAAACTCCCTTTTAGTGACACTCAAAACTCAACATGGTATAAAACGCCATCAAATATTGAGTTAGAAGAAATGTGGTGTCTGACACTCATGTACAAGACACATCCCTTCCTCAGCAACTGGTTTTTGGGTTTATATTTAAGATGTTATAATATGCTAACTTACCCACTTAAGACACCAAGGATTAGATTGAGCATGAAGAAGGAACCAAGGGTGATTAGCAGGACAAAGTAGATCCAGTTAAAGTTGCTGCCATGAGCATCATTAGCCTGCAGTAGCAATAACAACAACATCATCATCATAATCATCATCATCATTATCATCATCATCATCATTATCATCATCAACATCATTATCATCATCAACAACATCATCATCATCAACATCATTATCATCATCATCATCAACATCAAGATTTAATTGTGTCTTCGTCATCATCATCATCATAATCTGCAGCAGCAACCTGTTGCATCATAAACAACATCATGAACAGCAACAACACCTCTCCTGCCCTCATCATCATCATCATCATCATCATCATCATCATCATCAACAACAACAACAACAACAGTTAACAACTTCCCCAAGCGAGGACATAATCTATGAATCATACGTACATAATATAGTACAGTAGTCCACCCCTCCATTGTGATGCATTGAAACACAGTTAACATGGCGAAGCCTATATGATCGAAGCTGGTGATGCCGTGATTCGGGCCCTCCCATCCGGACTCACACGTCGATATGTTCTCTGTACATGTGAAGCTGCCCGATGTCGCGCGCCCTGACAGAGCACAGGGCGTCAAACTGGCTTCGCCCGCGTAGTCCCATTCGTCTGCAACGAAATCACCATTGAGGCGTTAAAACCACTTGAAAACGGCTTGGATGGGGCAATAGTTGAGATAAAATGGTTTTCTCTGATTCCGAGGTTATATTTCCGAGCGGTACAGGTGTGTGACTGTTAGTTACTACATGTCCGAGCATGGGATGGCAGATTGCATCATAACGTTAACAAGCTATTTTTCATTTTATCTTTACCAACGCTCGGATTTCTATCCGATCAGATCGGAAATATAACATCGTACTTCGATGACTTACGTTACTTTTGCAGCGAATTTATGTGGTGCTCTACAATGCAATGATTTTAGCATTTTTACAATTCCCATTAAGAGCCTTGTGTTAAATTATTATGAGCGTCTCAGTATTTACGACTAACAAAACGAAACGACTGCGTCCAGGAGGCATACATACTGTTGTCATCGCGTTTGCAGGCCGTATGGAAAGCCCCGTGGTAGAATTCTAGACCTATGATAGCGAAGATGACTACAGCGAATAGAACAAGCAAGCCAATTTGTAGCAAGGGGGCCATAGCTCGAATGATCGACTTGAGGACGACCTGCAAACCTGTTGGAGAAAATGACATAGAAACAAGGTGTATTAAAATACAAGAACTGCCTGTAGTCCATGTTAGTGAAATGTTGACAAAAGCTATCAGTTCACAGTAAATTGTTATTCTTGCTAAACATGAAGAATAGTGGTATAACTGCAAAAATATATTTCCCATGTAAATCGTATTGAATAACTGAACCGAAAGCCACAGTTGAGGTATAATAGAATGTGGAAGAATGCGCTGACGAAGAAAGATAGTTGATTGAATTGTTCTTAACATGAGAGGTTCAAACATAGCAACTGAAGACTCACCCATGCAGCACACAAAATAATTCTTGATCAATTACAGCACTGATTCTAAATCAAATAACCATGACATATATTTGAGAAATCTTCAATGTCTTTCGTTGAATAAATATGTTAGCCGCTTCATATCACCCACTTAGTGACGTATTCATGGTGACTTCGGTAAATTTTTGTTCAGGAGCATTTTATATGTCTTTATAACAAATAGGTTTGATCAATCGTGCATAGAAATGTAAAATATCCAACCACCAAATAACACACATGCATACACATTGTTGAATAATCACAATTAAACTTTGATATTAAGCCCTGGGACTGAAGATACACACCCACCCCACACCCCATCACTTAAATGAATATGCTTCGATCCTTTCGGAATATTTGATATTAAGCCCTGGGACTGAAGATACACACCCACCCCACACCCCATCACTTAAATGCATATGCTTCGATCCTTTCCCCCGGGGATCAATTATAAACACATTAACAAATGGCTTAGTATGATTACATAATGATTCACATTTGAATTGAGCAGTAATTGGTGGTAGCTTGGTCAAATCGGCTGTGTACATGTTGTGCAAGTAAAGGGCGCCGACGCCATGCTGACATCACAGAGCCCAGCGAAAACGTGTTGCTGCTGCTGCGTGGATGGGCAGCGGGGTGGCGGGGGTTACACAGGATGGTGCGACCGATCGATACTGACGGTTTACCATTATCAAAGCTTGGGACATAGGGTCAGTCACCTCAAGTACAATACTGAACAGTATTCCTATATGTGTGATCTGGTTTAGTGATAAAATATCTTAATAGGGTCATGGACGCCATAATTGATGGGATGTGTGTTTATGTCTGATTTGCAAACAAATCCAATCTTGGGTCATTGAAGAGATTTTGCATATTGTTCTGGGCTTGGTGATAATGTTCTGGAAGAACTGGGGAAGAATTTTCAGGGAGTGTATTAAAAGAGTCGCAGAAAAGTAACAAAGTAAAAAAGAATGGATTATAAGATAAATGTTCTCAAAGCAAAAAATCAATGAATTTGGTAGAAACAGTTTTCGGTGTAAATGAGAAAGGATTTGGAAGAGGATATTTTCAAAGCAAAAAAATATAATGAATTTGGAAGAAGTAGTTCCGGAAGTTAAGATTGAATCTGGAAAAGAATATTCTCCAGGTAGATATGAATGGAGTTGGAAGAAAATGTCGTCAAAGTAGATGATAATGGATATAGAGGTAAAGGTTCTTTAAGTATGTATGGATTGCTGTGGAAGGAAATGTCCTCCATGTAAATAAAAATGGATGCGGAAGAAAACTGTGCTTTAGTAAATAAGAATGGATGTGGAGAGGAATGTTCTTGGTGAATGAGAATGGTGCCGGAAGTGAGTATTCTGTATGAAAATGGAGGCGGGACTAAATGCAAACAATTCTCATGATAAAAACACATAAACAATGCAAATTTGCCATGTATTCATTAATCAGTCATTTTTAAAATAAGAAAATAATTAAAATCTCGTTAGCTTTGGAGTGCGCTAAAGCGTTGTGAGACGAAAAGTAATAAAACATGCCGTTGACAGCAAAAACAAAGGTGTTTTGGAGAATCAGATGTATGTCAAATGTTCTGTAGGCCTATCTTGTTTTAAAAGAAGCAAGATATAAAATGTCAAAGATAACAATGCATTAAGTCAGTTTCTACCAAAGCAATTGGGGAAAAAAGTTGGAAGAAAGCCATCACCCCATCACGCGAAGCGTTGAATAAATAATGTTAATAAAGGAAATCCACAGCATACATAAGAAATGCAACAACCGTGCAGAACCGAGTGCAAGAGTCGACTCGAATACATACTTGGGATCCCTGACACTAGTTTGAGGGGCCGAAGAACTCTAACGGCGCGGAGCGTCCTCAAATCAAATGAACTATTGGTACCACTAGCAAATAAGGTTATAAACCTAGACAGACACACATAGACAAGGAAGGTGTTTTAGGAGTAAGCCGCTGGCGTTTTGGGGATGGCGGGGGTGGGTGACGCTTGCTATTTACAGAGCAGGTAACTTGGTGCAGGAAACAGACAGCGTCTGGGACTTGGTACACGTTGATGCTATACTGAAAAAGTTTGGCAAGGAAATATGACTGGTATTAGCGAACCAAAGGGTTTATAGCACCCAATTGGGCGAAGGGGTTGAAGGTGCGAAATAAACAGGGTAACAGAAGATAACAAGATTTGGTTACTGGAGTTGGACTAGTTATTTGTTGAGACGAGAATTGATGACAATGGTCAGTGCGGGTTCTGGGAAATTATGAATTCGCTTTGTTGAAAGCGACAAGTCAGACAATGCAACCAACATGTCAACGAATGGAATAAACATCCTCTATTTTAGCAGCAAACACTCTGTTTCGCGTCACGAATATGTTCTGTGTACATTCAAACAATCCAAGTATTGATTGGTCGGCGATTAAACTGTTCGATATCACTCTGTCTAAATTCTAATTGGTATGTACCTCAACACAAAGGCGATAGGACATTGCCAGTTAATTTAGTAATATCCATAAAAGGGCATGACAAATCGCGGACATTCTCATGAACGCACTGATGATGGGAGTGCATGGAAAAATCGTCTAGCGAATTCGGATGGCGGGGGGAAATAGGGTGGGAGGGGGGGGGTGTTGTAGCGAGATGGAAGTTGGGATGCAGCGTGGGGTTGTGGGGGGGGGGGGGGGCTGCCAGATTACATAACCGTATGGAACGGTGACAGCGCCAGGAATGGAGACACTACAGGCTGCCAGTGGTTACTATCGATTAAATAGCTAGAAGAGCACACACTCTGTTGTGCAGTATGTACCGAGCCACGGTCAATTCGGTGCAAGCTTTGCCAGTGACAATCCTTTCATGGGCTACAAATGGTATGTCCACTTCTTCGCATGGAATTAGACCGAATATAAACGTGTACACATGGGTTGGGGATGGGGGAGTAGTGTTTTGATCTGTGTGTAATGGCAAGGGTGTGGGGATGGCTCTGGTGGGGTTACTGTTCACACCTTCGTGGAAGTTATTGTTATGAAGCGTGGAATCTAATGTGAAGCACAATGTCCTCGCTGGGAGGTATATTGGCATGGACTACCATGAATGCTTGTTGAGACGCGCTTGGGGGGTGGGGGAAGGTGAAGCCACAGTGCATACGTTGTAATGGGTTGTAATGGGGGGGGGGTCAGGGTCAAACGGGGTTGTGGCAGATGGTTTAAGTGGGCAATAATATACATTTGGGAGGCAATGCCACGTGTGTAGCGATACATAGTGCTGGACTTTAAGGCACGCACTCTGCTGCGGCTGCGACTGCTGGAATAATTCATGACAAGCCGAGGGAAAACGAGACATCATCAATTGAGGCCAGCCAAGACACAGCGCCATATCGATCAGACCCCACTCTTCTTACATTCTCTCAGCGCAGCAAAATCAACAGAATGCCTCCTAGTGCTAAGCACAGCAGCATCCGCAGCATCAGCATCAGCAGCAGTAGCCACTTCTAGTACTTTGGAGCCATGCGACATTCCTTGTTTACTATCCAACCCCCAAACCCCCAACCACGACATCATGTGACACAACCATCCTTATTCAGCCAATCACAGAAGAGCCTATTGACGTCATCAACAGCACCCATCAAAAGCGTAACTATGGAAACCTTTCATTATGAGGAACTTATACAAAAACGAAACTCAGGCTAATGTGAATGAATTTGAATGGGCGTTTAGGGCGATCACTACAGATTGGTTTTCTTGCTGGTCCTCTCGTTCTGCATTACGCAAGGGAACCCACAATATCACAATATTGCTCTGCAGATAAACCCGCATTGAATTACACAGCCAAGCGGCCATGTTGAGCGTTCATAACACTTCCGGTAGAGCATGGAACCACGGGTAGACAGAGTGGGGCTTTCAGACGAGGATCTATTCACTGACGCCCTCTGGCGACAGGATGCAACACCACGCGCAACCAAACATGGGTCTAGCTCGAATGTGTATGAGTGTATAATGAATGAAGCCTTCCCCAGGGTAGGGTAATTTGGAAACAAGGGTGGTATTGCTTAGCTGGAGAGCCGCAACTCAATGGGGCCCAGAATGGAAGACAGGCTGGGTGGCTTTTGATGGTTTGGGTCTGGGATGACATATTGAGCTACGGAGCTGGGTAGGAGAAAGTAAGAGGATGGGTTGTTAGGGGTATAGGTGGAGGGTATATAGAGGAGGATGGTTTGTTAGGGGTATAGGTGGAGGGTATATAGAGGAGGATGGTTTGATAGGGGTATAGGTGGAGGGTATATAGAGGAGGATGGTTTGTTAGGAGTATAGGTGGAGGGTATATAGAGGAGGATGGTTTGATAGGGGTATAGGTGGAGGGTATATAGAGGAGGATGGTTTGTTAGGGGTATAGGTGGAGGGTATATATAGGAGCATGGTTTGTTAGGGGTATAGGTGGAGGGTATATAGAGGAGCATGGTTTGTTAGGGGTATAGGTTGAGGGTATATAGAGGAGGATGGTTTGTTAGGGGTAAAGGTTGAGGGTATATAGAGGAGGATGGTTTGTTAGGGGTAAAGGTTGAGGGTATATAGAGGAGGATGGTTTGTTAGGGGTGTAGGTGGAGGGTATATAGAGGAGCATGATTTGTTAGAGGGGGTTGGGGTCTATTTATTTATCGACTCGTATCCTTATATCTTAATAAAGGCAGCAGTCATATCGTTGGAAATATGGCACATGTGTTCGTTGGGAAGGAACGCTACTTTCAGGATGAAGGAAAGCTATGGTCGAGGGAGGTGGCAAACTCATAGATATCTAAATATATCTAAACAAATAAAAACCCATAAGGAAGTCCATTTGATTGGAAGGAAGCCACGTGTTCTAGTTTAGAGTTTGTGGGAAAAAAAACCATCCGGTCATATTTATGATATCGAGGCAGCATGACGTCACCATGATATGACAAGAACTTCCGGTTGATACCACGACTGACGGATAACTACAGACACACTAGTTAAACACCCGTTCTTGTCCGACTAAAAAACTACGAACAAAATATCAATAACAAATCGTCCAACAGCACATCGAACTTATACCCCTGTGTGAGTAGGTATATACAACTAACTGTTAACAAGAAGGAAAAACATATGGAAGCCAATGGGTGAGTTCAAGTGGGGGTATCGGTACAAAATGCAATGGGACGACACAGTTGACATACATGAAATAAACAACGGAAGTGGAGGCGGGGTGGTGGGGATCAGGAGTATTGTACAGTGTCTGACAGGAAAACTTGGGGGCACAGTCTGTAAACACAAACATCACGTGACCTGTGGATATCACGTGATCACTAAAACCACATGACCGACTACGTACAGTTCACACGTGATCCGTTTAGCTGTTTTCACTTACTTTCGAAACCTGTCACCAATTTCAATGGGCGTAAAACTCGGATTGCCCGCAGAGCAGGCTGGTCGAATATATCTAAAAAAAGGGCTAGCAACCTGGACAGAGGGAAATGGACAACATGAAGCAGTTATTCGAACTTTGCAATGTACGAGGTGAAATGGTGACATTTTTGCTGACATTTAAACACAGCGTAGCAGGGAAAGGTTAGGCGGGGGTGAACTGCAACGATGACGTCAGCAGATACTGGTGTGGCATCTCGAGGGGGTGGGAAAGTTAGATCATTGAGAAGTTATGCAATAGTCAACTTCATAGCATTAATCAAAACAAATTAAAAATTTATAATAAATTTAAAAACCTGTTACCTCATCTTATATTCAACATTCATTCAATACATTTAAAGATTTCAATCCAAAAATAATGTTAACATTCAACAATATTACAATAAAAAATCGTGATCTATGCAAACATATATTCACCTGAAAATACAATTCATCAGATGCAAACTTAGTCTCAAAGGTTTCTTTTACTTACCCTGTCACTACGACTATAAAATCCATTATGTTCCAAACGTTTCTTAAATAAGCTCCCTTGTGAAGTACAAATCCTAGTGCAACAATTTTGAGTAAAGCTTCTACGCAAAAGATTCCTAAAAAGTACACTTCTGTGGCTTCCTGTACAACACACAACCACAAAAATATACATTTAAATATGTCTCCATTTTTTTTTTTAATAATCAAAATATGACCACTGACATATATCTTACAGAGGCGCAATCAACACAAAGCATTCATGAACATCAATATATATCAGCACCCACTATTGAAGTCATCATGTGTGTACTACGTGATCACACTAACCAATTGGAGTGCCAGAGGAGTCTTGTCTTTTTTGGGTAGATGTTCCTCCAATGAGAGTACGATACAGTTGGCAATGATGGTCAATAGGACCATATACTCGAACGGCGTGGAGAGAAGTTAAGGATAAGGTTTGTTTAATATTGAAATCGAACATGAAAATACACAATATACAATAATATACATTATACAAAGTATAGTTGTGAATTCCGCACACGTTTAATACTGCATACACATATAACACACACATGAATCTCATAGAAAACACGCACATACTCATACATATTACATTAACAAGTACACACTTAATCGAGGCATGCACGCACGCCCGCACACAAGCACACACATGTACCCATCCACATTGCGATACAGCGAATAAAACACTACTCTCGCCTGCCGTAGCATATTGTGTCGGATGAATTGGGCAGACAGACAGGTTGTAAGGCTTGAAGTCGCCAGCGCGCTGTCAGACAGCTGTCAGGTTGTGGCAGGGGGGGGGGGGGGGTACATGATGTATGGGGATTGACAGATGTCCGTTATCCTATTCTACATCATGGGTAATCAACCACCCTGGCACTGCAAACGTAAAATGTACTGCCCACAGCAACAGCCTAGTTGCACAAAAGCGGGCTTTATAAAGCCTCATCCTCATCAGTTTCAGCCACACAACATCTGTCTATTTCGTTCTCTGCGTGTCTCGTTGCCATGACAACATTGATACTGTTGATACCGTATCCAGGTGAAGTGACTAACCTACCACCTGAAAAACAAGGTGAGGGGCGATACGAGGTATCTAGGGAGACAAGCGCGGAATTTCACCACCGTTCTAGTTAATTATAGATAAAATTAGCGAGGAATCCGTCTTTTAACCCCCGCGAGCCCTCACCTCGTACGTAAACAATAAACAAATGGATTCTGCAACAAAATATGTCAGTGACTATTTCCATAACTTTTTTAAGAGGAAAAGGGTAGCATGCTAAGGATAGACATTTCAATGGGGAACAATTGTGTTCCTTTAAGTTTAACATAAGCAAGATAGGAACATGTATTCGCAATAATGAATGTGTATACATTACGATATGACGTTGAATTAACGAAGTTAATATATTTCATATCTGCTTACGAAACATACTGAAATGGCTTATGATTTCATGATGGAATTCTGTCATGTGCTGGTATTTGGTTCACTTAAGAATAAGTGTGGATGTTGACACATGAATATGTCTCCATGCGGGCTCATTCATGACGTGTGGTTGTACAAAGGTATCTGGTCATCACAAACTCGCGGATATGAATCCCAGTTGCTACGGGCATATATGAACACTATTCTAACGAATCAGGGTAATTAATTGCTCGACAAAATCGGACGATTGGGACCGTAAGCCCGCTTAGAAATCGTCTCTCGTCAACCTGCAGCAGAGTTCCACGAAACAAACAAGCAACATAATAACCCATGCCTACACCAAACAACCCCTTCCCTTCTCGAATAATTCCCTAAACATGCACTTGAACAAGGCCCTTGGGGCGTCCTTGTATTGGGAGATGTAGCCAGGAAGCTGGGAGGTCCCCCCTCCATCCATGCCAAGCACCCACATCACGATAGGCGGCCCCAGCATCACTGACGTCTGACACGTAGTGACCTTTGATATTTACCCTGTGGTCAGTGAGTGTTGGTGGAACAATGAGACCAATGCTCACGTAAGTTCACGGCGCCTCCTCAGCTAGTTAACGAGTGGGCTGGGGCTGAGGTTATAGTTGTGGGGCAGGGGCCAATTAATAGTTTTATTGCTCTTTCGTGCTTACGAGTATTCGCGACACCGGATGTGGGTTTTCGTAAATATCAGCTACTTCGAGTTGGTTCGAGTTGGTGTATAAGTTGATTAAATGTATAGCTATGGGGAGCTGTATGAGGTGTAGGCCTCAAACTTACGTCAAATGCGAGACATATGAGCAATCATCGTGTAAATGGTGACGTCTTACCCACGCCAACGTCACCTGATACGTCACGTCAAATCCTTCACAGCGTCACGCCCATGCATACGTCACAGCCAATTAACATAACACCTTTAAGGCACATCCAATCCACGTTCCATGATATCTAGCCTTGTGTGCCTCCAAATGACAAATCTTAAGGGAATTTACGCGTACTTTCAAGATAAGGTAATTATCACGCAATCTGACGTGGTCAACAATAACCCCCCCAAGCGAAGGTCTACATTCGATGAAGATCAGTCAGGCAAGATGAGGTCAATTTATTAACCCCGACATTAACACAATACGACCCTTATTTCTACCTACGACACGCTCGCTAAACGAAACCTTCCAATAATGCATTGCGCTCAAACATCGGGCGCTGATTGGCTGCTTCCGTTGATGGTAGATCGGATAGCGAGTCGTAGATTCCGTCGAAAGACAGCCATTGTTATGGTACAAAGGAAATCGAATCACTGGTATCGACAAAATTGTCAATCCTGACCCCATGCATCCCAACCCCGGACGCTTGACAAGGGTAAACGCCATTTAGCGATGTTATATTTCTGACTGGGAATTTATGAACTAGAGAAATAATGAAATGGCGACTGCGCACGGAAAGCAACTGCGTGCATGGACAAATACAAGTTACCCTAACAGACAAATAAACCACACCCCAGCTGCACACAGCTGTTTCCAACGCTACTTCTTCCCGATGCGTTTTCAAACTAGGTCACGTACCCAAAAGCGGACATCGGCACACGCATGCGCATACATGCATCTTTCACCATGTGTTTACTTTACGGAGCACTTATAGCCAGCCGGTGTCAGCGGACGGGTATATCGAAGCCAATTACCTCATTCAATTCTCGCCAGGTTTACGTGTGAAAGCGAACGCAAAAGGTTTAAACGTTGACCTAGTTATGCTTTATAGACCCCTGCCATCAAATTAATCTATAGATCGAATGTCATTGTGTCAAAACTGCGCGAGTGTGACGTACAGGGCCCAGACGTCATCAAAACAAACTTTTCATAAACGTGGTTGTACAGCCCGGGGGGGGGGCACTTAAGTGTATAGAGGTAGTATATATGTGCCGCGCGACGGGGTATGCTTTTTCGGCCTCTCGACTTGTACGACGGGTTTTTTGACCTCATACTTGTACGACGGGGTATGTTTTTCAGCTTCAATCTGTACGACGGGTTATACATTTGCATAATACCATGTACGACGGGGTATGTTTTTGGCCATTTTGACCTTGTACGACGGGTACGGGTTTTCGAGGTCCCGCGGCACACCCCTATCCAGAATAAGGCCAAGTGCCCCCCCCGGGTTGTACAGGCGACCTGCTCCGTCCTACCCGTGGACGAGAAGTTCATCCAAGCTTCGTAAATTAACATTGATGTTTCGTTCAGTCACTTCGTCTATTGATTTATATGCGACAGTAAATATAACGTAAGTATTTCATGAACGGCCTGTGGCTGCTCTTCACTAGGAATATCGGAGTGCTCACATCGGCGTGTTACGGGGCAATTTGACGGGGTAGGGGGAGGAAAACGTCCGTGTGTTGGTTGTGAAGGGTGGAGTTTTGGGTGGGACAGGGTGATGCCAAAATGGTCCTATAGCCGCATTACGGAGGTATGTATGTAGACTTACCTATAGCCGTTAAAGGAAGAGAGACCGCGGATAAAACTATACGAGCCGCTCTAAGAAGGGAGGGCAATGACATCCATCATTGACGTTACAAATGTGTCCGTCGAGTGTACGCTACCATGCTCTACAGCGTAAGGTAGAGGCGTACAGCCGTGTCCACGCGCATTAGGTCAACGGTATTTGACACGAGATGATTCGCGCAGACTCGAATCATGACGAGTTGCAATAGTCCCACAATGACGTCACATTTCTGTCATCAATAACAACCAAACAACATATTTATATGGCGCATACTTTGAACAAAGCCGCCATTCAACGACATGTAGATATTGCATAATCGGATCGTGGTCCATCCAATTTAGCGGACGTACCCACCATGACAGACACAGCACGACGTTCTGCGGCCTGGTGCGAGGCCATTCTCAAAGCGTTAAATTTCTGGGAGGGAGGCTAGCGCGGATGGTGGGTCGGGAGGAGACGAGGGGATCAGGCAGATAGTGATGATGATGATGATGATGATGGTGGTGGTGGTAGTGGTGGTGAGGATGATGATGATGTTTTTTTACTCGTAATGATCAGACTGAACGGTGGCGGCGGTGAAAAGAATGAATTTGCTGCTGCTGATGATGATTGTGATGATGATGATGATGATGATGATAATGGTGATAACAATGATCATTAGGCGATGATGATAACGATGATGATGGTGGTGATCCTGATGAAGACGAGGATCGGAAGATGAAAATGACAGCTCTCGTGTGGTCCAGCCCAGCCTCAGTAGCTAGGGTCCCAGCCACCACCACCACCACAGCGAGGAACAGCAACACAGGACGCCCAATCGATCCACATATAGATGTGTCAACCCCGCTACGGGGGGGGGGGGGGGAGGCGAGGGGTTGGGGGATGGGTCCACGCGATAAGTCTACTGTGAAAGCGAGCACATCGATGTGAGCACGGGGCTTAGGAAAACCAGTGGGTTTGGTGGGGTAGTGGGGGGGGGGGGGGGGGGGGGGGAGACACACGCATGCCCACTCGAGGGTCAAACGCTATCACCGGACATACACTATTGGTTCTTGACATCACTGCACATAAGGCAGAAACTTGGCATGAGAGTAGGACACGACCCAACCAGCATATGTTAATATTATTCCATCCAGGTATGGAATTTCATACCACCGTTCTGTATACAGGGAGTGCGGGTTACATGATGAGTGCATACAAGGTTGACAAATTCAAGCAGGATTGATGCAATACCTAGCATACAATTCCCACGAAACCACATTAATATTAAGTACCCTTGCCACCAATAAAGGACTTAACAATCGTAAACAGCAGACGGAATATAAGTAACAACATGATGAGGTTATAAAAATCATGTGAGGACAACTTGAAGATCACGAGAAGACCAATGCAACCATTATATCGCACTTAATACAGAATACATAAGAACAGACAACGCCATTGCAACCAGAAGGCAGTATCATTTACATCACCCCAGACACAAAGCCTATTGAATGTCGCGCTACTCGGACAATACCGATATGACCCCAGTTACCAACACGAACCGACAAGGCTCTCGTTGAAACAGGTATGCGTACACGTATGGAGACTGTCAAGAGGTGAGCACGGCCATACTATCATGGACTTAACTCGGTCATATATTTGATTTCTTGACGCAATCAGCCAGGTAATTGTAATGGGATTTATCATAATGGCAAAAGTAGATTTGGAGACGTAGAATGGTTAAGGACGTAGTTGAAACCATGACGTTGTTAACTGTGAGGTAGTTGATACCATGACGTTGTTAACTATGTGAGGTAGTTGATAACATGACGTTGTTAACTATGTCAGGTAGTTGATACCATGACGTTATTAATTATGGGAGGTAGTTGATACCATGACGTTGTTAACTATGTGAGGTAGTTGATACCATGAAGTTGTTAACTATGTTAGGTAGTTGACACCATGACATTGTGGGCGATGTGACGCTGTTGATACCACGACTTTGTTGACGATATGAGCAAGGGAAACCAATACCAATGTACAAGCAAGTGATATCATGACGCAGGTGATACCATGAGGTTGTTGACGCCACGACGTAGCTGATACTATGACATTGTTGTGAGGAGGTTAATAAAATATGACGCAAATGATGTAATGGTGTGACAGATGAGGTTACGCCAGTCGCAACACAGTCTGACACCTACAGCGGACTCGCCAAGATATATCCCTAATGAGACTCCGTTTGCTGCTTATATTTAGAACCACCCACCCACATACGCAATCATGCATACATATTCGCCATCATCACAGAATCTTTCAAAGACCCCAATAAGGCACGTTACTGAGGTATACCATACCAACAAAATACCCCACCCCTTCTGTATCCTCCTCTTGTCACTTAATGAGATGATTGTGCGCCATCATATGAATACAGAAGAATCTACATATTTCAATATACACAGCACAGAAAATCAGACATTTTGCCAAATATCCCACTGCTAAAAAAAAATCATGGCCATAAATCTTTAATGCACAATTTGTGCACACTTTAAGTTCTCAATATTCAATTTGCTTTGTAGTCCTAATTTGTTCCGCCAAAGAAGATCTCCATATAGCCGTGACTTTACAGATGCTTCCCAAAGAGACTCCAATTGGCAATTTATAGCATCGATAATCAATACTTTAACATTGACACGATAATCGCCTACAACACTACACCTATTAACATTGCCAATAAGGGTCATCGTGACAGCTGCGTACCAAACTGCCATGACAGCTGCGAACTAAGCTGCCGTGACAGCTGCGTACCAAGCTGCCATGACAGCTGCGAACTAAGCTGCCGTGACAGCTGCGTACTAAGCTGCCGTGACATGCAACATTAGCACCTATGGGGAATAAATGAATGACACTGAGTGGGGGCTTGGGACGGTGATGCGTTGTAGTGTATACACGTTAGAAGAATAATTATTTCCATATAAAGTAACACGGATCATATATGATCATTTGAATGATAGATCCAAGCCGCATCAAACATTTCCTCACTTTGCGATATAATATAATGTACATGCCAAACATTAGTATATATAAATAAATGGTCTATCAAACATTGTTTTGTCGAATAAATGACATGCCGAATATTGCTACATTGAACAATTTACTTGCCTAGCATTGCTACATTTACATGGGAAAAGGTTAATTTGCAGGTCAAAAACGCTTAATTGATTGAACTACCTGCCCCAAAAAATATATTTCACACATGAAGAGGCTGTACATGATTATACGTTGTGAAAATTTAAAAAAAGCTAAGGATCTAAGAGGCTGGTAGGTCGAGGCCGTTAACATGTCATCATCTACTTGTCATGAATCTGTAACTCACACCAGTGTTCGAACCCCGCACCGCTATGCTACTGAACTATCGTGTATTGGCGTTCTGGGATTTATACACGATCCTCGCTCAATTATAGTATTAATGAAAACAGTTAAGTGTAAATGTTCGCACGCCATCCACGCATGCGTAGGATTTTGATTATATTCTATTATACAGACTGGCACGAAAAACAGGTTTAGCATATACGCGCGGGTCGAATACAGCGGTTAGGCTTGCCTAACATATTACAATATATGTTAATATACTCTCCCGGTTTATAGAGAACTGATGTAATATTGCCATTCAAATACCTGTGCCGCTGACCCTTTACATGCACATGTACCTACGTTTGACGCGAATACATGCTCCCGGACCCTATGCTCGGACATCTAACAGCGGGACAGACCCACATGAACCCAAACAGAACCAACTTTATTCGAACCTTCAGTCCTTCACCTAGCAAAAACCCCAGTTGAACCAATGGTTCAACCAAATCTTCGCCCCTTCAGAACCAAATCTGCGATCATATAGAATCGTATATTGAATCTTGCAGGAAACAAATTTCGATCCCACAGAAGCCCACGTCCAACCCAACATCATTCATCCCTTCTAACCTACTGAAGCCTATACATCTTCTACCAAATAGAAATCACATCTTCTAAACAGTAGATGCCCTGATCTCGAGACAGCATGGCCTACTCTACAAACAACCAATAGCCCTGCTCCAGACGTTCTCCGAAGGGCTCCTCTGAAAGACGACTCCTAGTTCATTAATTATAAGCGAGCGCGTGAATCAAGGTAGGCATGACCTTCAAATGGATATCTGAGGTGCTGACTTGAGGTGATGGTTGGTACTAGGGGCAACTCAAAATGCAGCCGATAGAAATGCACGAGGTACTGATAATGACATTCAGAATAGCCAATCAGATAATCGGAGTATTGATGACGTCACAGAGCGCAACTAATAAATGTGTGAGGATTCCATGACGTCAACGAGAGCCACCAATGGAAACGTGAGAGGTACTGATGATGTCAAAGCCTATAGACGTTTGTAATATTCTAACGACGTCATGGGACGATAATTCAACGACACAGAATGCTGATTCTGATGATCTACATTCAATTGGTGGTTTTCCTACCCTTATGTAAACTCATAAGCTACATCTTATAATGCCTTATATTCCTCTTACGCGATAGCAATCTAAGTGTTTCATCTCGATAAAGACAAGTTGACACGCTCCACAAATCCATTAAGGCGATAATACACAGCAATACAATAAAGCGCAAAAAAAGGTAGATCAAAAGTCTGGATTCCAGCATAGTGTAGCTTGCTTGAGCCGCTTCGTCGCCGACAGAGAATAAGACGAGCTTGATTCATGGACGAAATAAAACTAATATTCTTACCTGCAAGAGCCGTCATAGAAGAATGTAAACAAGTGCCTGGTTGTAGGGACTTGTGGGGGCCTATAGGTAGGCGGGGAGAGGATAACCACGGTTCTCGTGGCTGAAACGTCACGTTTCTCCATCTTCTCTCTCTCTCTCTCTCTCTCTCTCTCTTTCTCTCTCTCTCGCCTTCTCTCTCTGGGAAGCTATAAATTACGAGGGTTCCATTAAGTCCCTTCGGCCACTAGGCCCATTGTTCCTCCGGCGTTGTTGAATCACGATTTATGAGTTATCCAAGCCTGGTATAGTACACAGTAGACTCACATCTGTGTGTTCGGAATGTGGTGAGGTTGATCAGGCGGCTGGTGTAAGGATGGGGCGAGGTTGATCAGGCGGCTGGTGTAAGGATGGGGTGAGGTTGATCAGGCGGCTGGTGTAAGGATGGGGTGAGGTTGATCAGGCGGCTGGTGTAAGGATGGGATGAGGTTGGGGTGAGGTTGGGGTTAGGTTGGTTCCTGGTTGATCTGAGGTTGAATTGAGTTTGATACGTGGCTGATTTCTTTGTTGATTTGAAGTTGATCCTCGGTTGATTTGAAGATGATCCATTATTCAAAGTTGATTTGAGTTGATCCATTGTTCAGAAGTTGATTTGAGTTGATCTATTGTTCAGAAGTTGATCTTGAGTTGATTCAAAGTTGATCCACAATTAATTTTCAGTTGATCGATGTTAATTTGCAAATGATCCTTGGCAGATAAGAAAGTTGGTTTGCAGTTGATTTTAGGAGCAAACATCGTTTGTGACAGATTGTACGTGTATAAGGTCGAATGTGACAATCGGTCAATCCTTTGTTTTAAGCAAGTGCACGCTTATATCCAATCGCCTGCACCAGCGCCGAATGCATATCATCATCATAATCAACCAATAACTGAGTATTCCTGTATCGTTAACATCTCCTATTCCTTTGTCACCGTCCAGTTGAAAACTCCGTTGTTGTTTTATCACGACCCGGAAGTATTATCACGTATCCAAGGCAACAGAATTCATGTAGGATAGTTTGGCCACTATATATCCTAGGACTTTCTGAGTATGTAAAGCATAACACAATTATCCACAGTTACTAGGCACAAAGCAGTCGCATATTCACTTAAAGTTCAATGTGATGAGTCCAAGGTCACGAAACAACAGGAAGAAGGTCATGATGAAACAGGACCTGCGATGACTAGTCGAACAACAACCTCACAACATGATCAATATGTGAACATCAGTCAAGCGTTTGGCATGAGTACGAAACGATATAACATCATTTACTGAACTAGCATTACGATATATGCAACATTGCATGATGATACATTCAACCAATAACTACATTGGTAGATGGCGTCGTTCCTTGTCATGAAGTTTGTGTTTGTCAGGGCGTGGTGCATTATGCAGAAGAAAGGCACATAAACGCGACAAATCATGAGGTTCGTGCGTCTGCCTGCGCGGGAACGGTGCTTCTGAGAGAGAGTCGTGGGGCACTCGAGTCTTAGAACACCTCTGGGGCCCAGAGCACCAACAGCGAGGTGTTCTTTTGGATTCATGTGCCTGTTGTTGAAAACCCTTAAGGAGACGCTCGGATACCACAATCAGTTTCCTGGGCCTAAACTGGAAATTCAATATGTACATACTTTGCGTTGATATATTGGCATTCGAAAGCTTGTGCTCTAACACTTCGACAACATATTGTCAACTTCCGATCCAGCTACACGCCAATCCAACTACATGCCAATCCAACTACACTCCCTCCCAATGTAATCACATAAATATCCAAATAATCTAATTACCAATAAGCAATAACCCATTCCCCCATTAATAAATAAATCCTCCAGACTTGCCAACTGACCCCGTTACAGCAACAAGCTACAGGCGTCGTCGTCATTGGCTTACCGCATGACGTCATAAGGAGGGGGTATTGGAGGGGTTACTCTGCCGTGAGGGATTTTCTGTTTTGAATTCGTAGGCGTGCTAATGAGGGCAACTTGGAGTTGGGTTTGCATACCGCGTCTGGAAGAACTGCTACATCAAGTCGGTTTTGTTTTCTTGAATCAAGCAGGCTGTGATATCAAAGGTTGGTCGGAGACGCATTGAGGTAAATATAACAAGGTTCAATGGCAAGTGTGGGTAATTTGTGAAAGGCAAGTGACTGGAACACAGCAAGTGTCGGAACATGAAGCAAAGGCTACTGCTATGCTAGTGAAAATATGATTGAGGAATCTAGATATATTACTGTTGAAGATAATCATACTTGGACACTGACAAAGCGACAGAAAGACCGGCAGAGAGACAGACAGACCGGCAGACAGACCGGCAGACAGACCGGCAGACAGACCGGCAGACAGACAGGCAGACAGATGCACAAACTCTCTCCCTACCGTCAACCCTATAACATTAGACAGATTTTCGGCCATACGCACACAAACATATCCCACATATGTTGCACCAAAGCGCACAACGTCAACCAACATATAAATAACATACCACAACAGGTCCCATGCGATGACTAGGTTTCATTAAATAACGAACATAATTCGATGGTACACCTATCAACACCACGGATAATACTGGTGAAGGGCGCTGGGATCCAAAGGAACGGGTTCCGAGCCCCAGACAGATTGATGTATATATATAATTCATCCAGTTGGAAGCAGACATCCCGATGTGAGCGTCCTTGTAAGCCTTTCCTTACACACGAATCACATACTAGCGAATTGCCGACACCAGTCAGAAGATGAAATATGGCGTTTAGCAATATCAGGGCAATCGAGCGTCCACAAGTATCAAAGACTAGGATAGTACTATCTTTTTTTCCTTATCAGTTTGTACCACACACACACACACCCCACACATTGGCCACCCCCACCCCCACCCTCCCCACAAGAACCAAAAAAACCTCTCAATCTTTTCTCAACATTTACAATCACACACAATGATTTACAATGTCACACTATCTCCCTCATATATAATATTGAATATTGGTTAATACAGAATCAGGGTTAAAGTCGAGCTACCAAGCACAAACAAGAAGCCATGCCAATGGTAATGTACAAGCACTCATTAAACATCACTACCACTCGCAAAACTATCTGAAATTCACCAATTCACACACAAAACATTACTACATACACGCGCGCGCACATACACACACACACACACACAATAACACACACACACACACACACACACACACACACACACACACACACACACACACACACACACACACACACACACACACACACACACACACACACACACACACACACACACACCTTGATCATTTCGTCAAAAAAAGGATATCCCCATTCGATGATGATCTTGGCATATTTGCGGATGAAATTTTCTTCGCTGAAGATGAAGAGCGATCGTGTGTTGGACGAACCGATCCCCGGGAGGCTGATGGTGGTGGCCCGCTTCGACGCCGTCCGCAGAGAAGAGTCGTTCCCTCCGCGGCCCAGCATCGAGTCGTCGCCCAAACCAGTGTCCGCAGACAAATTGGCCATCCTGCCCGACGAATCCATACCACACAAGAGAATTAGAAACCAAAAATGTGGGTTATGACAAAGATGTTGTGAAGCGGTGAACGGTGCATCCCTCTAGCTGCTGCAAGACTCGGGTGTCATCCTATTTACATTCCGCTTCGGGTTGTATTCTGTGTCCGGCTTATTTCACACAACACACTACAAGAGGAAGCTGCCCCCACACGACGATTTCTGGATGTGAAGTGATATATATTTATATATATATATATAAAAAAGCCCTTCACGCAGTTTAATGGTACTTGGAAGTGGGAGACTTAATATATCTCCTCTGGTGAGTTTCGCTCGAGCTTGTGTCGGGTCGTGCAGTTCCAGTACGAATGGAGTGGCTTTCTAGCTTGTCCGGCTATCCTCTAGAATAGGGGTACACAAGTATATCACGAGAATGCGGGTCGTCCGATTTGTGACGTCCCAATGATGCCCGCAACCCCCATCCTTTCCGACAGCTTCTCTGCCAGTTGAACCCATACAAAAGTCCCCTCAACGATGGCTTGTACCCGTTTCAATACATATATCGAGTCGTTGATGCGTACAAGGGGTTTTAAAGTCTGATTGACGGTACCGTTTGGCTGCGTTCTCCCGCGTTCGCTTTTCCAGAGCGTTTACAAGGACCCACACACACATACGCGTCCAGCCTGGCGTTTCAGCAGCATCGACCAGGCAACAGCAACCCCTCATTATTATGCAAGATCTCTTCATGAATAATTCATTAGCTGCTCTCTCCCTCCCAGTTCGATGCAAGCGCAGGGGACCAATGGAATAACGCCAAATATTGGTGCTACACAATTTTTAATGACGTATACATGACGTCATGATATTTGGGGTTCACGATGCATAAATATTATGACAAATGTAACTTAGTTTGGGTGATATATGCAGTTGTAGAGGCATCCATTTATCTTAAGCTCCATGCGTTAACCAAGCTCAAAACTTAGTTATTTCACGTCGGCTACTCGGAGCTTACGGACGCATTCGGGGACAGGTTCTGGGATGCAAACATTAAGACGGTGGGGCAACTTCCCTGAATAAGCAGATAATTGGCCGTCACTGCAGGTTACTAACTAATACATAAATTGTATAATGTTTACACCGCCCACAGGAGCATGTGTTCCTGAAGTAGAATGGAAATGCGGGAGTATGTCGATGGCGAGATATTTGATCGATGATGTTGATGGTGCAGCAGGAGTTATGATGATGATGAAGATGATGAAGATGATGAGGAGGAGGATGCAGAAGTTGATGGTGATGGCGCTGATAGCGATACTGTTCATACCGATGCTGAAATTTATACATATACGACATGAGATAATCTCGTCATCATCATCATCATCATCATCATCATCATCATCATCACAACAACAACATCGTTATCAGCATCAGCAACAATAGCAAAATCACTTCTGTGTACCTGTGCAGCATCCTGTAACCAAAGATTCTATAGTTACAATTAATACAACCCAAAAAATAGCATTTTAATCAGGCACAAAATAACATTGCTTCAGCTGACGATGATGATGATGATGAAAAAGATGGTTGTGAATTTGCCTCTAGATGCAAGTCTTGCTCAAAAACGAAAAAAAATGGAGCAGTTAACAATGATGATGACGATGATGACGACAACGATGGTGATGCTATCTACAAACTGCCGATGATGACGATGGCTATTGCAACATGCAAGTCCAACAAATTAACTTTGACGAGTAACCCCGCCACTACACAATGCATCCACAAGCTGTCGACGCGCTTACGCGAAGGATCAATAATTATATTAACCAACACCACCCAAATAAGCCGGGTGTATGAGATGACAGAAGTGACCCGAGTCGTGGCACTACCAAGCCGTGAGCCCTGTCTGGCTGACGGGGGTTCTCTTGCCCAGAGCAGTGTATGTATGTTCGTATGTATGTTATAGCTTGACGGGAAATAAGGCGTGATATGTGTATGTGTGCGTGGTTGTGTTGACGGCTGTGTGTGTGTGTGTGTGTGTGTGTGTGTGTGTGTGTGTGTGTGTGTGTGTGTGTGTGTGTGTGTGTGTGTGTGTGTGTGTGTGTGTGTGTGTGTGTGTGTGTGTCTGGGATGAGTTGATTCTGGGTTCAGCAAGCTGTCATGACCCAAGCTGTGGATGGGAAGGTTAGGGGTGTCATGGGGGTAGTGTGTGTGTGTGTATGAGGGGGGGGGGGGGGTAGGGGCGAGGGACATGATGCATCTGGCTCTGAACAATGAGGTGATATCGCGACGGGTGGGGGGGGGGGGGAGGATAAGGATGCTGTGATGCCAGGGCCATTAGGATCAGGGCAGTATACGGAAAGTAATGACAGGGTAAGGCCATGCTATTAATTAGCACCATTATTGTTATAATAAAGTTTTTATTATGATAATTAAGATATGATATTTTTCCACAATGTTTCACCCTGTCAAAAATTCATGATAAGTATTGATAGCTGCAAGTAACATTTTAGAATGACGGAAACAGTCGAGCTATCAAGGAAGAATCCGAGCTGTCAAGAATAAACGTGTCCACAAGAACGAGTGGTTGGCAACCTTGAGGTGATATGTGCAAACGCAGTCGGGTCACCCAATTTATAATCCCTTATGTGAGTGTACGTTATTTATGATTCACCTACTGTAATTCAGTTAAGACATACCCGGTAGGTACAGACCACAATACGTCATGTAGGCCCACCATAAGATGGCACGTACTTTGTGAGGGTGCTATGAATCTGGAGCCACTGACTTCCCCACGTTAATGACGGCGTGCGTCCAATATCTCGCCACATCCACTCAGCAGTATAGACATCAGGAATAAAGTCAGCAGATGAGTCATTTTAATGATCCTCGTATTATCAACAGAGAAACGTCACCACATCGAGACTAAACACCCGCAGACTGAACACCCGCATCATCTTGATTATCTGCTGTATAAAACACCTGACTTATCAATGAAGCGAGACACGCTTGTGTCAAATCATTTATCTGAATTTTTCAACCGAACAAAAACGCTATTGATGACCAACGCCAATATTAGTCGAGTCTTTTGTAGACGAGCACACACAGACTCCAAGCGGGGACGCTTTGAATTACAACTTCCGTCAATATGTCGGCGCTTCCGGCAGACGACCAATAGTCACATGTTGGAAGATGAATGAAATTCGGTGGGCGGTTTGTTTTACGGGATCGCCTCAGGCAACAAGAGACTTGGGGTTTGGGCTGTGAGGGATGACACCTTGCGGCTAACTGAGCTTTATTGAGCAGGAGCTGTCCATCCAAACGAGCAGTTTCAGGAGCAAAATAATGTTTTATGGAAGAAAATCCTAAGCGAAAAAAAAGGACCTATCGATGGCTGAAGCGATATTAAGACGACCATAAAGCAATGTGGTGTATACAAAGATGAAATTTTATATTTTCTGAGAGCGATCAATCTGAACATTGCGGTTCAGTTTTATTTCTTTGTTCTGCGTTATGAAATGCAACCGTGGCAGCTGTGGTTGTGAAATCTGGCGTGGGGTCAGAAACTAGGCTGGTAGATCTCCAGAGCTTTATAGTTAGGTCACGTGGCTTTGACCATAGGTTTGGGCCGTGACTTTGACCACGGGTTTCGGGCCGTGGCTTTGACCACGGGTTTGGGGCCGTGGCTCTGGTCTTGCAATCAGACTCGAGTGTATTTGACTGGCAAGGACAATCGACTCTTAAAACGCCTCCTACCCTCTCACCTCTTACGAATAAACACCGAGGAGGGGCTTTTTAAGACTCGAGTGCCAGTGGTCCCTCTGAACCCACAACTCGCACCTTCGCTTGCATGGGCCTGGTCGCCAACATTTACATAATTAACTAATACTACATCGCGTGGTTAAGCGAGTACCAATCTAAATATCAACGTGTGCAAACGACATTAGATCAAACATTCATTGCTATCGCGTTACACATACAATGGACCGGCCCTTTCTTTGCCAGCGTGAAGCTACCATCAGCCAGATAACCGGCGCCTTGTATTAATGCTGATGCCCGCGCATGCCATCCATTCTCCTACCGACGTGAATTTCCCGCTTTCTAAGCTAACTAGGCGTCAATGGGTGCATCGCAAAAAGGTATGATATGGTATGGTGATTATCACAGCGTATGTTCACACAAAAACATGACCCAATAAGGATGAATGTTGTTTTCAATACCAATACCTTTCGATTTCAGCGATGCGAAATAAAAACGTGGGATGTGAAATGCGCAACAGGTTTGTGGTGAATGAATAAGTACGGTGTCAAATGGACTACAGATTAGCAGTGGAATAATGTCATTCTTGGTATCTGTACAACATATAACTTGACATTCACAAACTATTACCCAACAACCACAATCAACCACCCAACAACAACCATCTACCACCCAACAACCACAATATACCACCCAACAACAACCATCTACCATCCAACAACCACAATATACCATCCAACAACAACCATCTACCATCTAACAACCACAATCAAACACCCAACAACAACAACAACCATCTACCATCCAACAACCACAATATACCATCCAACAACAACCATCTACCATCCAACAACCACAATCAACCATCCAACAACAACCATCTACCATCCAACAACCACAATATACCATCCAACAACAACCATCTACCATCCAACAACCACAATGTACCACCCAACAACCACACTCTACCATCCAACAACCACAATCTACCAACCAACAACCACAACCTACCAACCAACAACCTCAATCTACCAACCAACAACCTCAATCTACCAACCAACAACCTCAATATACCATCCAACAACCACAAACTGCTACCTGACGACTACATCAAATCCGAGAGCCGTACTCGCCCTATCATTGTCATTCCACTATCATCCGAAGCCTTCAAGCAATAACAAGGTGTTGGAGTCTTGGTTCATGGGTCATTGAGATATTGACCACGCCAGGGGTTGTGGATAAGCTTAGGTGAAGCGGCTACTCGGGGCGATTACGATGTTCACGATAAAAGGCTGGGCGGATACCAACTCCATCTAACGGGATATGAAGCATCATCATAGACACGCTGCTATGGCAACACAGCATTCAACATTATCTGGATTATGGTACAGTGTTTCTGTGTAACCCATATCCAGCACCATTTTATGAATTAATCGATATTCTGCGTCCTAATTATTAGATTTCAATCTAATACCCTCACGTTGAGAATCAATAACACCAGTTTTGTTAAGATTAGCATATAAAATGCAAAATGTTTTGTTTAACTTCAGAGCATTCTTTTCTTATCGTCTGCAACTTTTCTGATGCTTAGGTTTCCACCCAAAACTTATCCAAACTATATTTTCACAACCGCAGCGCAGTCTGTCGTTCTGCATCCGCAATATACATTCTATGTTAACTTTAAAAAATATGAATCCCAATTTTACCAGCCAAATAATTAGCTACCATTTTTGCGTAGGTGCTCAAATGACCCGTTTATAAAAACTTTCATTTTGGGGGAATACTATATCATCGATAATTTATCTATTAAGGCGCATCGTAAACAGCCTACGAAATTATTTCACAAAAATATTCGAAAGACTAGCGATCTAGACCAGTAACTACGCATGCATCCATCATTTCCTGTAATTATCGCTCAAACTCCACCCGTTTTCAGCTTCGGATGTATTGTGGTGTCTACGATGTGTAATGTTTGGTTAAAAATTAACGTCCCGTCAAAAATTAGAAATTGGACTTTACAAAAGCCATTGAAATAGCCGGGTGACTGAATGAACTTGGATATTATTACTTAACATAGAAGGCGATCGGTTAATCACTATTTTTTCAAAAGGGGAATTTTTACGATTTTTTTTATGATATGCACCTTTAAGCGAACAAAATACTTCCTGTGAGGTTGAGTTAACAGAAACTAGAACCTCGAGCTAAGCATACGCAAAAATCCTATGCTTTATTAAGCATAGAAAATATATCAAATGTGAAGCTGACCGCACAGAATCACCTGCTTGATAGTCCAAGTTTAGTAAGAACACAATCAATGATCACAACGTCTTGTTTGCATGTATCATCAAAGAAATCTTACCTTTATCGAAAGATTCCTTGATATCGCTCATATAAATTAATATCCCAAAATCATTCTGATGTTATACATTCATCAAAGTTTGTGCTATATTTAGCAACCAAATGCATTCAATGTTTTACAGTCAGCCAACGACAATTACCGTTCCATTGATGAGCAGCCATTCATTCAATGTCTTGCTAAACCACAAAAATAGCGTACTATTCTTAGGTTAGCCAGCGCAGCGCCTACTATTTGTAGATTCTCTCCTAAATATATGACACTTTTTGTCAAGCGGCCCAGTGGTACTATATTAAACTAAGCAATTACATTCTATTATAAATGTATAAGTGCCCACAATCCTTCTGATAAAATTTCACGTCAATTTATGGTAATTTGACATGCTTCTATTTGGAACGGTACGTAGATGTACAAGACTCGTGGCATTGCACCCATGACTACTGGTCAATAACAAGACACTGAATCTGTATCTCACGCTAGCACTAGTTCAAGAGGCACGCCAATCGACTAGCTATCCATTATCCTAAGTAACTATCCTACAAACACGTAAGGAATAAATAACAACATGTAATTTAATCGTGAACTTCAATAGGAATCCATGGCGAGGGTGACGTCAGATGCGGTAGTGTGTTTGTAGAGTTGAGCCAATCAGACCTGACTAAGCTTCCGACAGAATTCCTTATAAGGCGCATCTCACAACGAAAACGAGGGGACGGGGTAGGGAGGTTGTTGTAAATCGGAATCTGTGCTTTTTTAGGGTTGCGAAGTTATATTGTATGTAGTAACAGTATTCGCTTCTGATCTAAGTTTACTTGGGTATAAGCGCGACTCGATGCGTACATCAAACTCTCGACACTAAAGATTTACTGGTGCATGACGGGAAAGCAGTCCGAAACTGTCAGCGCGCTGGATGGTACACCGGCTGCACAGGACAATCAACTAAGTGATAATGAGGTCTGAGTGTGAACACCGGCCTGGATACGGAATGGGCTTGTTTGAGCTTCATAAACACAGCATTGCCAGTGCACCAGAATTACTGACTTGATTACTAGCGACATTAGGTGGCTTCAACGTCTGGTGTTACAATATTCAATAACGCTTGTAACGTTAAGAGTATGTTTGCTAATATCGTAAGCTTGTTAACCATCTACGTTTCCTACCATACAAAGGGAGCATCATCTACAATGCTTTGTGTTAACTAAATAGACTTTATCGACAATCTACAATGCCTTGTGCTAACAAAATGAACATTATCGACAGTCTACACTGCACCTTCTGCGACTATCACAACAATTGAAGACAAACATGCGCTACATGTTGGGCCTTACAACATCACAGACGAAATAAATCTGCCGTATCTGTCGTTAAAAAAACAAGCTCTTACCTAAATCCACCATATTTGATACACACACATACACGCACACACACACGCACGCACACACACATCATTGCTATCACGTCAAATGCCTGTACCACAGGCAAGGTCCTAAATGCAGATTCCACGTACAGCAACGCTAACTATCATGGTACAAGCGACAATCTGGCCCCAACAATTGCCTGTTTTCCATCATCATCCCTCGCGTAGTCCCATCTCACAATCGTTAAGAAGCAGTTTACAGGAGCGCCATTGATTGCGCGACCACCCGTGGCATGTTGTATTTATTGCTAGCGTGAGTTCGGGGACAATGCATCACCCATAACAGCATGGACAAACAAAGCATTCATCAGACTGTCAGCCGGCAACAATGCGCAATTAGAAAGATTGACTTGGCGTGTAAAAAATCCGTTGGGCTTTGGGTGATGTAAGGTGGCTGAGATGAGGTTGCGATCGACATGGAATAGGAGTGAGGGTTTCTATCAAAATAAAGAATGTTTTGCTAATGAATGATAGATATGTTAATTGGTATTAGTTTGTAGAGTGAGGTGTGGGGTGGATATGACGAGCGGGGACCAATGTGCAAGGATTAATGATATGAGCAAGGATAAATATGAAGAGCGAGGTGTTGCGAACCACCGTCCTTTGGGTTAAAGGTCTGACTTGATACCTTTAGGTAGGTGTTCGGGTCGGGGCAGACGAGGTGTAGGTTAAGTAAGAAGATTAATATTGAAAGGTGTGTGATGGTGAAATAATCAGGGCTTGGTGTTGGAGGAAGAAGATACATCATAATCTACGATTAATTCAACAAAGGAAGTATTGCTGTGCCTTATAACATACACCCACTTTCGATTAGCGACATGGTGTTATAGGCAGCCATCGCCTCGTCGGACTCATCAATATTTATCAACGATTGATGAATAAAGTCATTTGTATGGACCTGAGAAGTCGAACTGAGTTGATCAGCCACTGCTCGTCTCTAGTTGCGCAATGACTTGGTGGGCGGGTGGGTGGTGATAGGTGAGTGGACGGATGGGTGAATGTTGGAAGGGATAGATGGGTTTTGAATGGATAAATGGGCGGATGTTTGGAGGGATGGATGGGTTTTGAATGGATAAATGGGTGGATGTTATGGTTGGATGGATGGGTGCATAATATGTTTGGTTGGATGGATGGGTGCATAATATGTTTGGTTGGATGGATGGGTGCATAATATGTTTTGGTTGGATGGATGGGTGCATATGGATGGGTGCATATATATATGTTGGGTTGCATAATATGTTTGGTTGGATGGGTGCATAATATGTTTTGGTTTGGATGGATGGGTGCATAATATGTTTGGTTGGTTGGATGGGTGCATAATATGTTTGGTTGGATGGATGGGTGCATAATATGTTTGGTTGGTTGGATGGATGGGTGCATAATATGTTTGGTTGGATGGATGGGTGCATAATATGTTTGGTTGGATGGATGGGTGCATAATATGTTTGGTTGGATGGATGGGTGCATAATATGTTTGGTTGGATGGATGCATAATATGTTTGGTTGCATATGCATATGTTTGGTTGGTTGAATGATGGATGGTTGGTGCATAATATGTTTGGTTGGATGGATGAATGCATGGGATGGATGGGTTGCATGCATGTATGGATGTATGTTTGGTTGGATGGATGTTTGGTTGGATGCATAATATGGATGTTTGGTTTGGATGGGTGCATGGATGTTTTGGGTTGGATGGATGATGGGTGCATGGATATGTTTTGGTTTGCATGGATGGGTGCATGGAATATGTTTGGTTGGTTGGATGGGGTGCATAATATGTTTTGGTTGGATGGTTGCATGGATGGGATGCATAATATGTTTGGTTGGTTGGATGGATGTTTTTTGCATGCATATGTTTGGTTTGGATGGATGGATGGATGGATGAATGCATGGATGTTTGGTTGGATGGATGAATGCATGGATGTTTGGTTGGATGGATGAATGTTGGATGGATGAATGCATGGATGGATGTTGGGGATGAATGGATGGATGTTTGCTTGGATGGATGGATGCATGGATGTTTGGTTGGATGGATGAATGAATGCATGGATGTTTGGTTGGATGGATGGATGCATGGATGTTTGGTTGGATGGATGAATGCATGGATGTTTGGTTGGATGGATGAATGAATGCATGGATGTTTGGTTGGATGAATGGATGCATTGATGTTTGGTTGGATGCATTGATGTTTGGTTGGATGGATGGATCGATGGATGTTTGGTTGGATGGATGGATCGATGATTGGATATATGTTTCGATTATTTGGTGGGTGGATGTACGGAGAGAAGAAAACATTAAAGGCTGCTCAACTGTTGCGCTGTGTCACCAAATACGACGTACTATTCCTATCACACACGCACTCACGCACACACACAGATCCAATAGAGTGCGAGTTCCAGAAAAAACCCACGGTTGAAACATGCATGAACATATATCACGTGGACAGTACAAACAGTGAATTATGCATGCGGGGGCGTGTGGGGGTGTGGAGGTGTAGGTGGCATGTAGATACTAAGTGTATTTGGTTAGAGCTACTCAACTAAGACGCCGTGCATGTTGAACACGGCCCGCCAGAATCATCGACACTTGGAAAGCTCCATACAGCTTCTGTACCAGCGATCACCATCCTCCACTGCTAGACCTAATGCATTATTGATGGAGGGATCCAGTTAGCTAGGTAGCCGTCAGAGGGGGTATGGATAACAAGCCAGCCGCAGCAAACCTACTGGCATCATCTTATTCAACGTGATATTATTAACGAAGATGATGATGACGATGACAATGATGGTGATGATGTTGATGATGATGAATATAGTGATGATGATGATGAAAATGATGATTATGATGATGTAATTGATGATTGTGATGATGATAATTAGGATTGTGATGAATAAATTTAGATAATGATGAAGATGATAATAATGATGATGTTCAATACGACGATGATGATGACCCTTACCATCGTCATCATCACCATCCCATTTCCGCCTCTTACACCACTATCTCCCCTTCACACAGCATCACTGGCCCACCTCGTGCACTACTCGCCCTCCACCCACCGCTCTCCTACCCCCCCCCCCCCCCCCACCCACCCCGACTTCGCGTAAACCCAGAGCGCTATGACAATATCTGCAGCAGCATCTCAATTTGTTACAAACAAACCACCCCACGCGATAGGCAGCTGCGTGGGCACCGTGTGTTTTATAAGCCAGTACAAGTCCATGGCTATGGTTCTTGGAAACCCGGCGTGGGCGGGATGTTAACCGGGCCAGATCGATCAGTTTGGTCATATCATCCCCAACCCCTCATTCCGAATCAGTATACAGATTTTATGAGGGTAATATGTCATTTGATTTCATATATGTAGTATCTATGTGTATTTCAGGTTAGGATGCTGTGGATGTTTTTCGTGGGAGAATCAGTGTGCGATACTTGGTGGGCGTGAATTGTTGGTACAGGCTCTCGGATCTCGAAATCAAGATTCCGAGAGGGTCTTCTTATTGGTATCCAACAGTTGTGGCCGCTGGCTTGATTAATTCACCTGCGCGCGAGATTACATACTGATGTAGACTATGTATCTTTGTACAGCTGCACTGGAGTCTGTAAAGGGCGGATGGTGGGGTGAGAATCTCGTGTCCCGCTAATTCATGTATAAGCTCCCTGGATTTGTGTTTATATAAAACGTATTGAGCCAGCGCTTGTTTAGTCAGGAAAACTGAACAAGCTTGTTACATATACAGACAACTCAAACACACCCATACATGGCCTAGCAGTGAAATACGGCATAAATAACAACAACAACAACAACAACAACAACAACAACGTGCCGGACATTTAACCAAATGGTCGCTAGTTCGAACCCGAGTGGTGACAACAGTTTCACTTCTTCACCAAGCGGCCTATTACATGATACAGAATTCCACTGTGTGTCGGGGGGGCATCAACAATATCTACTTCAATAACCGTCCTTATCTACAATTCGATCTTTAGAGCGTCATTAAAGCGTCTACTGTTCCGTTGATTCATCAGCCACTATGGCATTTAGGGTCAGGATCCACGATGCGCCTAAGACGAGCAATCAACAGGTGATTTGCAGGTGTGCCAGTGACTCATCTGGTTTAATTAGGGTCAAATTTAGTACGAGCTGATTGCTCCCTTTGATGTCGGTATAGATGGCATGGAAATGTACCATATATTACCTGTATAGTCATAAGGTATTTCCGCCTGTATCTGGATTAAACGTTATACCTACGACGAATATTACCTGCTAAAACTTCCTTATATGAGTTGACTAGTCACTTGAAAGTTCCCGTTGATAAACCTCATATCTGGCCGGTATTGTTTCGATCATGATGGCGACGTTGATAGAAAATGGCGCCTCTATCGCTGGCAGAGTTTCATATGACTTCATCTATCTGGTGGCGGGGATAGCTCCCCGGTGATGCAGTACGATACGGGGTTGATGAAGCTGGGAGATAGCGGGATGAACACGTGCGACTGGAGCCACCCGGATGATTCAGATGCTGCTGACGATAGTGGAAGTGGTGATGAGTATGACGATGATGTTGATGATGATGATGATGACGAGGATGAAGAAGAAAATGATGACGAGGATGATGATGACGATGATGATGATTACGTCGACGGCAGCATAAATGATGATGATAACTAAAATGTTGATAATGATTATCATGATGATGACAATGTTCTCATACAGTAGCAATATTCGCGGCATATCACACAATCTCCTTGGTGCAAATCAATAAGTCGTCACCGGGCAACTTGTCACGTGACCAAGACTAAAGTTGAAGCAACTACACATCTCCAATAATAACGAAGAAGGCTCATTGTGGTCAAACAGTGGGTTAGAGAAGGGACGGTCGTTGTGTGTAGCCCCATCAAGGATGGGTCATCTGTCATTTGTAGCAAACACCGCCAAGAACCAGTTATCACCCGAACAGAAGGCAATGGTCAGAATAGGTTCATCTACATCCCATTTGGGCTTTGTTCGTAAAGGAAATATAAAGGTCGCAGGTTCGAATCTCGGCGGGAACTAAAATCTAATGTGAAACAGTTATAAGTAGACAATGATGACGTGGACAAACATGGACAATGACATCAATTTGTCGAGATAAATGTCACGCCAATAAAGAAGTCCCCGGCAACATCTGATTCACCCACATTACCATCAGTAGCAGCAGCAGCAGCAGCAACCGGGAAGCTGGAGAGGGAGTTACATCTGAGGAGGGTTGCCTATAGCAGCGAATAGCATCCCGAATGACCGGCTACTGATGCCGTCAGATTCTATATGATGTCGCGATAAGCTCGACTCACACAAGCTCTCTCACTTCATCTTGCAGTCTCATACTCGATGCATATAATCGATGCAGAATGCTTTTAAGAGAAAATAAGACACGAATGTGTTGTAATTGACAACTCCAGGGGCTTACACGCACGGATATACGGTAGGGATCGGGTTCACGTATTGGGTTGAATCTAGGTACCCAATAAGTGGAGCGAATGGTGTCTGGGGTTACGGGGGAGCGTGGTGTCGGGGGTAACGGGGGAGAGAGCGTGGCGGGGGTGACTGGGGAGAGAGCGTGGCGGGGGTGATGGGGGAGAGAGCGTGGCGGGGTGCAGCGTCGAGCCGCCACAGAGCGGTGTTTCGTATTGATCGAGGACGGAGTACGTGTCGTTAGCTGTCTCCATCCTTTAAACACGCGGTGCGCTCATATGACCCTACACACCCTCATTTACCCTCATCCTCTTCATATGCAAGACACTTGCACAGCTTTATTCGATCTTCATTTGATTACTGATCCTATCAACATACATACCCCTTTATTTAGTATCAAAACTCTTCTCTTGGATCCCAGTCCTCAGATGTCAGAGGCTACCTGAGTCACGTGACATCAACAGGTCATCCTGCATGATCCATAAGGACACCTCGTTCGTTTGGATGAGCTGCTCTGGCGCTGCATCATCGTGGGACGTTATTAATCTCCATGATCATATTTGACCTTATCCAATCAAAACATCAAACGTCACCTAAAACTACCACCCGTTACCTAAACACCAGAACAAGGATTCATCTTTTGCCTCGACCAAACCATGAGAAACAAAAAATAATCCCCCACCCCCCGAAGCACAAAAACTCTTTCCCGAAAAACCCTTCTGTTGAAGCTCAAACCTTTACTGCAGATATGAAACTTTCCCCAAAACACATCCCAAAATAATCCATTTCAATCCTCCAAACCTTCCCCATCCCCCCCACCTCAGAAAGAAGATGATCTGATTCCCAAACACAACCCTCACATACCACACCTTTCAAAGCGACACATCGGTCGATGAGAAAGGCATAGGAGGTCAATATGCGGCGCCCCCTGGCGAGCGAACAATACGCGTGAAACAAGTTGTTGCGAGTAGAGGCAATTCACGAAGGCTACAGAGGGATGCGAAGGGCAGATGTGTCAAATGAAAATGTAAGGGATGGAAATGACCTTTAAAATCGAGTGATTCACTGACATTGTGATGTGCGTTGATGACAAGGACGATTGTGATAATGGTGATGAAGATGACGAGGAAGATTGTGATAATGGTGATGACAATGGCGATTGTGATAATGGTGATGAAGATGATGATGACGATTGTGATAATGGTGATGAAGATGACGAGGACTATTGTGATAATGGTGATGACAATGGCGATTGTGATAATGGTGATGAAGATGATGACGATTGTGATAATGGTGATGAAGATGACGAGGACGATTGTGATAATAGTGATGAAGATGATGATGATGATGACGATTGTGACAATGGTGATGAAGATGACGAGGACGATTGTGATAATGGTGATGACAATGGCGATTGTGATAATGGTGATGAAGATGATGATGATGACGATTGTAATAATGGTGATGAGGATGTTCACGGTAAATAATATTCATCCGATGAGCAACATGGCGACGACGAAAACATAATAAATATAAGGACGGTTTGGAAGAGAAATGTGAGGCGATGCAGATGAATCTGGTGAAACATTCCCTCCTCGCTTGGCTCAGGTGTCCAGCCAAATTATGCATGCTAGTGTTATTGTCTTATAAACTTCTTCTGACTGGCAGCATGAGCCTTCTCTTGCTAGCATCGCTGCCTAGCATCCTCTCCAGTATAGCATCACTGTCTTAACATCCTATTCACGATAGTAACACTTCCCTCAAATCCTCGCATTGCAAGCATTACTGCATTAATATCATCGTATTGCAAGCGTCACTGCCGTAAAATCCAGTCATTTGCTATATCGATTCCCCAACATCTTCTCATTGCTAGCACCCTCAAACTACCCCCCTATCCTATACAACATAATTTCCTCGCATCACTGCCTTAATACCCTCTTCTTACTAGCATCACAGCCTTAATACCCTCTTCTTACTAGCATCACAACCTTAATACCCTCTTCTTACTAGCATCACTACCTTAATACCCTCTTCTTACTAGCATCACTGCCTTAATACCCTCTTCTTACTAGCATCACAACCTTAATACTCTCTTCTTACTAGCATCACTACTTTAATACCCTCTTTTTACCAGCATCACTGCCTTAATACCCTCTTCTTACTAGCATCACTGCCTTAATACCCTCTTCTTACTAGCATCACTGCCTTAATAACCTCTTCGTACTGGCAGCACTGCCTTAATTCCCTCTTTTTACTAGCATCACTGCCTTAATACCCTCTTTTTACTAGCATCACTGCCTTAATAATACTGGCAGCACTGCCTTAATACCCCCTTCTTACCAGCATCACTGCCATAATACCCCCTCCGTACTGGCAGCACTGCCTTAATACCCTCCACTTACTAGCATCACTGCCTTAATACCCCCTTCGTACTGGCAGCACTGCCTTAATACCCTCTTTTTACTAGCATCACTGCCTTTATACCCTCTTCTACTAGCATCACTGCCTTAATACCCTCTTCGTACTGGCAGCACTGCCTTAATTCCCTCTTTTTACTAGCATCACTGCCTTAATACCCTCTTTTTACTAGCATCACTGCCTTAATACCCCCTTCTTACCAGCATCACTGCCATAATACCCCCTCCGTACTGGCAGCACTGCCTTAATACCCTCTTTTTACTAGCATCACTGCCTTTACTAGCACCCCTTCGTACTGGCATCACTGCCTTAATACCTCCTTCTTACTAGCATCACTGCCTTAATACCCTCTTTTACTAGCATCTGCCTTAATACCCTCTTCTTACTAGCATCACTACCTTAATACCCTCTTTTTACTAGCATCACTGCCTTTATACCCTCTTCTACTAGCATCACTGCCTTAATACCCTCTTCTTACTAGCATCACTGCTAAATACCCCCTCCGTACTGGCAGCACTGCCTTTAATACCTCCACTTACTAGCATCATCACTGCCTTAATACCCCCTTCTTACTAGCATCACTGCCTTTATACCCTCTTCTACTAGCATCACTGCCTTAATACCCTCTTCTTACTAGCATCACTGCCTTAATACCCCCTTCTTACTAGCATCACTGCCTTAATACCCTCTTCTTACTAGCATCACTGCCTTAATACCCTCTTTTACTAGCATACCTGCCTTAATACCCTGCCTTACTCTTACTAGCATCACTGCCTTAATACCCTCTTTTTACTAGCATCACTGCCTTAATACCCTCTTTTTACTAGCATCACTGCCTTAATACCCTCTTCTACTAGCATCACTGCCTTAATACCCCTTTTTACTAGCATCACTGCCTTAATACCCTCTTTTACTAGCACACTGCTTTAATACCCTCTTTTTACTGCCTTAATACCCTCTTTTTACTAGCATCACTGCCTTAATACCCTCTTCTTACTAGCATCACTGCCTTAATACCCTCTTTTTACTAGCATCACTGCCTTTATACCCTCTTCTACTAGCATCACTCACTGCCACTTAATACCCTCTTTTTACTAGCATCACTGCCTTAATACCCCTCTTTTTTACTAGCATCACTGCCTTAATACCCTCTTTTTACTAGCATCACTAATACCCTCTCTTTTTCACTGCCTTAATACCCTCTTTTTTAGCATACCCACTCACTGCCTTAATACCCTCTTTTTACTAGCATCACTGCCTTAATACCCCCTTTTTACTAGCAGCATCACTGCCTTAATACCCTCTTTTTACTAGCATCACTGCCTTAATACCCTCTTTTTACTAGCATCACTGGCTTAATACCCTCTTTTTACTAGCATCACTGCCTTAATACCCTCTTTTTACTAGCATCACTGCCTTAATACCCTCTTTTTACTAGCATCACTGCCTTAATACCCTCTTTTTACCAGCATCACTGCCTTAATAACCCTCTTTTTACTAGCATCACTGCCTTAATACCCTCTTTTTACTAGCATCACTGCCTTAATACCCTCTTCTTACTAGCATCACTGCCTTAATACCCTCTTCTTACTAGCATCACTGCCTTAATACCCTCTCCTTACTAGCATCACTGCCTTAATACCCTCTCCTTACTAGCATCACTGCCTTAATACCCTCTTTTTACTAGCATTACTGCCTTAATACCCTCTTTTTACCAGCATCACTGGCTTAATACCCTTTTCTTACTAGCATCACTGCCTTAATACCCTCTTCGTACTAGCATCACTGACATAACATCCCTAGTAGCTAGCATCACTGCCACAACATCCCCACTAGCTAGCATCACTGCCATAACATCCCCATTAGCTAGCATCACTGCTACAACATCGCCACTAGCTAGCATCATTGCCACAACATCCCCACTAGCTAGCATCACTACTTAACGTACTTTCCTTGCTAGCATCACTGCATTAACATCCTCTCCTTGCTAGCATCACTGCCTTAATAGACGTACTTTCCTTGATTGCATCACTGCCTTAACATTCTCTCATGGTCTGTATCATATACCTAATACACCCCCTCACTAGCAACACACCCATGATATCCTTCCCTCACAAGCATCATAACACCCACTAGGTAGCATAAATGATATAATATCCCGACTCGCTAGCGTTACTGCCCTAAAACCAAGCTCGAAAACCCTCTCCAGCCTCTTCTAGAGCCAGCTGCAACTACTCATCCGCTATGACTGTGCCTGTGAGGTGGTGATCATAGCGTTTATATACATATCAGACGAATTCAAGATAAAAGTGGTTCTAAATGTATTATTAAACCAATACAGACACATACAGCAGCTAGAAACAAGAAGTAGAAGGCACAGGAAGCACTTCTGGACGTCGAACTTCATCAGTTTAACAGACCTGTCTGTAAACACCGCATGACTTTAGTACCTCAAAAACTTTAAGTAGACGGTACATTTGCGTTTCTACCGTACCAAATGAAGTCATAAACTGGAAAATTGTTGTTTCTCTCGGCAGGAAGTGATTATGCCCTTAAGTAGTTGAACACGCAATCTGATTGTGCTTTTATACGATGTAACTTTAGCTCTGCTGAAAGCGTTCGAATGTACCGCACGTTATGAACTGACCCAGAAAGCACGCTATGACGTAAAAGTAACATTATGATTTACATGAAATTTAGTACAAATGGTTAACTAAAATTTATCACAACTTGATGACATATTTTATCTCTGATTAAACACCAACATCCACAAGTCATTTGTCAAACAATTTCGCTGACTTACTCTGGGTAGTGTTTCCATGTTTTCATACGCGTCTGCACCAATGCGCATGTGCGAAGATCTGACGCATTGACTGCACGCCGTCTGGGGGCAGCTGGGAGACCTGGTTCTTCCGAGAGCTGGGCTAGACGTGAAGGTGAGCCAAGTAGGGACGGCGTGGAGGGGGGTAGAGCCAGGGACGACCGGCGCCGGGCCGCAATATGGCGGCTGGCTGAGGCCCCGATCATGGTTGAGGGTAGCCCGGCCCCCGCCCCGCCTACACCAGGGCTTTCAGCGCGGTTATTGGCTGGAACATAACCAACAAACATGATTATGTGCAGCAAGTTGGCAATATATTTATTTTAAAAAAACAGTTCTGTGAAATTACCCGATGAATCGTGTGAGTTGAAAACGCCTTAAGCCTCATTGTATCATAATATTGTTCACAGCTCAACAAAGGATGACACGTACTGCTGTTTGCGCAAGGGTAGCCTAAACCTATATTGTGAACCGGTTTCTAGCAATCTAATGTAAATCTTTTTTCACATCAAAAACTCTCAAGTTGTGACAAATGCTGGGAATGGATGACATTTTCCTCTCAATTGGTGACATCGAGAAGCAATGATTCAACGATTTCATCAACCCAATAAAAAAACTTGTCTTTCAGCTCACGTCAATATGCTAGCCTAGCCCTCTTTTTTTCCCTGGACATGATCATTTCTGATATTCGATTATTTGGAGTTTAGACAGGAGTAAACACTGAATAATACCCACACACTTCACTATGTTCCACTGGCAAATTATGCTATCAGCACACATTGATTCGAGGATTTGTAATCACACCTACACCTGTGGTATTATAAGCACCTTCATTCGAGGTTTTTTAAATCACACCTTCACCTGTAGTATAACAAGCCCACCTTTGTTTGTGGTAATTTTAGCACAACATTTGTGGCTTTGTAATGAACACAGTGAACGGCGAAGTCAGGCTCCCTGAAGTAGCATGATTTGAAAAGGACCAATGATCAACATCCATGCTATTGTTCTGCAGTGATCTTGTTCAATCTCGTCACAATATGTTTACATCTGTGTTAGAAGTTTCCAGCCAACCCTGCCCCGCCACACCCCCTCACTTCTCATCCACACATTCAAAAGAAATAAAGTGAAGTGAGACAAATATATCAGTCTTCAGTCTCGACTAATCCATTGCTCATGTCGCTGTTGCCATGGTAGCATCTCTGTCGTCACCCGCATTCCATAATTAGCCCTCATCACGTGACTGAACACTAATCTCAGGACTCCTGGGAAGGACTGACCTTTCAATAATACAAGAGAAATGTTCGTGCGCGCGGGTAAGGAGTTAGAAAACTGAAGTTATCATGTCCAGTTGATGGGGGAGGGCTGAAGTGGGGATGTAGCGGGATGGGAAGTGGGTAAGGGGAGGGTGAGGGGAGGGGGGGGGGGAGTTAGCAAAAGAGGAAGAGGCAAGGGAAAAAAGAAGCTGTGACAATGGATGTCCGAGAAACAGAGTTCTAGAAAGATTCAGAAAGAGAAAGACAGAGAGAGAAAGATGCAGAAAGAAAGGGAGAGTGGGAAATATTAAGAGAGCGAGAGAGAGAGAGAGAGAGAGAGAGAGAGAGAGAGAGAGAGGGAGAGGGGAGAAAGATAGAGAGAAGGAGGGAGAGAGAGAGAAAGGGGGAGAGAAAGAGGGAGGGAGAGAGAGAATGAGAGAGGGAGAGAGAGAAAGAGAGAAAGAGGGAGAGCGAGAGAGGAAGTGAGAGGGTGAGGGAAGGGGAGAAAAAGAGAGAGAGAGAGAGAGATTAAAATAGCTAAACAGAGAGAGAGAGTGAGAGGGGAGAGGGAGAGAGAGCAGAATGGAAAGAGAGGGGTAGTATGGGAGAGTGTCTAGCTCCGTCCTAGCAGATATTAGCTCGATCTTGCAAGTTTACGTCACGGTATTCAATCCCAGCCATCAGCGTTTTGATGTGACGTTAAAAGTCGATAGTGACGTCATGACAAGTTAGTTAGTTAGTTAGTTAGTTAGTTAGTAGTACATTACGTCAGTTAGTTAGTACATTACGTCAGTTAGTTAGTACATTACGTTGATGTCTCATGTTTTGCTAGCCAATATACTTCTGAAATGACAGTACTGATTTCATACTGATGATGTCAGCGTTTTTTCTCAAACAAAATGCACAGCAAAAGGAAGAGCAATCTCGCAAAAGAGGAGGAAAAGAAAACGCCATGGGAATATATCTGACGACAACGACCCTCGTGGAAGTACTAGAAATGAATTACATCGACCAGTTCACAAGGGCGGTTGCCACCCACAGTAGCTTAATGATACTAATCTAGGAGTTGAGTCGGAATTGAAAAGCCCTGTTTTTTGGGAATCTAACCGTGATGGATGAATGTGTTAGTGTCTTTGGCGTTGTGCGAAGAGCTCTTAGAGACTCGGGGGTTCAACTTGCTGTAATCAACTAATGGCTTGTCCGGGACTAATATAAGGGCTCGGAGCTTTTATTTTGACGAGGCTGGTTGTTAGAAAGTGTGGCGTGTGAGGTGAACTGCATGTAAGGTGAGGTAGGGGAATGTGGTGGTGGAAAAAGAAGGGGGGGGGGTGCAGGGAGATGTGTGTGGGAGGTGTGTGGGAGGAGGGGTGGGGTATCGTTTGGGAGTGGCAAAAGAAGCTTTCATCGAGTTGAGGACAAGTTGGAGAGATCATGGATGATGGCGGAGAATATGATTAGGGTGCCCGGATCACGATTAAGGTATCCGAGCGCCGTTTGGAACCTTACATGTATATAGCACCTTTCAGCCGGTCGCAATCCTGCCATTAGGTTCTGAAAATCTGAAAATGATCTCACGGGATGGCAACGCGGTTGTTTTAGTGTCATTTTACTAGGTCGATCAGGTGACCATGAAGCGCTGACGCACACGCAGTCGATACAACATAGTCGATTGATAGATAGACGCCCATGCCAGCTCGAGACAGTAAATATATGTGTGCAATCTGGTGCTAGAAATAGATCCCTAATGAGACAGCTTGTAAGCCGGTCTTTCAGGTAGAGAGAGAGGGGCGCACTCTGATTAAAAGCCGCGGTTCACTCGGACGATGACACAGCAGAAACGAAGCACTGCGGAAGCAATGGCGAGAGCGATGATTTATCGCCCGCCTCATCCCGCCGAGAGTAACTGTATAGAACACATTCAATCCTGCGTTAGTTAGATAGGTACTTTAGGAACCGAACGAAAGGGAGTTTTGTGGTATTGCGGCACTGAGATTACTGTGTTTATACACAGAGAGGAAGTGATTTACGCGCTATCAAAGCGATAAGATTTTATGGAATATATAAAATTATTCAGGCCTTTTCGTAATGCAAATATCATTCGGCGCGCATAAATGTGATCTTGTTTTTCTATGCATATTTAGTAAGTATAGGAATTAAAGCAACAAAGCTCGTGTGTATTTGATTGTGTATGTGCGTGTGTGTTTGGCGCGCGTGTGTATATGTGCGTGTTAAAGACAGGCGAGCGATCGAAGAAGGCAACACAATTAAATGTTTACCTGCGTTTCATATTTCCGTCTGATATATCCCACTTCATCATACCAATTGAACTTATGGTCGCGTGTCAAGTAAGATATTCCAGACTTCTCTGACTGGCGATATATCGAGAAACGAACAACTCGCCGTGGAACTAGGTTTGTTGTTTCCCAGGACCGGCTTCTGGCGTAAACTTTAAGAGATGCGATACACGCAACGCCAGAATCCACTTCGTGCTGTACTGAAGAAAGCTGGTAAAACGCACAGTTTCTTCTAACGAAATGATCACTTATCACCCGTCACAAGTGCTGTTGGCTTTCCACTAAGAATCTTCAACAAAGGCTCTGTTAAAGAATAAAGATTCCAGGAAGAAATAAACGTATTGGCGACGGTCTGAGTTCGTGTTGGGCTGTGTCTGGGTGGAGCTGTAACAACACTGTAGTTCGTTTTCCAGTCTAATTGTGTGTAATTGGACAATTTGGTGCCCGGATGAATATTACTGCTTATTAAACATATTCTGTTGTAAATTGATTCTATAGGGCAAGGTTGCAGAGGGGTTAGGCCAGGGTTGTGGGGTCAGGAAAATGACCCTGCACCCGATGGGATGGGATTAGGTGTTTAGGTACGGGGAAGGGGTGTGTGTGTGTGTGTGTGTGGGGGGGGGGGGGGGGGGTGATCAATGGTTAGCTCTATACTCAAACGGGCCGCTCGATATGTTAACTATATTCGTCGGTACATTCAGATAATTTTCATCTTAAGATTAATAACCATACTTCCCACGGCGCTCTGGTTATATCTTAATGGGAATGTATTGGCATATTATACGTCGCATGTAATCGTCTGTGAAAAGAAACGCCCTGATGACTAAACTATAAATTGATTGGGATAAATGTAATCATGAACATTGTTGGATGAATGCAAAATGCCATTAGATTCAATTCATCATGTGTAGGTCAGGCGGCTGCGCGGACACATTTCATGAAAGTGATATGAATGTTTTCAGCTATGAATTTTATGATGAATTTAGCTATGGCAACACTAACACCACCATATATACAAAGATTGAGTTTCTGTGGACATTTAACCAACTTATTATCCCCTTCGAATTGTATGACAATTTCTTGTATAATCCAACCATCTCAAGACGTAATCTAAATACGCGATACAACCTGCTTCACCAACATTTCATTTGAAGCTGTCATCTTACGTGGGTTATGAAAAGAGCAATAAATTTTGTAATTCAACACTGATAAGTGAGAAGGACTTTCTCGGGAGAACTGATCCTTGTCGTGGGGTTTCGATGGGTATGGACACGCAGTGGAGCAAGAAGTCGTGGGTTCGCCTCCCAGAGGGGGTATCTGATTTATGCTCAGTAGACCATGGCGCTTCAAGGGTAGTGTTCAATCGTCACAAGCTCACCCATCATGGTCGAAATATGACCTTCAATGTTAACAGTGACGTCGACCCTAAATCCTTCATTTTATGTTAGCAATGGTGCTCATTACTTCCTGATATCTGGGTCAGCCTTGGGGTAAGTGAAATCTTGTTGTATGGCTTGGATCATTTCACCAGGTGACGTCAGCTACTGAATCAGCCGAAGGACAGATGATATCCTGGTATGGCTTATCACAGCGTATCAAGATTCGATTATCAGGCTACATGACGGTATGTCAAGGTGAGTTGAACTGATGACGTCATTGAACTCGTTGAACTCACACCCGATAACGGAATCACGACGCGCTTATACCCCTTCACAGGGGCTCGGATGCTGGGGCTAGATTTTCAAGCGCCTGACATATAAAGACTTAGTGAAACGTCGGTCGGATCAGATGTTGGTGCTCGGAAATCTAACATCGGAAACCGGCAAATTGCATGATTTCTATCTACATTTGCATATAGTGAACTTACACAGAGACGCTGAAAAGGTATAAAGCAGGTGCAAACCCTAGACAGAAATGTTAGGTTTGCAAGGAGAGGTAGGATGTGGGATGGGGAAGGGGGCTGGGGTTGGGGGGAGTGGGTGTTATTCATCCAAAATGCCTGTTGCTTAAGTAATTACTCTTGATTTGCTTTGAAAATACATTTATATGTGCAGTCATGTTGTTTGTACAATCTTTGTCGTCTTGTCAACGTCCATGTCACCATAACAGCCACAATTCAAGTCGTTATGGAAACCACCTGCGTTGTCAAGGTTACAATGTGCGCCTCCATAGATATCACCGAAGTTGTGTTAAATACAAATATACGCGTCGCCATAGATACCAAGAGTGTTAACATATATACTGCCCTCGTCACCATAGATACCACGAGTGTCACCATAGATACTGCCCACGTCGTCAGAGATATTGCGAGTTTCACCATAGATACAACACGCGTCGTCATAGATACCGACTTTGTCATCAAAGATACCGCTGACATCACCAAGGAAATTCCAATCGCAACAAAACAACATGCCGACGAAATATTAGTTTCTGCCCGTAAAAGTCAAGGTGTTCAACCCCCAACCCATATTGCAATTAAGACCGGAATAGCCAGTCTACGCACACAAAGAAACTCTGATAGTTTGCTGTAATAGGACTGAGGAGATGAAAGGTAGCATCAGCAGCCCTTGAATTCTCTGAATAATACATAGGTAGTCCCTCTGTTCGAAATGACTGACTGCTTCGTTATGACGTGTGGCTATGTATCATGCCTACAGCCACCCCACTTCATCCAACCACCTTGCCATCTGACATTACCTGTTGCAGCTTCACTCACCTTCGCTGTATGTATTTCCCTGTGTAGCGTCTCGTTACCATGGCAGACCTGAGCTGTTCGGGGGGAGATTTCTTATGAGGCAAGCGAAGAGGTTGAAAGATACATATTGATTCATTTCGCCTTGCACGTTCTCACTTTCTTGAATTCTTGTCTTGGATTGACGACGTCGGTGGGGGGTTGGTGTGTGTGTGTGGGGGGGGGGGGGGGGGGGGGGGTGGGGGTTGGGGGGATTGATTGGCAATGATTGTGATTGTTTGCACAAACCCAAAACATATCTTACAGCAACTGCGCTCGGCAGCATTGTTATATGAAGAAAGGATCCAATGGTTGAATGTGATGATCGAATAGCGCTCCTTGTCAAAACACACATTGTTCCGATTGGGTTGCGAACTCAACTGTAATATTCCACCAATCCGTCGAGATCTGCTAGCGTCCACAGCGATCATTAGGACAGTAACCATCCTGATGTCATTAACATCTAGGTCAGATCATCAACAGCGGATCATTTCATCCTGTAACTTTTAACAAACCCACATTACACCTGAGCCTTTACCACCTGCGACCACCTTCTCCGCTACACCCCCCCCCCCCCTCGTCCCTACTCTCCCCTCCCTCACCCCCAATTCTCCATTGTCCACAGCGAGTCACTTGGCAACGCAGAAATGCAATGTTACCCTCCCTGAGCTTTCATACCACAATGTCTACCCTATACATAGCGCGCTCACATGATATACCGCAGTTTTGCACACCTGTAGCTAAAATCTACCTGTTGCCTGGCAACAGCATCAGCAGCAGTATGTCGGAAGCACTGCAGTGTGGCTGTGGTTTTGCATCAACAGTTGACAAATCAGTAAAGTGAAAATACACCGTGTGCGGCCTTGGAATATGGATGGCTGTCCAATTTCTATTCCAGAGTGTCAGTTTTGTGATCTCGGTCACATTTGTAAAGTCTGTGCAACATAGCCACGAGTTCAATGTTAGTTCTTTGACCTGAATGACGTTGTAGTGACCTGGGTCAATGTAACATTGATGTTGGTTACTGGGGAAAGCTTTAATAGATGTGATGAAGTGGTACGTTGATTGATTAGGTGGGTCATTGTTTGATATAGGAAGTGCAATAGAACAACATGTTTCATCATGTGATACAGTGGATCACGGCATGACGACATGGTTCATTGTTGATGTAAAAGCTTAACGCCATGCTTATGTTTCACCATTCAAGTCTAATGTTTAACAGATTATGTCACTGTTTGATGTTACAATTCGAGACTAGTGTTGGACAGAATGTTTCACTGTGTAATGCAGTGGTCAGTTCCAGGCATGAAGTTGACTTCCGTGCTGATGACGTCATGATGATGACAGAACAGCGGTGTGAGAAGGCTTCAAAGAGAGAGGGCATTGCCTATTAAGTTAGCAGGACCGCTATTACTCGCCAGAGGGCGTGTTTTTCTGGGCGTCCCGAATGATTGATATCGCTATTGCCTACGAAACAACGGCCTGTAACTAGTGTGCTATACAGGTGGCACGAATCAAATACAAGGCTAGGACATCTTGGAATACATTTGTTGAAATGTTGTTTTATGTAAGAATGTATATACTGTTCTTTGTTGGATTGTACATGCTGTTTGACACTGAAATACACATCCCCACAACCTGTTGTATATGCTGATGTAATATGTAATAGATGCACGGGACTCTACACAGCTCTGGCAACATGTAGACAATGACACATGAAATAGAACCTCTATCTGAGGTTGAACGTCTATCAGAGGTAGAACGTCTATCAGAGGTAGTGGCCACGGGGAACGTCTATCAGAGGTAGTGGCCACGGGGAACGTCTATCAAAGGTAGTGGCCACGGGGCTGATCCAATAATGGCCCTGTTAAAGCCATTTCGCCCCCACACCCAGCGCCAACAATACCCTCACCTCCGCGCTACCTCGGCAAGCTACAAACCTTCCAACGCGCAGAATCCTGCTTCATTAATTTGATTGGCTCACCGTTTTCTTGGTTGCCCAAACTCGAACGCCATTGCGGACCCGCTCCGGTCATAACCAATCTATCGACAATTTCTCTTCCGCAACATATTCTAGGTTACTGTGAAGTCTTCTAGTCTCAGCATAGTGCGTTGTATAGAGGAAAGCCTCTGGAAATTTTGCTCGGCCACTCTTGTTGAGGACAAAGAAAATGTACTGTTTGTACGGCCGTTTACACTCATTGCATCTGACATGCATGCAACTCTGAACGCCGTGCTGCAGCGACGCCAGCACCCCAGAACGCCGTGCTGCAGCGACGCAAGCACCCCAGAACGCCGTGCTGCAGCGACGATAAGCAGTTGATAAGCGCCATACACACCCGCCACCACTAGGTGTCAGTGTTGATAAGCGACATACACACCCGCCATCAATACGTCACCAATCATGATTAAAACCACACTCGCGAGCGCCTCCGTACCACTAACTCCATCAAACATCAATGCAGATCGGAAATGGCCCCAAGTGCAGTGATTACAGGATGTACTGCTTTGGAGGGCGTCTATCTTGTGAAGTAAAAAGCAGGAGTGTTTATGGAGGTACCGGATTAGGTTAATTATCCTGCGGTGGGGCTAGAGTAGTGCTGGATAGTCGAGGGCAGAGGCAAGGTAGTTCACACCCCACCCCAAAACACACACACACACACACGCACACGCACACTCACGCGCACGCTCGGTATCCTACCAAGCGCTCGGAATCCTTACATCGGGATCCAAGGGTCTAAGTGGGAAATATTCGGTTTTGTTATTTTAACAGAACGTAAATTCACAAAAATACAAATAAAATCATGTCCCAGGTGGGAACCAACGAAGCCGTCTGCTGCCAGGCTTTTGTAAATGCGTGACTGTCTTCATTGTCATGGGTTCCTAGGCATCGTGATATATTATCATCGCTTGCGTCATTGGTCCACTAAAACAGATCCCTTAAGAGGTTTTTAAAAGTCTTTAAATAATTGATATATGTTGACTGTTTCTATACATGTACAGGCGCAGCACGCTTCCGACCTCTGGCTTTCTACATGAACAAACGGAGCTTTACTAACACCCGTACTGTATAACAAACAACCTGGTGTCATAACGTCCAACAACGTGTTCTAATGTCCGACAAAGATAATAAGGCTGATGATATCTATGCTGAGCTATAACAAGATTAAGATGTGATAATGGCAAAGATAAGGCTTGTTATACCAAGGTTATACCACAAAAGGACACGACAGATAACAACTGGCTTATACATCATAGAACAAAGGATGATAGGATCACAATGATAAATTACAGAGATAAGGCTGATAACGACAAAGAGGTAAGGATGATAGCACAAAAATCATTAAATAAACAGATAAGGCTGATAAAACAAAAAACACAAAATAAAGGGATAAGGTTGATAACACAAAAATCATTAAATAAACAGATAAAGCTGATAAAACAAAAAAACCCCACAAAATAAAGGGATAAGGTTGATAACACAAAAATCATTAAATAAACAGATAAAGCTGATAAAAAAAAAAAAACACAAAATAAAGGGATAAGGTTGATAACACAGAAATCATTATATAAACAGATAAAGCTGATAAAACAAAAAACACAAAATAAAGGGATAAGGTTGATAACACAAAAATCATAAGATAAAGAGATTAGGCTGACACAGAAATCATAAAACGAACCCAGCTTTAAGCAGCTTAGTGCTCGAAGTGAATTGGGACATGGTTGACAAACACACACACAAACAAGCCCCGATGACTTGGCAGGTGAAGTGAATGTCAACTGGCGTCCTCTCACCAGCCTGGCCAGAGACTGTGAGTGGGCGAAAAACTCAGCGGAACTGAGGTAGCGCTCTCAAACGCCATCTGCCACTGCAGAGAGCGTATAATTTATACAGAACGCTATCAAGCAGTAATCAGCGGCTGCTAACAAGGGAGTCGCAGTAGTGCTAAGACAGCCAAACACAACAAGTGGGTCGCGTGTTCGTGTCTCGCGTGCGGTAGTATATTCAGATCATATATTACAGCCTGAATCGTAATCATCATGATTTTTCACTCCAAACACCATTTGTAAGATGCTAAAATAGACCTTAATTCCTTACCTTTCCCTAACAGGATCCGACATTATATCGCGTTAATCATAAAACATAAAGAATGCACCCGCATTTTCCAGAAAAACCCTTTCGTCCTTTCACCTTTCTGCGTTATCATATACCTGGCAGCATTTAAAACAGGGTGCGAGTGTGTACAATAACCCCGTTAATAACCTCACTTAGGGACCCCTGACTAAAACCTAGCTGATTCCAAGAGCTGTTAAGCGAACTGCGAGCAGTTCCTGCAGCTAATTGCACTATGGCGTGACAACACTTGGTCGTTCCTTTGTAATTTAAACGCTAGGCAGCGTCTCCTCAATTGCAGGTTTAATTCCTCCCCCGTTTGTGACTAGCTTTGCCAATTTCCTACTGCGTGGAGTTATCGTGCCATCGGAATCTGTCAAATTGTTTCGATTACATTTATTAAGTGTATGAAGAACCCTAGTGCGTCTTTCCTATTGTTCTACGCAGGGACTGTTTTATGAATCAATGTTTGACAGATAAAGTTACCTTCATACGGGATGTGTTTATCAATCTAGCGCTTCCGAGTAAATTCAGCGCTTATCAAACATGTATACATTACAACCTAATGCCTGAAAAATCTATTGCTGCGAATTACACAGCTTAAAACGTTCGGAAAATAGCAAATATCTACTGTACAGTACGAGTATCTACGTCAACAATGATGTTCGAATACGCCTATACGGATACAAAATCAGCCGATTCCATCACACACGCCAAAACCAGACAATTTCCACAACCTTCCGGTTAGCTACAAAAAGCTTTGGCAGATAGATTCGTCTGTCAACTCCGGACTGCCTAGTCTAATTCCATTAGAAGCTAATTTCGAACATGCTGTTTGCTGTAAATGGATGAGAATTGCAAATAGCCTGGGCAGGTGGCTACTGAGGTGTGCTGACTGACATTGTGATGGCTGGTCCATGTGCTATCAATGACTTCAAAGTCGCAGGTGCAAAATGATATGTTTCCTGGACTTCTTCAATATTGGTGGAGAGGAGGGGATGAGATGGGGGGAGTTCGAGGACCCATGTGAAGCAGGAACAGCCAGAGAGTATTTATGAAAGAATGTCGGATACAAATATTGAGTGCATGAAATCAGTGAAAAGAAAGGTGGTCGATCGGGAGTGCATTGTAAAGCTGCATGTTTAATGTTGGATACATTGTGAAGCTGCATATTTAATGTTGGATACATTGTGAAGCTGCATGTTCAATGTTGGATACATTGTGAAGCTGCATGTTTCATGTTGGATACATTGTGAAGCTGCATGTTTCAGGTTAGATACATTATGAAGCTGCATGTTTAATGTTGGATACATTGTGAAGCTGCATGTTTCATGTTGGATACATTGTGAAACTGCATGTTTCAGGTTAGATACATTATGAAGCTGCATGTTTAATGTTGGATACATTGTGAAGCTGCATGTTTCATGTTGGATACATTGTAAAGCTGCATGTTTCATGTTAGATACATTGTGAAGCTGCATGTTTAATGTTGGATACATTGTGAAGCTGCATGTTTAATGTTGGATACATTGTAAAGCTACATGTTTAATGTTGGATACATTGTGAAGCTGCATGTTTCATGTTAGATACATTGTAAAGCTGCATGTTTCATGTTGGATACATTGTAAAGCTGCATGTTTCATGTTAGATACATTGTAAAGCTGCATGTTTCATGTTATATACATTGTAAAGCTTCATGTTTAATGTTGGATACATTGTGAAGCTGCATGTTTCATGTTAGATACATTGTAAAGCTGCATGTTTCATGTTAGATACATTGTGAAGCTGCATGTTTAATGTTGGATACATTGTGAAGCTGCATGTTTCATGTTAGATACATTGTAAAGCTGCATGTTTAATGTTGGATACATTGTGAAGCTGCATGTTTAATGTTGGATACATTGTGAAGCTGCATGTTTAATGTTGGATACATTGTGAAGCTGCATGTTTCATGTTGGATACATTGTGAAGCTGCATGTTTCATGTTGGATACATTGTGAAGCTGCATGTTTAATGTTGGATACATTGTGAAGCTGCATGTTTAATGTTGGATACATTGTGAAGCTGCATGTTTTATGTTGGATACATTGTGAAGCTGCATGTTTAATGTTGGATACATTGTGAAGCTGCATGTTTAATGTTAGATACATTGTGAAGCTGCATGTTTAATGTTGGATACATTGTGAAGCTGCATGTTTAACGTTGGATACATTGTGAAGCTGCATGTTTCATGTTAGATACATTGTAAAGCTGCATGTTTCATGTTGGATACATTGTGAAGCTGCATGTTTCATGTTAGATACATTGTGAAGCTGCATGTTTAATGTTGGATACATTGTGAAGCTGCATGTTTCATGTTGGATACATTGTGAAGCTGCATGATTAATGTTGGATACATTGTGAAGATGCATGTTTAATGTTGGATACATTGTGAAGCTGCATGTTTTATGTTGGATACATTGTGAAGGTAAGTGATTCATCACGCACTCACAGGGAAACTACGTGGTGGGTCACGACAGAGAAGCTACAAGGTTGACTACGAAAACATCATGAAATCGCGTTCTTGATCACACACCGTAGCCAAACTACGCGATGGACGACGTAAACAATGTCAATCTAAGTGGTTGATGACAAAAGAAAATTGTGAAGCGACTTGATTGATCACGAAATCACTGTGAGGCTACGTGGCTCATCACAGTGTGGAACTCATGGTTTTGTCCAGAGCTTTGAGAAGGATACAGTCTGATATAAGATCGCACATTGAGAAGGCTACAGTCTGATAAAAGATCGCACATTGAGAAGGCTACAGTCTGATAAAAGATCGCACATTGAGAAGGCTACAGTCTGATAAAAGATCGCACATTGAGAAGGCTACAGTCTGATAAAAGATCGCACATTGAGAAGGCTACAGTCTGATAAAAGATCGCACATTGAGAAGGCTACAGTCTGATAAAAGATCGCACATTTGCAACGAGTTATTCTATTTACACAGTACTGCTTTGGTTATTGTGTCACAATTAACAATTCTTAATGTGGAAACCTTAAAATAAGGAAGCAGTCTGCTACGAAGGACTGTTTTTTTTTGTAAGCGTCCGACCAGACGGTCGAAGTTTTAGAGAATCGTCCAATAGAATGTAGCATTCAACCAGAAGACTGGAACCTTTATGGACAGCGTCCAGTCAGGGAGCAGGATACAGGGGAATCGTCTAATCAGGGAGCAGGATACAGGGGAATCAAACGGTAGAAGTTAAAACATAAACATGCAATCTTAGGGCAAAAATACAGCTCACAATCCATGGCTACATTCTGACAAATACATTACTGCAAGGATGTGATGTTTTGCGCGAAGGATATACGTGTAATTTCAAAACTTTCCGCCCCGCAAAAATAACTAATGACCTAATAAAACACTGGAGTGGTATTAAACACTGGATTGCGGGAATCTGTAATAATACTGACACCATGGCAAATGCGAAGCGAACAAAAGGTTTTCCTTTCTGAAGGTCGAGGCCAGCTCATCTTTTGTTTGGTAGGCATCATGTTTTTTTCCAGAAGGCATCATGTTTTTTTCCAGTAGGCGTCTTTCGCGTGAATTATCTCTGGTATATCTATTGATTGCGACTGCAATCCCAAGTGAACAGTCTCGCATTAATTCTCAAGGTTCCAAGATCACGAAAGATCGACGTCGCAAGCAACTACAGGTTGATTGGTAAGGGAAGTGTTGAGGTGGGTTGGTTGGAGGTGGGGGTGGCGGGAGGGATGGGTGGGTGGCGGTGTTTGGGGCGGGGGGGTGGTGTGGAGTTATTTGAAGTGGGTTCGCAGGGGTCATAAGTTAGCACGCAGTGTGACCATGGACGGAGGGTGGGGGGTGCGGAGGTGTTTATTCGGTGCTATGAGAGGAAGATGAACCTCAAGTGAACATCGTAGAAAGGCAGTAAATTCATGGTAGTCCAGCAACGTATGCTAGATTGAGTTATCCATCTTTCCGGGAGAAGCCCGGCCGTCCATCCCCGGCTACCATAGCGATCAACACATCCTTCCTGCTCTCGCCGTGACGTGCTTCATATGTGATGACATGTCACGTTGTACGGATTACAGGATGGGCTTAATTGGACTTAGCGAGTTGTTATCATGACAATGGGGACTGATGAAGCCGTGAAGACCAGTAACGCCGGCTGGCCTTGCTACCGATATGAATCAAAAACAACGACACTTGGATCGCGCATACAAGACCCATTCGCTTGCTCCGAAAAAAGGTGGTTCATTAAGAAAGAAAATGGTTGTGTCCTCACCACATTTATGCACAGGGTATAGCAGATTGTTATGTGAAGTCACTCCACTTCATATTCAGATATCATGATTGATAAATATCCTGTTGATATATGAAATGAAGAAATGAACCATATAAAATGGTACAAATCGCGTCCTGCAGAGTTAATCAACGAAATTTTTCCTAAATTGTATCTTGCGCAATGTTTAGCAATTTAGCAGGTGAGTAATTGTGCCATGCGCGAAAACTAGTACGCGTGTACCGTGTGAAATAAGTAGATCACCCAAAAGTGTATCACGCGCAATATTACCTCGGCATGAAACATCCGCTTTGTGCCTACATGGTCATCATTCTTACCCGATGGATCCCTCTAATTTTTACGTAACGCTATCTTGCTGCTAAATGAGGCAGAGTGAGGGCGCCTTTGGAAAGACCTACCCACACTAACAGTGTCTAATGGTGCGTCGTATGTAACGAGAGTGAGCGATATTGGGACAGCGAGGACAATGTCAGCATGAACCGCATATGAAACGCATCTCATAGGCTACAAGACTGTGGTCGAACGAAGCGGTCTATGTCACGTAAATATTATGTTAAGATATGTCTAACCCATTCATGTGAAGGAATAACAAACGCTAGTCGTGTTGCAATAAAGATTAACAAAGATGTATGCTATGAGTGATATCTGCATATATATATATATATATATATATATATATATATATATATATATATATATATATATATATATATATATAGATATATATATATATATATATATATATATATATATATATCTATATATATATATATATATATATATATATATCTATATATCTCTCTATATATATATATCTATATATATATATATATATATATATATATATATATATGGTTCATTGAACATTTATAAACCTGTCTTTTAAACAAAATTGATCTTTCCTTTAGTACATGTCTTTATATATTATTAGGCGAATAATTGGAAGAATATAATACGAGTCAATCCATGTTATCATAACATCAGAGAATACATCATCTGGGAATAGCAACATTTCCATGATAGGCCTACACAGCAAAGTAAAATGTTTAATGTTGTTCATGAAAAACACGATGAAATAGGGGTGATAAAACACGTTCGATGCGACGAAAATAATTCGCAAATGGAACGCTGATGGGTGTGGTCTTATTTTGGATTTCGGATGGAGAGGGGGCACTCACCAAACAGAAAAGCCCCAAGTTCCTGACATTGTCATACAAAATAGCGACTGGCGTGAGGGCATATTCTCAGACTTAGTGTTGGACGTCGTCGCAAATCCCAACACAATTTAGCGGCGCTGCGTCCGAAGCAACATCCGGGTACCCACCTGTCATGCTGTCCCGCCGTAATGATGCGGAGAGAGGGTCCCACTCACCGCCTAGTCTTGCTTAATGGACTAGATGTAAGTTACGAGGATTAAGAACAAGGCACCGACCGTGGACTCGTGGCTATTTGCAGATAAAGCGCAATGGGAAACTACCTTTAAATGTACCTTTAAAAGAATTATACCACTTTGATAGATATCGCAGCCTTTTTGCCAAGCGCAAATGCCTGTTTCTCAAGCCTAGGATTTCGCATCAAAACGAGGGTAGTTTTTCGTTGATTTCTTATTAAAGGATACTTTTCATTCCATAAAAATAATTCCCATAATCCAAGCCCCGCCAATAAATGTATTTAAAGTCACCTGCCCCCCCCCCCCATCCCAACACCACTATATAACAGCATATGTTCTACACTCCAGCTAACCATTTATATATCGTCCTGAAAGGAATTTGTTCTCTCCGCATATAGCCCAAGGTTTCTGCCACAAACCTTCCGTATCCCTTGGGGCAAATCGTCAGCCTAAATCACGGGCGAGAAACTTTTGATCGAGTTGAGAGGTTTATGGAAGCTGTTACGCGACCATCAAAGCCAGTAATCAGGGAGTGAGGCCGAGCAGAGCAGAATTGGGATGATTTGGGTACCTGTCTTGTGTACCGGATACCAAGCGTGATCAATGTTCTGAAAACCATTGAGTGCTTTCTATGCACGACTGACAGGGATATTGCGCGTTGTGTAGAATGCAGGTGATGTTGATAATGATGTTTCTTTAGTTGATATTGCTGATTAATATGTGATGATGATAATGATAATGCAGATGATGATGATGATGATGATGAAGATAATAATAATTCAGATGATAATGATGATGATAATGAGAATGGTAATGAGAATGATGATGGTGATAATGTTGGCGACGAGAAAGACTATAATGATGACGAAGACAATGCGGACGACGTCGTTCTTACTGATGTAGATACGGGCTATGAAATCAAGGATGACGCTCAAGACGGCTACAAAACACACATTGCACCCAACGACAATTATCAGCTCCAAGCACGCCATAAAACGCAAAGAGCAATTGTAAATGCAATTCCCAGTAAACGTTAATGCTTGAAGGATATCACCACAGCAACATTCATCATCTCGACACACCAGCAGCAGCAGCAGCAGCAGCAGCAGCAGCAGCAGCAGCAGCAACAGCAGCAGCAGCAGCAGCAGTAGCAGCAGCAGCAACAGCAGAAGTAAAGTATAAATGACTAAGTACAGCAGTTATAGCACACCGGTTGTGTGATTTCGTTTCGCTGGAACGACTTCGAAATGAATCACGGTATAAGTCTTGTCTTGTAGCTGTACCTTTTCGAGATGGCGACGAGTAAATGCTGTTTAATTGAAGTTTAGAGGAGCATTCATTACTGTGGCCACCATTAATGTATTATGTATATTTACGGCATCAAGCTATCAAGGCTAGTTATAACGCATTGACGAACTCATAGGTGGGTGTTTGCTTATAAAAGTGTTTGTTCATTATATGGCCATAAAAGTCCTGTATTAGTACAATATCATCAAACATTCCTATGATATACAGACTATATGTGCGTTATGCTACAGAGTGGCAAACTCAACAATGTAAATTATCAATGATGATTAATAAAGTATTCAACGATGCATCCAAGAGCATATTGTCTAAGATGCAGTTAAATAATGAATCCTTCCACGGTCCTTCGAGGGTAGTTGACATACAATAATGGACTAACTACTTGCTGAATGTGACTATCGTAACGCTGGGTAGCTATTGCAGACGCTAGCATTCATTGTTTGCAAAAATAATGTCTGCTATGTTATTTGATGAAGGCTGTAGGTAATGTCGTTCTCTTTGGGAATTGTAATGACTCTTGCTTTGGTATGTTTTGTAGAATATAACAGGTTTGGTCGTCTGTAAGGCGAATGGTAAAGGGTATGGCAATTATGGTCTACATTGTAAATTTTTCACTGCTTAACAAAATGTCGACCTTACAATTTGGTCAGCATCGTTAAAAATGGGAAAAGGGTATCTCGTGTTCTGGATAAGATACAAATTAGTTTTAAATTGTAATCGGCTATTAAAAATGTAGAAAGCGCTGAGCAATGTCGCCTGCTTCTTAAAATGTCATCTGCTTTGCGTCTGCAGATAGTAAGCACTTCCCGGACAGCGTCCACAAGCACATCAATCAGGACATCCAGTACCCGCCACCTCACCTAGATGGCGCTTGTGATGTCACAGCTTATCCATCCGTTGAACATTGTCTGCCTATCACTCGTGGTTCTTGCCGCTATTGTGGAGCGATAATGAGAGAAGATACGGCGTCGACTGACCACGTGGCTTTCTCGAAGCCGCCATTAAATCAAGTTCCCTCGCAGAAAGAAACATGCGGAAAGCTAGAAATACATCTTCGATCGAAGCAATGACGTAATAAATTCGTACTTTGTGAGTATTACATAAAAGACGCTTTTATTAATTAATGGACAAAGAATTGTTAAATGTGGCTGCATGGCACCTGACTTTTGCTACACATAACGTAGCGAATGTTGACATCAGAATAACCATTACAACTGCGTACATCTACGTAAAACGGTGAAAAGGAAACTTGGGTCAAGTGAATGATGATTTCGTTAGAAATTTATACATTGAATATGGCTGTGACATGGCCGATTCTTACAACACGCGTTTTATAGCACAAGAAGGCGGCCATTTGGTGTCAATATGCTTGTATTCCCGACAGCTGTACGAGAGTCATCATAAACCAGAAAGCGGATGAGGAAAAATATAAGGCCCCCACCACGACAGACTCAGTCCTGTCCTTAACAACCATCAACGTCACAAACGAGGGGAAATAATCTCTCTGAATTGTCAACATCCTGGCAGCAATACGAAGACCATTCTAACAGAAATTCACGTCGATACAGAATATTGACTCGGCATGTCCTTCCCATTCTGCTGGCATCAGCAGTGATTCGAGTAAACACCACCTATGTAAAAATGCTCATTCGCCGAGAAAATTGTCATATTGGTTTGAGCTGTGATAGCATGCAATGACAATATGGATAATTTCGCCTGGTGTTGGCAATTATGGGTAAAAATTTACCTAGGTCATTTGCTCATCCTAAAGATGGGTAGGAAGGCTGTTTATGAGGAGGTAGAGAGGTAATTATGTCTCGCTTTTCTCGTCAGTGAGGAGGTGCAATTGTAGAGTACAATGGAGAGTATACAAAGGCTGAAAAGAACGAATATGTGTCGTATGATCTGCTAGGATGCAAAACAACAGCTTCCACAAGAAGGCACCTCAAATCGACCCTCATAATACTCACCTTTTTATTCCCTCATTATTTTATATGAGTTGCTTTTGTTGACGAAATCATCTACGGACATTGCAAATGGATACCATACAGCGCTATCAGCAAATTGAGTTGGAATTAAACTGATATAAATGATAAAGTTTCAAAAGATTTGGTCCACTAAAGGGATCAACGAGGAACATGACGTGGGATCGATATCTGTTCCCGCTATGTTGGAGAGCTTAAGATACCTGGTGGTAGAAAAGCTACTCAATAATGACGAATCAACAGACAGTATCATATTGTGCTGACATCATGAATGGAGGTTAGAGATATCATCATCTGCAAAAACTTATTGTCATCATCATCGTCATCATCAACGCCATCACCAGCACACCTACTGTCATGATGATGGTGCTAATGATGATGATGATGATCATTATTATTATCATCATAAAACAAACTGTCGTCATTATCATAATTATCGTAAAATATAAATCATCATCATCATCATCATCATCATCATCATCATCATCATCATCATCATCATCATCATCATATCCTTGCCAACACATCTACCCCGCCCTCGTCAACACTTCAGGCTAACGGACAACACAGAATCAATTCCCTAAATTTGCTTTGGCGCATTCTCTTCGATAAAATGATAATACTAAGTGTAACAAAGCAAGAACGGTAGAGTTAGGCCGCCTGTAGCTACAGCGATTTGTTATCTCGGCTCAGCAAGCCGCCCATGTATTCAGCGACAGACGCGCTATAGCTAGAATGTTGGCGCAGAGAGACTTCATGCACAATACCTAAATAGATTAGAAAGCCATCAAGTTGCACGAGGTGCAGTGTTTGTGTGGGTGTGTCGCCTTTATTTAACAAAAGGTGACTGCTCACCAGAATTCCCGAAGGTCTCTTACCCTATCGACGTGGGGCTGTTAAAGATACCTGGAATTCTCTCAGAAACAAGCACATTTCGTATTGTTCTTTGTAAGTGTATGCAAACAGACCTGGCGATATTGATATATTCATCGTGTATTAGCACATGGACGGGACATCGTGTATATTATATTATCACACATACACAAACAAGCTACCCTTTTGTAGCCGATTAGAAAGCACACGGAAGAGAACAATGAAATCACCTGAGAGCAAGGGTGTCACCAACTTAGATAGCGACTGCTGGGCCTGCTGGTGGCGCCGCTGGCGCATTCGCACAGATGCTCCCCGCTTCATGGCAGTTCTCTATAGGGCTTTATTAAAATATTCCTGGCATATTCCTCCTCGTACAATCTGTATCAGTCGACATTCCACCATGGTCACACACGACTGTTTAATCCTATTGTTTGGAACCGTATTACACTTGAAAGGTTAAAAGACTTGAAAAAATTGATGGAACACTTAATTCATTATTGTCTTTCGGGATAGAGCAGGATATTGGAGAGTGGTGGGTGACTGTTGCGTCATCAGCGCTTCAGCCGGTCTCAGCGTCTACTGCGTCGAAATCATGAAATGTGCATCTGTCACTCCTGGCGTTCCTTTAATAGCATACTTATCGAGTCACGCAGATTATTGTATGAAGTAAATATATAATATTTATAAGAAAATATCTCATAAAAAATAGGAGCGCCTGACTACCACTGGGCATGCGTAACGGATGTTGCGCACGGCGGTTATTTCTCTCAAGAGGAACTAATGTCACCGGGGCTTTGAGGCGTTCAAACGATCTCCTCGTGTCCTCTTTACTTCGACATGGCTTCTTCTGTGAATCTGGCAAACAGAGATTGTCCTTGACGCGAAAGAGTCATCGATCGGATACCTTTCACGGCTGTGTTAAAAAAGTACGACCAACTAAATACGACTATAGGGCTAAAGATGGCGTGAACGTGCTCTTCACCTTGCGAGGGCATTACATTAGTCAGAATGCTGGGACTTTTGATCGCCGGTTTTTAGACGCAAGAAAAATTCCAAGAATCAATGAATAGATTCTCTTCTTTTTCATTCACAATTGCCGAACATATCATCGTCATTTTCGGGGGAAAAACACCAAAAAAACCCCACTAATTTTTCCATCCATATTGATTCTTTTAAGAGCGAATGTAATCCAGAATCTCAAAATGACGAGGAATGTTATTTTGTTTAAATAACAGTTGAATTCCCCGGACGGAAGTAGTTGCCACTCTTAAGCTTTCGATATTCTCGCGTTGTTTGCATGTAAGAAATCCTTGTCAATATGACTCTGTGAGTGTGGTAGGCTTGCTAATTCCCAGGCCAACTGATCCATGAAAAACACCGATGTTGCAACTTTCCCTAATCAATATCGAACCAACAATTTATCATAAACATTCAATCCAAGAATGCACTCAGTCAATAGCTGGCAATAGTAAGGAAATATCCATGATGATCCACAGAAAGTGATTTGCTGTGAGATCTTTAAGGCGCGCCTGTGCGGTTTTACCTGCGTCTGCGAGAGTATATTGGTGACACGGCTTTCACTTAGGCAGGTAAATAAGCGAGCGACGTCAGCAGCAGCAGCAGCAGCACCAGCGGGAGGCAGGGATGGAGGAGGCGGTACGCAGCGGCCAGATTGCCTTGCCCATCTCTTCACCCTCCCCTGTAGCTTTCCCCAGCCTCCTTCCTTCCCCCATTTATCGCCCTCACCCCACACTATGCCTCTATCCACCTAATGCTTCAGTCGTCCCTGTTTCCAGTCGGCAGCACTTTGGAGCAAGATGGGATGATCGTCTTCGCTGGCCTTTATAATGCAACAAACTTGACATTCCTCTTGTGTTAGCGGTGTAGCGACACACGGGTTGATATGCGATTATTCCGTGATAGGGAATGGGGAGGCGGGTGGGCGGTGGTGGGGGGGGGGGGTGGTGGTGGTTATGTGGTTAAGTGTAGATGCATCCAAACCCATGAACCTTACGCCATAAATCGCATTGGTGCATTAATTGGAGGAGATTGTGGTGGATATTAACAATCTGTATATTATCTCGGTGCTGGCAAACTGACCTCCCGTCGTGACAGAGCGAACCCGTATTGCGTACCTTGACGGCAAGGCCGTTAGCAACTTGTGACAATGACTGACTGGCGGTTTGCGGCGTTATCCATGTTACTAATGCAAACGGTGAATTAACTTGATATTGTTACAAATGCGAAACTGTGATTGGTCAGTTTGAATACATCACGCGATGTGATAGGACGAGACACGAAATGAGACAGCAGCAGAGATTGGACGCATCAGGCTATATGAGACATCAAGACCTCAACCCAATTGACATAGTAACATTGTGTCGTCAAAAAGCTCTCTTGTCTTACGGTCCAACAAACGAATAAAGGTTACAAGTTGCAAAAAGCCTTTCGGTGACCGGATGCACTATGTGAATTTGCCAGAATTGATGAATTTCGCCCCATTTCTAGCAGTGAATCATTTGACTATATTAGACTCGAGCTGACTATTCGGTTCAGTTTCATCAATGATCTTGAATGTTGATTTTAATGGTCGATATCCCGTTTCCTCTTTATCATATACTGTATGAGATGTACAATGAATTTCACCAGAGATAGAATACAGACACCTATTCACGTAAACAGCCATTATTAAGTCGTGTTAATGACTAACTAACATTAATTAGATATGATAGTCTAAGGAAATAGAGGTTATCTATCCATTTAAAAGTCAATATCAAAGTAGAAAATATTGAGCTATTATGGCTGTCTGTGCCTTCATTAACCACATAAGTCAGCCACAGGTTGTTACAGATGTATGCTTCAATCTCTACAGTTATAGGTCTCCCTCATGTCATGCCCATTTTTACCTCGCTTTCACCCGCTCTACCACCAAATCCCCCCACCATGTATCTCATTCTATCTTACACGTCTCGCCTATCTCCATCGTGTTCATACAATACACGCGCACCCCTAACACGTTGCCTGGATGAACTAAATATAACTCGAGTCGTGACTTAATGCAATCACTACAGAAGACAACGACCGCGGGCGGCAAGAAGGCTCACTTTTAATATTGGTTATAGAAAAAGCAAAGACGGCCATATGAATTAGCGGGAGTCGTGTGAATTACAACACACTCTATACGTCAGCTTGATCTGAAGCAGCTATGCACGCCACGGACGCTAAGCGGATGTTGACGTCATAATGGATGCTTCTTTTTTGTGATTTATTTATGCGCCAGGAGTCGCTGCAAGTTGGTGAATTGGTGGCGGTGATATGGGTGTGTTTGGTGGTTCCGTGATGAGGGTGGTAATGTACTTATGGTCATTGTAATCATGGTTAAATTGATAATGGTGTTATGGTAACCATGGTGATGCGGACATTATGGTGATTGTGTTTGTTGACCTCGCCTGTGTCAAGGTTATCATGTTTTGGTGATTGTGTCATGGTGATTGAGCTTGGGTGATTGTGTCATGGTGATTGAGCTTGGGTGATTGTGTCATGGTGATCGTGCTATGATAAATATGTCACTGTGATTGCGTCATAGTGATTGTGTAAAGGTGATCGCGTAATGGATAATGTGTCATTGTGATTATGTAATGGTGATAATTCAATGGTAATTGCGTCATAGTGATTATGTAATGGTGATAATATCATGGCAATTGCGCCATGGTGATTGTGTCATATGTGAAGATGAGGTCAGTAGTTGCTGGTCTGTATCTTGGAATCAACCAGGATCAAAGAAGAAGATCCAGGAAGAAGATCAAAGCCAGCAAGGGTCAGAGAAAAGTACAATATGCGCTGTAAAGAAAATTCTGAATGGTCTAGAACACGAGAGGGAGAAAGAAAGAAAACATCCATAAGTTGTGCTACGTGACAAGGCAGTAACCGGTGGGAATAAACTAGGGCTTGTTGTGTGCAGTGAGGCCTCATCGTGCGTTTAAGTCGAGTCATAACTACCACTCTTACTCGCTCACAACACCCGTGTCAATTTACACTGCCCAACTAGATGTATAAGGGTAACTGCCTGACTGTCGCCCTACCTGACCAACGCAACTCAACACACCCTACCCTACCTCATTTGCACTCAATCTGACCCACAACATACCTGACATCTCCCACATACCAACAGACAATACCCGCATTCCATATAACAGTACCCATATTTCACCTGACATCACCTGTATTCCAACTGACATCACCTGTATTCAACCTGACATCACCTGTATTCCACCTGACATCACCTGTATTCCACCTGACATCACATGTATTCAACCTGAAATCACCTGTATTCTATCTGTCATCACCTGTATTCCACCTGACATCACCTGTATTCCACCTGATATCACCTGTAATCAGCCTGGCATCACTCACATAACACCGTACCTCAGCCAAACATCAAACGCACATCCCAACAAACACCTCTCACAAACCTCACCTGAAACATACCTCAAACTCACTCCTACCTGGCCTTTACGACCCACCTTACCTCTCATCCTACCTAAGCTTAGTAATGAGAGCCTGATGTTCGATATGGATAATTAATCGATCTCCGCGCTATTCACCAGACAGCTCCCAAAGGGGACAGTTGATGAAAGGGTCCTTTAGTGGGCCGAGTAGGGCTGGGCAGGCTGAGGAGAAAGAGGGTTTTGTGGAACAGCTTGCCAAGCCGGAGATGAATGAGGAAGAGAGATGGAGAAATAGGCTGACAAGGTGTGCGTGTTAAGGTTTAACAAAAGCGCGCATACAGCTAGAAATTACTCGAACAGATCACCACCGCCCACACACGTATTGGGTCTCGATCACCACCGCCCACATACGTATTGGGTCTCGATCACAACCGCCCACACACGTATTGTGTCTCGATCACAACCGCCCACATACGTATTGTGTCTCGATCACCACCGCCCACATACGTATTGGGTCTCGATCACCACCGCCCACATACGCCCAGAGCACCTTTGGCTCCTATACATTCGAATCAGATCACCTCAGTCATAGAGGCTCACAGCCTGATCAACAATGCAACAATGTACACTCCTAATTTCATGCTAGAGTACAACTCAGACCATCATTCGTGCATGTATAACATCTGTAACAGCCACCATTGCATTCACCTTCTGAGAATCCATCGGATATTCTTCTCTCCTGCCTCTGTACCTTCAACTAGACGCCACCCAAACCGCGCGGCATCCCCACACAATAGACAGCAGCTTCGCGTGGATGGCTTCATTGACAGACTCCCTACCTACCATTATGCTACTCGTATGTGTATCATGCACCGGGCGCCGGAAGTCGTGACCTTACCATGAACCCATCTCTACCCCCCATTGCTTCCCAGAATTCTTTTCATGAAAACGACTGGGGGTATCTATTTTTGATGGTTACGCACATAATTGCAAAACCCAGACTGCAAAAATACCCTAATTTTCGCATAATTGGTTTAGTCCGACATCGAAGCTGTAGGATAGTGCGAAATAGCCCGGCTATAATTATGACAAATATTAATTACTATTGAATAATGGTATATGTTTAACGAAATTGGCTGCTGTTACTTATGAAAATGACAAATTCACCTGACTAAAGCATTATGAGACTCGTTAGGTATACATACCACAACACTTGGTAATAATAATGACCAACATCCCTTGATCACAAGGATGCCAACTCATATGCTGTCAGATCAATTGACAAGGAGATGCTGATGTCAATGCTAAGAATGATGATGTCAATTGACCAGGATATGCTGACGTCAATGCTCAGAATAATGATGTCAATTGACCAGGAGATGCTGATGTCAATGCTCAGAATGATGATGTCAGTTGACCAGGAGATGCTGATGTCCATGCTCAGAATGATGATGTCAATTGACCAGGAGGTGCTGATGTCAATGCTCAGAATGATGATGTCAATTGACCAGGATATGCTGATGTCAATGCTCAGAATGATGATAATGACGATGACAGATATATAGTTAATAACTAAATTGATGACGATATTGAAGTTCCAACTTCAGCCGATGACGCAAGTGATGTTGATATGAGTGATGATAATGACGACGAGGACGACGATCTTAAGGATAAACCTGGATATGAAAATGATGGATAAGACTGTATATGATATACATGGGTACTACCGGGGATATTTCCATACACTGTTTATCTAACAGAGCACCTTATATATTTCACACACGTGTTATCAGGTATCACACTTACGGGTTAATGCGTACACTGACAGTGACATAAGGGAAGCTGTAACATCACGGCAGCATCGGCAATGACAGCTTTACTACACACAGACATCCTTTCGGTAATGGTCTTCTCCCCGCTTAATCTGAAGTCTTAATTCAACGAGCGCATCAAGCAATCGGGTCTGTGATTGCGCCTTGTTAAGAAACCCTATGCGCAGCACACGTTTACGATAGATGTCAGCGAGGGGAGTTGGTAACGCGCACTATTTTTCGATAGCAGCCCTTAGATGTTTTGATATGACCCCTTAGCAGATGTTTTGACATGACCCCTTAACCAAGTCAATAAAAAGCCGAGGGAATGGCACTAAGCCGGTCTCAGTGGCTTGGTGGTTTACTGTTTTGCCTTTTGATCCACAGGCTGTGGGTTCGACTTCAAGGTGTGACAACCTGACTCGTGACTCGGATGATCACGTACAAATGGTGGTCACATCTTTGAAAAGGGATGTAAAAGATCCTTTGAGGACGACGTGCTCCGTAGCAGTGACCAGTTTAGAGTAATTTACTCAATTGTAGTCGTACATAGCTTAGTTGCTAAATACGAATATGTTTCGATGCACACAAACACACACACACGCACGTTACTGGTCGATTACGTAAGGTTAGGGACTTCTTTGAGTTGGCACAAGCGCCAACGGCATGTCTTCCAACGGCAAGCCTGGACGACCAGCAATACGGTACCAACAATATAACACAAACAATATTATCTCTAAACA